>JANCMC010046059.1:28446-113497 GCA_024363005.1 Charaxes varanes
CGAGCCAAAATAGAGCTCAAAGAATCGCTCATGTTCGAAATGAAACTAGCCAATGTAAGTTTTATAATAAAGATAAAATTCATACTATTTAATTACAACAATGCTTATAAATTAGGCATAAAAAAACACTTTAAGACACTTCGTTACGCCACGTCAAATTCAGCGTTTGGATTTCTTTCTAGGTATTACAAGCAAATCAAATTTATTTTATAGAAATTAAAAATCCCATAAGACACCTCTTCTTCTCATATCTAAGGCATAGTGTACAGTATATTATTTTTAAATTACTGAGACGAATGTAAGCCTATGTAAGGTTTGCCTTCCATGACAACCAAATATCAGGGCCCATTTTAATGAAATTTATATACATTTCAAAATGAGAAATAGACAATATCTTCTCGACTCTTAATTGATATGAAATTGCTAATACATATTTATTTTGTGTTCTTCCAACATATGTGTCTTTTTATACATACATTGTTTCCACAAATAATAGAAGAAAGACAACAATATAAAAGCCGTTTCTGTCACTCTCGCTTGAATACTTATATACGATATTATTCAAATAAGATAAATGAAGTACTTAGAACGATATGATATAATGATACGAACTTGTTGAATTTTATTTATAAATATAGCCCTTTCGTTCTTAGTGTGAAAAATTATTATTTTTATTTATATTTTTTTGGGAAACAGACAATTATATAAAAGATACTTATAAAACTAGGATAACACACACATCAGTAAAGTATCCAGTTTTAAATTGAAATTTTTAGTCCTGACAATGTTTAACCACTTCAGTTTGCTGGGTAGAGCATATTGCGACACTTTTTAACCGACTTTATTTTATACTTTTTATTTGATTTTGTTTTCAGATCTCCTTGCCATTAGAAAAACGTCGTAATGCTACTAGCTTATACAATCCTATGACGGTATCGGAGCTACAAGAAAAATTCCCTAGGTATTGGATCTTCTTACTACATATGTGCAGTTGTACTAGTAACAAGGCTATGAATTGTATTACTAAGAATATCTTTTTTGTTTAAGTACAGAAGAAGTCGAGACTCAGTCTAACATCGCAAGATGCAATTTTGATGAACCGTGACCAACAAAAGTCAAATTCACTCTATATTTTTGTTGTACCGTTACTCAAGTGAAGATAAGTCAATTTATTGCAAAACCATAATGTTCTCGTACTTTTTATTTTTCAGGATTCCGTGGCTGACATACATAAATCGTCTTCTAGCACCACACACGCAAGTAGGGCTGGACGAAATAGCCATTGTCAATGTACCGAAGTATATGTCCGATCTTGAGGTATGTATAATTTTTCAAAAATGTTTCGGTCACTATTTGTTAACTACAAATAGTCGGCGAAGGATTACCTTCTCTCTTAGTTTTACTTTAGTAAAACTATCTGTAAATGTATTTAGGAAGGCATTTATTACTTAGAGTTAACAACCTAAATTATTATTTAGAGCCTATTATTTCCCGCTGCAAGGCAAAGGGCCTCCCTACCCTTTTTGCATAAGGTTCTGTCTAAGGCTATTCGTTGCCAATCTCCATTATAACAATCCAAGTCATTCCTCCATCTCTACAACCTAAAAGGCAGGAAAAATAATTACTTATATACATTTTATTTAGTACTGACAGGCTTAACTTTTTTTTTATAGACACACTTTTGCACACTTGCACTTTTTTTTTCTTGTACGTCTAAGGTAGGCTGGCAGAAAAAGCTTTTAGCATAAGGCTCACCTTAGTACAACATTTTTTTAGTTGTGCAATAAAGTGAATAAAAAGAAACCTAACCGCAAACATAACTTTTTTTCACGTTTTACTGTTTTTTTTTTTACAGGAGCTACTTCATAAAACTCCTAAGCGTGTGCAAGCTAATTACGTGATGTGGCGAGTGGCAGGAGCTTCAGTTTCATATTTAACAGACAACTTGCGAAAACGACAACTGGCTTATGTTACCGCACTTTCCGGAAAAACCGAACGTGAGAGTCGCTGGAAGGAATGCGTGGACACAACTAGTGTGAGGTAAGACGGTCCACTTTAGCTAAAATAAATAAATATATACTGGACTATATGACACACGGACGTCTGCTCCTAAGGTAGACAACTTAATATGCCTGTGTTATAGGTAACAGACGCCTGTTATACACAAATATTTTTTTTTAGAAATCCAATTAAAGAAGTCAATGTAAACATTATAACATTATCAGTCAAATGTGTCACTTTATCATTAACAGTATATTTTTTATATCAAACTAATTGAAGTATTGAAAGTGATTTAATCTATGCAATCATTTTTATCAACATTTATAATTTATTGACTACCATTTATTGAATAAAGTACTTTCTTTAGAAACAAAGAGAAAGTGAATGTCTAGTAATATTAATATTATTGGAATATTAAGTATTTTCCTAGTATCTTAACATATTCCTTTTTTACGGTTCTGTATATCCTTATAAGATCAATGACAAAGTTATCGCAATTTTTTTGTGATGTATCTGCACATTTACGGTTTTCTGAGGATATTGCTTCTTGCCAAATTGTTTAAGTCTGGGTCAACAGGAAGAGCCCTATAGGTTATGATTCCGTTTTCCAAAATACAAGTATGATATATGCTACACAAATGGCCATAGCTTTTGATTGCCTATATTTAGTGGGTTCATTTTTATACAGCTTCAGGATCACAGACTTCAGTATTTATTATTAATTTCAACCTTATACCTTTATGCACTTTTGATAATAAGAGTCTTGACAAACAGACGGATAGATCGACAAAATTATGTTATTGTTATAGGTATATAATAGAGTCATAATAAGTAAAAAAACAATATTTTCTTTATTGGTATATAACTTATTTATCTAAAATCTAACCTACAGAATATTAGGAGAAATGTGGTCAGCGACAAGCGTATGCCTAGTGTAATAAAAAAGAGGTCACTGATCTGTGCAAAAACGTTCAATTGAATTGTGCGGAATTGAGCGGTCGTTAGCCTAGGTCATGTCATTTTTTTTATACACGGGAAAGGCCCTAAATCGATAAATGTTAAGACATTTGTTACAAAAGATAATCAATGTTCATAAAAGACTATATATTTTAAACCAAACTAGTAAAATTTAAGAAAGCGATTCGCGGGCGAGACCGAGACAGGAGAACACGACACTCACTATGTATGAGCACTGTCTCCTGTCTCGCTCCCGAACTGGTGTTCATACATTCCATAATATGACCAGTGACTCTCGCGGTCTCCTGTCTCGGTTTCCCCCTTGAACTGCTAGCTTTATGCAATAAGTTTCTATTCCTTACTTATTCTGAATGAATTGTTGAAACACGAAGCTGTATAAGCTTCGGGTAACTGGTGAGACACGATACTCGTGGACTTAATATTTGATAATAATGTATGAATAAAATGAATAACATTAATTATAAATAAATATCAATTAACTGCTACGTGAAATTAGGAGAAAATTATTTAATTAAAGTCAAAGTTGTGTGTGTCAAAGTGGTCCTAGCGTGAGGTCACTGTCACGCGGCGAGTTATGCAACAGACAGAGGCGCGCGGTAGGTGCGGTACTTCTTTGTGAGTACCCTCGGAAAACATAAATTTGCCACTAAGGAACGTAAGGCGACACTTATCCTAATTTTAAGGAAATTTGTTTAAACATTAAGTACCTATTTTTATTACATGACTATAACGAGAACCGAGTACTCTCCTTAAGTATTCTAAGTGTCTTACCAGTCACCCTGTAATCTGTATATTTAGCTACACGAAGCTTATATTTTTACCACGTACGTTGCAATGGGTGGATGATATAAAGAGAGTAGCGGCAGGTGACTGGATGAGAGTGGCAGACGCAGAGGGAGGCCTACGCCCAGCTGTGGGCTATAAGGGCTGACAATGATGATGACGTTGTTTCATATTGCAGGGAGACACTTAGATTACTTATGGAGAGTACTCCGCACTTAATGCTCGTTATGATTATGTAATAAAAGTAGGTTTTTAAGGTTCCGAGGATGACGTCAGATGGCAATCGGTCATCTCAACTCGCCCCACAGCCAAATCCTCTGCAATCTAAGCGGACCCTGATACTTAACCGGGATAACGCTAGAAAGAAGAAGAAGAAGAATGTAAAATGTGTAAAAATAATTATTTGACAATATTTTTAAGGCCCAATCGGAAGTGCACCTTTATTTAACATATCACTAGGCGTCCGGCGACACGAGAGAGGCGGCCATTTTGTATGTGATCCGACTGTCACATCCGACATAAAAGTAAGCCGTTCGCCGGAACGAATATGTCAGGACCATAGTGAAAAGAGATTTTGTAAATATATTTCTCATCAGAAAAATCGATATACCTTCCAAGTTTATATTTTGTTAGAATAACTGAATGATGTGTATATTTAGGAATACATGTTAAAATTGTCAATAAAGTGCTTAGATTTTTCTGATGTACATTTATATTTCCACACAATAAAGAATATTTAGTGGCTTTATAATTGTACTAGACGTTTGCATATTTAGTTTATAAATTTAAGAAGCTACTTTCTGCGATTTCGTCCTCGTAAATTTAAACGATCCCCTATCGCAAAATGGTCGTCAACTAAACTACCTCCTTGTCAATTTAATCATTGTACTTCAGCGGTTTCCAAGATTTCGTTATAGCATTACCGCCACTTTACGGTTATCTTATGTGAGAAAGAGGTACTGGTACACGAACTCGCAGGCCCAATTCGGTTGCAGACCAAAAAAAGACTGCAAGCGTGCTGCTACCTCTAATTAGATAGATAAAAAGGACATAGATGGAGTAAAATGATATAAAGGTAGACGGAGAGGAGAGAAAGGATACGGATACTACTGTCAGGGACGATGCAGGAGTAAATTCATGTGTCATTCAGGAGTAAATTCACATGACCATATCGATTACGACTTATGAATTTACTCCTATCCAAACCCGCCGAAAGTTATCGCTTCAAAACCCCCCTTTATTATAATATAAACGTATTTAATAGCGGGTAAGCCCCTTCAGCAAATCAAGAGCTAAGTTCCTCAGCTTTAACCAATTGTATCCATAAAAGTTAAGGAATCCATCATTATTGAGTTTTTGCGGTTGTGTTGGTAATTGGTGGTGATGGTTGCAGATGCTTACCGACCCGTTAAAATTTCAAATTCAGCATTGTGTGTGTTCTACTCGTATTAAACTAACATTAAAAAAAAATTAACATTGTTTTTAAGATTTACGGCCGGTGTTAAGCGCAAAACTTATTTAATTCCACCTACATATATTTCAATAAATAAAATGATGAATCATGCTCGCCAGAAAGATATCTGAAATTTATTTATCGCTTCAGACGTCATGAAAAATGGTAAGCTGGAGAATTTCAACGCGACCGTAATGCGATTGAGAGATTGAATTCGAAATTTTTATGGTCGTTTTTAAACTTGATGTATTTCGTATAAAATCGTTATTTTATAGAGCGAATTTGTCTCTACTTGCAGAAAAGCTTTTGTTTTATCAAGGCAATATTTTACATATAGTCGAACAAGAAATTAGCTTGCCACGTTAAGGTCGAATGTCGTTTGCACGTCAATTAGTTAAACGGCTCATTTTTGTTTGTTATGCATTACATTAATTTCTAAAAATAGCCCTTAGCAATATTTTCTTTAAGTGGGAGCTGTCATTCAAAATGGTAAACACTTTCTTGGCTGACTATACAGTAATCACCCTATAACGCGGTAGGCTTATTCCATTATTATAGGATAACGCGTTGTACGATTATTCTCGTACAACGCGCTTATACGTCCCCGAATCCCGAAGTCACATACTATAATATTATAAGGGGTCATCATCCATAAATAACGTCACACGTTAAAGGGGGGGTGGCGTCACTGAAATGTGACATTGTGTGCCGATGGGCAGGGGGGAGGGGTGGTCAAAGGTTTAGTGACTATTTTAAAAAATCACAACAATATTGAACAAAAAAATTGAAACAGCTGTTTTTTTTTGTCACAACAAGGGGGAGGGGGTATAGAAAATGTGACAATCTGTGACAAGGAGAAGGGTTAAAAGTCGTAAAATTCGTGTGATGTAACTTATGGATAACCTCTAACGGGGCGTCATGTGTAGAATGTGTTCAATTCAACAAACGAATATTCGTTTGTTGAATTGAACATATTGCTAAATACTAAAGCTTAAATACTACATATGTAGTATTTAAGCTTTTAAAAAGGTGTAACTGAAATGGAAAATAAAGTATATTATTATATGGAAGAATATTATATATTATTATATTATACTCAAGGTAGGTAATACTAATATTATTCTTTAATTCCTTTATCTATAATTTGATATTCGATCTTGGGCCAAATACAATCGCTAAAGAAACGTCTCAAAACCTACGCATCATAAAAAATAATTGAAAACACTTACTCAATGATTTCAAGCTTCCTCTATAATTAAAATATTATTTTACTTTAATCACGTAATGTAATTGTATAAACAGTCTAACAGTTTAATTTTTTTTTTAATTGTCTGCTAAATATCGCTCTCTGCACAGTTGTACTTTAGAAAAAAAAACGGAATCGACACCATAGATATACCGATAGCAGTTTTGAATGTATGCACAATTATAAAATGAAAAAATCACACAACAGACTAAATTCCAAAAATTAAGCGAACTGCAATATTTTACTTAGTACACCACACATTACCAATATTTACTTATTGTAATGAACTATATCAATATTTTTTTTATTACATGTATTTTTTTTTAAATTGTATATAGCAAACTAGTGGTCTGACTTTTGCCATAAACTCGCGTTCAACTGAAAAATTCTATTATCTTTACGCTCGTGAAATACGCAGCCATTCTATTTGGATATCGCTGTAAAAACTGTTTGGATGAATTATATAAAATATACATATAGTTGTTTTTAGTAACCCGTGGACAAAAAAGGTTGTTATACTTTAGAACTGTCTAACTATTTCCCGCCACTTCGGCCGCGTAATCATGCGAAATTCCTCAGATCTCCTTAATCAGGCGTCAGAAGAGATTTCGTTCTAGGCAGACGTTTCCTAACTATAAAATATCCCCGTATCCGGTCTTTAATGACGAGTATAGGCCACAGAACACTCTCACAAACGAACGAAAGTGGACAACAATACCATCGCTGGACGTGACAGCATTGTCGCCACCTCACCCCGATCTTATGTATGTAATATATTACTGTCAAGTTTCATCAAAATTCGCTTAGTAGTTTTTTGCGTGAAGCGGAATCTAAGAAAGATTTCCGTTCACATCTTCACAACTTTAGTCAATTGAAACGGTTGCCAATTAGACTCCTCTATAATCATCTTGCTCCTTCTTATCTCGAAGAACGTTTTTGCTATCTTGGTGCTAACTCTTTCCATCATATGAACCTTCGCTCACGAAATGATAATAGTTTTAACTTGCCCACTTGCCACACCAAGCTTCATAATAATTCCTTTACAAAATAATCCATAAATATGTGGAATGCACTGCCTAGAGATATCCGCAGATCAAAATCTCTTCATATATTTAAAAGTCGTTTGCACACTTATTATTTATATACCCCGGAAATATAATTTTTGTTTCTAAACATAAACATTTATTAATTGTTTTAATAAGTTTAGAATTTATTGTATTAAGAAAAAAATGTCGAGGCGACGTTATTGGAACACACTGTTAACATATAGTGACGTCATGACAACTTCGAGTATTTTGCAGCGAATTTTAATTTATAAGATTTTTTATTTGTAATAATAGATACTTAAGAACATATAAACCTATTTTATATGAAATTGACGTCATGCCTATTCACAGGCACCGCTTCGTGGTGAGCTCATGAGGAAGAACCCCGGACGGGCTCGAAGCTAGTAGGGCAATCCCGATATATCTACACTTGACTTTAAAAAGCCGTTTGTTATAATAACTTAATTTTTATTCAGGTGCGTTGATTCCGACGGCAACAAGCTTAGAGGTTCAATGGCTCCATCGGCTAAAGTAAACTGTTCTCCAAGTCCTCGTCCTGCAAGATTCGGTGGACGAAGCCTCAGTTCCTGCGCCAGAGCTTTGTGCGCTGGGGTTTGTGAATACGGGTACAAGACTGGCAGCGATGGATGTCCGACATGCGAATGCGATGACCCCTGTGCTGGATTCCCTTGCGGTGATGGTGAAGAATGTGTTCGAGTTCGAGATGCTGACTGTTCGGGAGAGTTGTGTACAGGATATCCCGTATGTAAGTACCGTACTCAACATATAACAATTGGTAACACTCAATTAGGTTTTTCCGCGAAATTCATCAGCTCTGGTTGTGGTCGATCCTGTTGATCCAGGATTGGTTTTCACAGCCATCAACGGAGGTGTACTCTGCATACATAAACAATAATCTGTAAAAGATGTAAGTGCCAATGATGATGATGAAGTATTGTATGGATCACGAGTATGACATTACGAACTGCCTATGAGAAAAGCGATATAAATGATCTTCCTGATGAACTGTGTCAACTGTATACATCTGGTAACAAATATGGGACAGTGCTTAAGAAATATGTACCTACATCAAAATCCTGACATTATATTGCTTTAGCAGGTACTTAAGCTTGGGTATGTATGCCCACGTATGGTCAAGAATATGTTATACCTAGTTTCGTCTTACATTTTCTTTTTTTAAATTAAATTATTGGAATTTAGCGACTCAACCTGGCTGAATAAACCCGGTTGAGGTTTTATGCATGGTTTCTATGTTTAAGTAGGTGTATCCAAAAAAACATCTGACGTAAAATAATTACGTAGCCCTAGCTTCTGAACTAGGCAGCCGTGTTTCAGAAGCCAGTAACTTTCCATTAGTAGTGGAAAAATATTATGGGCCAATTATAATAATAGTATTTCGAAAATACCGTTTGATGATTTTACCGAAATGTTCCTTAAATCAGGCGTTTTAATATTGCATTTTCAGCCGAACAGCCCGAAATTGTAAAGATGACAACTCTGTTTGGTTACGCAGTTATGGCCCAACGTCCTACGTAAACAATAAGGCCGATTTCAAAATTAATGTTCATTAAGGCTATCCATGATAAATTTTTCAGGTCGTCCAAAAATATCCTACGACAATCCATGTGAGGTTGGTGTCCCGGCTACAGACGACGAAGGTTCCGTAGTATCTTGCGAATCTACCCCTGATTGCCCAAGCGGCCATCTATGTGAACGAACCCGACGTACTGGAACCGCAGTCTGCTGCCCTGATCCAAACTTTGTTGAGAATTCTACTGATACTGAAGTGCTTGAGGTGAGAACAAACAAATGCAAACCTAAAAAATATGGATGTTTGTATTAGACTTTTTGACTGACGAGCCATATAAAATTATTATTTCGTAAAACATTCCGTTAGTGTTACATTTTATGCAAAAGACATAGAGGAAAGTGTTTAATTTGCTAATATCAGACGTAAAACGAGCCAAAATTAGGGCAAGACAGCGTCCGCCGCCCCCATTGACATCTGCACCACCAGAAGACTCGCATATGCGTTGCCGACCTTTAAAAATGGGTTTAGGCAATCGGGAACTCTTGCAAACCGAACGAAACTTTACAAAAAATACCATCACTTGACGTGACAGCATTGCCTCCACTTCACGCCAATATTATGCGAGGATGAGGTACTGATACCCAGATGCGCTGGCCCTATTTGGCTGCACAACAAAAAAACTGCAAGTGTGGCACTATCTCTAATTAGATAGGAGTAAAGGAAGGGGTAGAATAAAAGGATATAAAGGTAGATGGAAAGGAGAAAAAGGATGCGGATACTACTATCACAAATGGTATAGGGGTAGTGACATTAGCTAGTGTGGTCCGGGGTCTCGTACGCGGCACACGGCGACCCGTAGTGGATAATTTGACCAGTTATCGGACATATAAGGAAGATCCAACGCCGGGACAATATAAGGAATAACTAATCTTATTCAGAATAAACTCGCGAGCTTACGCTAGTATCTGAATATAGTAGCATGTTTGTACTATTTAAATAGCGCACAGTTTGAGAAACCCTATACAAAGACAGTCATTGACGCACCAGAGTTAGTGTTTGAGTGTGAGTGAGTTTTATTAGATACGCTGAAAACGTCAATCAGCGCTAAAGAGTGCTCTCGATGTTTATTGAGACCACGACCGCGGTAATATGATATGACAGGTGTAGACAACATTTGGTAGAAAGTTGGGTTGAAATCTGACAGATTTAAGCCTATTTAGGGCTTTGTGGCCAGTCTTAATGTCTATATTAATTATTACTAATTTGTATTTTTATACTTAATCTATACTTCTATATTTAATATATAAAGCTGAAGAATTTGTCTCTTCGTTTGTTTGCTTGAACGGATTAATCTCAGTAGCTACAGGTCCGATTTGAAAATTTATTTCAGTGTTAGATAGCTCATTTATCGAGGAAGGCTATATATTATATACGAGAATGGAACACCAATTACGAATGTTTTAAAATCGGAGGTTTTTCTTGCTTTTTAAGAGCTTCGGCTTTGTGCGCTGCGTAACCGGTTCAAGTTGCGCAAAAATCATGTGTGACAGAATTATCCCCCTGTAAAAGTTTTAAATAAAAGTCCACGGGACCACGAAGATAAAGGAATATGTCCACGAAGCATATGTCTATATTTTAAGGTTCGGTTACTACCTATAACCTTACTACGCTAACCAAATTTATTTTAAACTGATGCATTATTTGTGAAGATGCATAAACATGATACTATTCATAAACAATTTTAAGGCCCCAAATGATAAGAGTAGTAGTAGCTCACGCGGACGAAGTCGCGAGGTACAGCTAGTAGTAGCATAGTAATATATAAAACTGAAGAGTTTGTTTGATTGCTTGAACGCCCTTATCTCAGGAACTACTGATCTTATTTGGAAAATTACTTCAGAGTAAGATAGCCCATTTACCCAAGACCGTAAGAACTGGTACATACGGAGAGAGGCCTTAACCCTGTAGTTGGAAAGAAGGGCTGTGGATGATGATGATGATGATGATGATAGTATTCCTTATATTTGTTTAATTGTTGGCAACCCCTGGAATAATAGTAAGAACGGGTATATTCATATTATTGCTGTTCAAACATTCTATCGCGTAATGGAAGAAAATTATCTTTAAGAAGATTTGTTAAGAGAATTAGAAAACATGGAACCCTTATAATTTCGCTCTGTCCGTCCGTGCGTCTGTGTGCCCGGAAGGTGCCCCCCCCCCCCTCCAGCGCTTGCAAACCATTAAACGCAAAAACTTGAAATTTGCCTTTCTGAGAAAACACGCTTAAAAATCAGACGCGCAGGCAGCAGGCACCTAAGTGCCTATGGACATCGTTTGTCCCTTGTATCGAATAAAACTATAATATCGAGTCCACAACCATGCGGTTATAAAGCTAACAATGTTCGCCAACTTTTGCTGGCCCTAGAAGAAGAAGGCCCAAGAAGATCGTCTTAAGGCTTAAAAGAGAAGAGATATACCATTGGTAATTCCCTGAAGGCTCTCTCATCCATTCCATGTAGTGTTGCCCTCTGTCGATGTAAATACTGCCGCAATGTGAACTCGGCTGTTTTGCGATCCTTCGTTAGTGATAATGGTTCCCTGCGAAGAGGTGATAATTGCGTCATGCTCAATTTGATATTGCGTGTGACAACGTGAGTGTGACAAACGCAGATGACAAACGACAGCGGAGGTCTAAATCTGTGTGAAGTCAAATATCAATTTATCTCGTTCTTTAGATAATTTATGTCCTAATATTGTAAAATTGATATTTATATTTAAATAGGTAACACGATTTATAATTATTACATAGTTATTAACGGACCCGGCAGACGTTGTCCTACCCGAACTTCTATTATCTTATTATAATATCTTCGTTTTCTTTCCCGTTTCCGTTCCCTTTCCTATCATTTTCCCTGACTATTTAGGTTATAACCTTTTCCTCCCTTCAAGCTGCCTGCTGTTATTTCGAACGCGGTTATATTCTTAAATTTTCTAATTTTCCGTGCCATTTTTTTATGATTTTCTTTCAAAAGCACCTTCTCCTGACAATAACAAAAACAGCAAATAAAGGCTTAACGAAATCGGACCAGTCGTTCACGCCTGATGCCGTGACTAAGGGTTACAGATATTGCCATCCTCATCCCATTCTTGAGCGCGCAATGTTTCGTGAACATTGGGAAGGAATCGTCAACAAAATGTTGACGCGCAAAACAAGTCAACGACCCGCGCCGCGCTATCTCTTTTACATACTTTTAAGTTTTGTTTACATTACGATTTGATGTAAAAATATGGAAGAAAATTGTTTCTGATTCAAAAAGACATTGGGATAGATAGTTATAATGCTTTAGTACAGTAGTCAGTTAAAAAAATGGTAAAAAAAATGTACATTTCAAGAAAAAGCCGACGAAAATTTTCAGCTAGTCTAGAATGATATACTGAACTCTGGAATGCGTACTCGGTACGAGGTCTTTTACACCCTGTATAAATGGTACTTACTTGGAACTAAAAACAATAGTCTGCGGTAGGAGGTAGTGCTCAAATTGCTGAACGCAGAGGATCTGGCCGCTCATCTGAACTGATCGGGGACGTTTCTTGCGCACCAGTCGGATGGCGTCGTTGGCTCGTATCCGTAGAGAATACACCAGGTAACAAGCAATTAGGACACCTGTGCGACCTAAGCCTGTAAATAAATACATAAGACTATTTGGGACACGGAAATCATTTCCGTAGACGTTCCCTAGACCTACAATATCATTGTACAATAAGATTGAATGGTTCTTTGTCTCCAAACTATCAATTATATTGCATAATAATAGACAGCGCGATGTTTAAATTATAAGAAACTAACTTTTAGATTCCCTGTTTTCCACTGTTTTTGCAAATATTGCGCAATAATGACGATGTAAAGGAAACAACGTTAAAAATTACACTCGCTCAAACTTTTATTCAATCACTGCACAATCTTCAATATTTACCCTATATGGTCAATAATACTGCACAATACGTGATATTGCGTAAATACCGTTTAAGGGAACGCCTAAGGAAGACAATGTTTGTGTGTGGTATTGGTAACAGACGCCTGATGAGCAGAAATATTTTTATGATAATAAATATTATTATCAAATACCACGAAGAAGGTCGGATATTAGAAAACTAGTTATGGGTCACCCATCCATAACTCGGCCGCAGTAAGAACTGCTTAACCTAGAGATCTATTCAAACGCCGACCCGATCATGCTACGACGTCCTCGTATACATACGTCTCTTAGTACAAAAACACTTTAAATTCCACGTGGTCTCTCTAAGGATGGTAATACACTTTGTTAAATTACATCCTTCTACGTAATATGTACAAACACTTATATTATATAAGTGTGTTTGTTTAAAGAGTGACCACGACGATAGCCCTAGATGTTTTTTTTTTTTACCTACCTTGGTAGCTTGCGGATTTCAGTCCATACCTTATATATACCCTTCAGCTATTGAGGCTTCAATATCTCAACGGTATAACGGCTGTTTGGAGTTTGAAACGTGCTTAAGGGCTTCATCTATAAAGGCGAATGGAAAATAAGTCGTCAAGTGAACACGGCTAAACAAATTTTCGCGGCCATAATAAAATTTTAACGTTCAGTTAACAAGAAGTTCCGATGTGTTTTAACTACAATAAGCAGTAAAAGTAATGGCCTATTGTTCGGAACCGCTTGGAGCGTCGGAGGTATTGCGGGGCTAGAGAACTGGATGTGACCGGAAGTGGGTATACATTTTGAAGTAAAACCTTCTTTAGGCACGCTTGACTTGGGGAGTGACCTGGTGAATGCGAGAGCGTTACGGAAGTGTGATCCGGTGACGCGAACGGATGTTGATAGGGAGATATAAGTTAGTGAAGATAGAAAGATAGAAAGATTGAAAGAGAGGGGGAAAGGAGAGAGGGAGAGAGGAGGAGGAGACTTAGTAAAAAAGTGGCATATTTAGTTGCAAACCGTTTAGGTATTCTTAAAAAGCTCTTCCTACTATATTTCTTCTTTTCTAAAGGCCTGATTATTACCACTCCAAAAAATCTCTACCGGTGTCCATAAATGTTGGATCTATTTACCACTGAGGATTCTATTTATGGTCAGGAACGGGACCTTTACATTGACACGAAAATGACAGTAGAAGTGGAGAAAAGATTCAGATTTCCACTCCCTCAGTGCATTGCGCAGATTGATAGTCACCTTCACGATATCCTTTTTTGACAAGGAACCTCCAAGATACGGCTATATGTTTAAAAAAGACTTGGTTGTCCTTAAAGTCTGTTTATGGACGACAACATTACGTGCTAACGCCGAACGCTCAGGCCGATCGTGCCTCTCTATCGCTTGTTCCACGCTTGGCTCAGGCGGAACGTGACAATGAGTCGTCCTTTTTCGCACGTGCAGCTCGCGTCCATCGATTTATAAGACGTTATTACGTCAAAGAGAACATATATCCCATACTTCAGGTTTTATTATTGTTTAAGATAAGAATGTTCAACAAACAAGTGTCAGTAATAAATGTCACATCTTTTTCTATAAAGAAATGACACATCTAGCATCTAACAATCCGTGTAAAATAAGATTACCGCGGCCGGGAACAGAAAAACAATGCACCGTATATAATATTTGAGTCCTTACGGGTATTCGTCCACAGTACTTGTACAATCTGATCGAAAAGTGTCTATAAAATTTTCATGGAGGCATTTTTTCTTCAAATATTACGTTCACTGTACGTGAACAGTTGAGGAGATCGTTGGTTAATCAGTAGCTAGGTAAACCAGTGATTGACTCATTTTTTTTTAAACTTCTTATGCAGTTCTTAACGTGGCCGGGTGAAAGATAAGTGAAAAATTCTAACACTAGTTTTTCCAATGTCCGATCTGCTTAGGGGGCCCCCCGCCATCCGCGTAAAACAGGGGGTCCCGATTAATATCTGTAAACTGAGTGAGTAGAAAGAGACGACGATAGTGCTATCTCGCTCAGATGTTACTTGTGTAGGGTGCGTACTAGTGTCGGCCCCCATTTAGGCCACACCGAGACGATATCCGGATATCCATGGCGACGTCGCCATGGATATCCGCGGTTGCCAATAGAGCAGCCAGTAGTAGCCGTGGCTACGCTTCTAATATGGCGACATCGCCAAACCACGTGAGTTACCTGTCCTAAATTTTAATATGAAAAGTTTGGATTCCTAGCCGTCGTCGCCGCCATGGCGTCTTAGTGAGATAGCACTCTAATGCCGTGCGGCCAATAACATTGGTGTAGATGGCAATTATGGTAGACATTTAACACAGATTACAATAAGTCTTTTACTAAAGAGAATTTAATACATCTACTTCTATAATTTAAATTACGTTTATAACTAACATGAGGATGCCAATATCTGTAACCTTTTATTTCCGAGATGAATGATTTCTGTGATTTTATTTAAGACATTAAATGTAGCATTACCACAAAGTTTGCGGTACGATGTCTTTAACAGTCATGTCAGGTGTTCAATGCGTTCATTTGTTCTTCGCTAGTGCGGAAGTCAGGCCAATCCAATGTATTTTGTCCAATAAAAAAAAATGCATTTGCATGTATGACAGGGATTTATGTTGTCTTGTTAAAAAAAAACGATATCTCAGAGACATCCCAATAAACTATGCATCGCTAAGACAACACTAAAAATATATCAAAAAATTTCACACTACATGGCCATAAAAATTGTATAATAAATTACCTACAGAAACAATAAATATGAATTTACCAAATTTCAAACGACGACTCCATGATTTTTTATTAGATAGGTGCTGACTATGACATATTATTTTAAATTTACTTAATTGACTATAATTGACCAGGATTTGTATTTATTTGTTATTTTTTATTATTACTATTCAATAAATTTAATTTAAAGTACCTAAAGTATTTTAAATGTTATAGATAAATGTATCTAATTATGAATGAATGAATTGATTGGATTTCAACATAATTTTCAACTATTTGCATACTTAAATTGTAGTTTAATGTATTGGAACAAATTTTACAAATTAGTTCCAATCATTTGCAACACATTCTTGCAAATAAAGATGTGATTATTATTGATTATTTTTATTATTATGGGTAATGAAGTTGGTATTACAGAAAGCTATGGACTGTTTGTACTTCAATGAATACAAATTTAATTGTGTTTGATTTAAATGCAATTCACGGTTCATATTTTGCATCTCGATTGACGTCACACGAAAGTGTCGATGACCGCTGACAGAGCTTTGAGGAAAACTCCTCTCACCCGACGTATGAATATTCATAAAAAGTTTACCAAATCTGTGAAACGCTCGGATTAAACGCTGCCGCTGCTGGGTTTCTAAAAGCTTAATTGTAGTGATAAATACAATATTAGACATGTCTCAAAAATATTCCGTAAAAAAAATCGAGGGAATTACTCGTGGCTAAGCATATTATGATCGTATTAATTTAAATTTTTCACCTGATTTAATAGATAAATTTACTTTTAGTCCAAGAGTCAGCAACCAACACCAACGCCACATTCATCGTGAAAAATCTGTTACTTATGCCGATGCCAGACATAGTTTCATTTGAATGATCATTTCAATGATCATGTAGTGTGGCCGACGACTATGTGTAGCTGCGCAAAGTTTTGTATAACTTTGTAGTCTTCAAGGACAAAAATGCACAAACACTTTGAGCGTCGGCATTAGATGGCTAGCCATTTAAATTTATCATTAACATTATCTTTAACCTTATGATTAAGATTCATAATTTATGGATGAATTAATAAAAGGTGGGCCAATATTGCGACTTCCTGGATGCCATCCAATAGCCGCCGATGACCCGGCAGGCCGAGGAAGAGGTGGTGCGACGATTTGGATATCTTTGCGGGGAAGTTATGGATGAGATTGGCCCAGGAAAGAGGAAGGTGGATCAAGAAGGGGGAGGCCCAGCCCAGCAGTGGGACACAACAGGCTAATAAAAAAAAGTTTCACAGTCTTTCAGTTATGCTATCTAGTGGGGTTGGCTACATTAATGCAAATATATAAATACAAACTTTTGTACGAGGTATTCTCGGTAGAATTCGGGCGTCATGGGGCACCAAACCTCGGCGCACTGCACCCTAGCGATGTACCCGTGCGCCTGCAGCTCCAACCAGTTAGCCTCGTACAGTTTGGGTCCGATTAGGAAGTTTAGATCGGCAATCTTGTCGTCCTCTCTAAGCAGTGTGGCCGTCAGACCTGCCAAAATAATCGAAACTTTTGCAATAATTTCCTTACTAGAATAAAACCTGCACTTTATTTAGGGCGACGGATAATTTATTCCGAAGATCCAGGAATACACAGTTTTGATAACAGCGACCTTAATTAGCAAACAGCATATGTATAATTACAAGGAAGTTAGATTCCATAGTTAGAGTTTGACTCTAGTTCCCCTATAATAAAACACCCTCGTCTAGAATATACCTATTTCCTCAGCCGTTAAAATGCTCTAAGATAAAAATAAATCTCACGGTTGATAACAATAACAGTGCGGGTGTGGCCACAGCTTAACAAGCTGCAAGAGCACTCCACGCTCGGTTGCTTCCAGCATATTTCTTGACTATTTATGCTCCAGTTCCAGCTAAATTCAGATTTAGCAGCCTTTAACTTATATCTAGCTGTAAGTGAATGTTATTGTATCATATAGAGCCTATATCATATACAGTAACGCATCTTGAACCGCCTGCCCATTTGGCATATAAAAAGATACTAGATATTTCAGATTGTTTAAACTGCTACTTCAGTTGTGCTACTCATTCTTCTTAACGTTTCCTTGATCTGGCTCGTTGTCGTAAAGTTCTTGAGTGATGTGGTCTATGTCTTCGCAAACAGAATAAAGAACGCCATACTACCAGATGGAGCGACGACTAACGAAAAATGGCGGGAAAAAATCGGCTGAAAGTAACGGAAGATCGACCCGAATGGCGCGTCTTGTAAGAGGCGTACATCCAGCAGTGGAGTCATAGTGGCTAATATGATGATGATGATATGTAGCAGCCGATGTGGTGCTCAGAGTAGTAATATATGTTTATAGTTTATGTGCTAGAAGTATATTTTGTTAACACAAGTGCTTCTTTAAAATACAGTATATTTTAATAAAGTCTTCGAAATCTTACCCAATTAAGCCCTCAAATTACAGGAAACCCACAGCAGAGTGTTATATCCAGGGGGTGGATCTTCCTTTTTAACTGTCCGATAAATGGTCAGACCAGGTACGCGACCCCGGTCTCCACTAACTGCTATTGTAACTACCCCTAGGTATAGGAGTAGTGACAATAGACCAGGGTCGCGTACGCGTCCGCGACAGTAGTATCCTTTCCTTCTTTTCCATTTACCTTTACATATTTATACTCCCTACCCTCCATTAAAGGTATCGCCACGCTTGCAGTTCTTTTGGTCTGCAGCCGAATTGTACGGGAGCGCCTGGGTACCAGTACCTCTTTCTCACATAAGATCGACATGAAGTTGCGGCAACGCGGTCATGTTAAGTGATGGTTTTCTTCTGAACGTGTAATGCCGTTATTCAGCCTGACTTTTACAGCATCAACGAACGGGAATTACGGAATCGTGGTCAAGTTCCGTATTTGATATCAATTTAAAAGACACTTGCCAATCGGCTATTAGGCAATTCGACTAGATGTCCGGCTATCCGGCTTCAAACAATCTATTTGGGTCCCAGCACTTCTTTCATCCGATAGTTCAGTCGTGTTACCACTTGCCAATCGGCTTCGCTCGGTCAAATATCCGGTTATCCGGCATCAAGTTTGACCGGATATCCGGAAAAACATCCGTTTCACTTCTAAGTATGATTAAAATCAGAGAAATAATGCGAAGTATAAATAAATATAATGGGACAGTTGAATTAATTAGCCTGCTTTCTGCTTTCTGGCTAATCTAATTTAAAATACAGGGTGTTAATAGTTTAATTACGTAGCTATCACATTGTTGTTTCGACAAAGATATTACACAAATTCGGTATGAACAATCTACTTGGGCCCCAGCATTTCTTCAGGCTTGACCCATTGGTCAAACTGTTCAGCCGTGAGGATGCCTAGTTTAATGGCAGTGTCCTTGAGGGTGCCTCCTTCTTTATGAGCAGTCTTAGCGATTGTGGCCGCCTGAAAATGTTGAAAGTTTGAAATGAATTAATTTTATAAATAACGTTTTTCTGGTAGTCATCTATAAATGCTATACGTACAGCGTAACCTCGATATGACGAAACTCAAGCGACTTAGAAAATATTCGTTATACCGCGTAATTTGTTACAATGAGGATTGTTGTAAAGAGGTTAGACTGGACTACGGTATATTTTAATAAGGTGAACATGTCTAAACCTGTCGAAACATGAATGACTATTGCGCAATTAAGTGGGAATTATTAATAGGATGCGTTGAAAAATTCGTAAAATAGAGGTAGGTTAATGCTTTCTGTACTGCATTCGTTCTAAAGAGGTTTTATAAATATATTCGTAATGTAATGTAAAGGTATATTTTACATTACCTTTTATGGACAGTCCTGAGGGATTTTGAAAAAACCGTTAAAGCGAGAAATTCGGAATATTGATGCTCGCTAAGGAGATAGCATATTAGGCCTCTGCCTAATATTTGTAATGGCCGTTCGGAATTTATGCGTGCACAATGTACATATTTTGTGGAAACTTGTTTTTATTTATATACAGACTGTGTAACCTTTATATATAGGTATATTAAGGTTCTTCCGAACGGCTGCACCAAAATTGATAATTATTTTTTTTGGGCTCGTTATTGTTAGGACAAAGGTTGTATACTCAAAAACATCTGTCTGTGTGTTACGGGAACTTTTCGAAAATATTAGGAACTGGAACGGCAACAAAACGGAACGCAACAGGTACGGGAAAGTGAATAATATTCATTTATTTTCATTCATTCTTTCTTCTTTTCTTGGCTGACCCGTTGGCGCAGTAGGCAGAGACCCTGCCGCTGCTCCGGGGGTTGTGGGTTCGATTCCCACGGAGTCCCATCGAGTCTCGTATGTCAGACTCGTATGTATGTATTTATATATTTCTAAACAAAATATTTAACAGGCGTTTGTTTCCTACACAGGCATTAAGTTGTCTACCTTAGGAACAGACGTCCGTGTGTCATATAGTCCCGTATATATTATTATTAATTCATATTTGTTTGTGACCCTGAAAGGGTGTACAGTAGTGAGGTATTAGTCACGGCATTAAGGCTTTATAGGATAAAGGACTGTAGTAAATAGTGAGTAACCCAACGTTTGAGCAGGACGGCGTCTGCTGGGTCCGCTAGTAAATATATATTTATATAAAAGGTCATCGACATTGAGCTTCTATAAAAGTGTATTTAGGTTGAGATGGTTTAGGTTTAGTTTCATATTGTTTAGTGATTTATTATCAAAATATTAAATCTTATAATGCTGACCACAGCGCGGTTACACTGCCGCTAGTATATATTGCCGAGAAACCACATATTACTTATTGAATAGTAGTAATTTTAATTAACTGATTCGCCTGCATTTCATATAATCATGTAGATGTTATTTTGATTTAATAAGGGGCAAACGGGAAATCACTTCACCTGAGTTCATCAACGCCCATGGTTAAGTGGACGATAGGTGGCTCGCAGATGCGGTATGTGTATGTTCTTTTTTCCAAGTCGTGTCGGTTCGGAAACACCGAAGCAAGCAAATGGTTTCACGGTGATTTGAATTTCCATGCACAGCTTGAGAGCATGGTAATGTAAGTGAGAGCGGAAAGCTCTAAAGTCTAGATCAAGAGGTAGAACGCCCACGCGATGGACCGATCACTTAACTTATCGTCCAGTACCCTTTATTGTAAATTTAAAAATTAACGGAATCATATGAATCGTCAGATCGTTACTCTCGGTTTTTCCATATTTTAATCAAAGCTCGGTTTATTAATTACAAAGTACGGAAACGAAACTTAAATAGCAGAAATAATATAATGAAAATAAATTCATTTCAATAATTCAATATTTTAAAAGCATTTCGTTGCTTTAATTCTACACAAAGATATAATAAAACACAAGAAACAGGAGGAGGAGCGCGGAAAATAGAAAATGAAAATGGACAGAATAAAAATGGAATGGAAAATCTATTTTCCCCCGAAGCTCTTAATGTTCAGTAAACAGAGGAACACCGTTATACTTTTAGATAATATAAAAGATATTACATTAGAACACATCGATCGGTCTGCCCAAGATAGCGACTGTAGTCGCATCTAATGCTTTGGTCTCTTGATCGTAACGCACAACGCTGCGTTATGCGGCATGCGATGTCGGACTCATAATTGTAAGATTAATGTCTAGAGTGGTCTTTTGTTCCGTCGCTGCCTACGTCGGCGGTGGAACGCAAGCGGACTGGCTCTGCGTCGTGACGCTTATCGCAGCTTTGTGCGTTACGATCTAGAAACAAAATCTTAAGACAGTAAAAAAGTTAAAGGATTTATTTATTTTAGTCATATTTATGTTTGACGTAACAACATAATTTACAAATTGAATCTTTATTCTAAAATACTTTTGCAGGCACGTACAGCGTTAAAATACTTAAATGGGTACAAAAATTTAAAATTATTAAAAACATAAAAAGTATCTTCTTGAAAACGTTAAGAGCTTCGCGGAAAAACAGATTTTCCATTTCATGTTTATTTTGTTCATTTTGCACTACGGTGCAAATCGAAGTCTGTCGGAAAAATAACTTTAAAATATAGAAGAACACTAATATGTTAAAGCTTGGATTATGCAGATGTTGTTTTCATAATCTTTGTGTAGCATACTACACAAAGATTATGAAAAAATCAGGTACCTACGGCATTTTTATCTACCGCACCGCGTATGATTGAAAATTTAAACCACTCAAGGACTCACTTTATAATTCTTAAATATACGAAAAAAAACGTAACTTTCTTTAAAGAGTACTCTCAAACCCACACCTGGGTCACAGGCCCTACGTTTAATCCTTGGACCTTAGTTTCTTCCTCTGCAACGTGATGACCCGGCACCCGCATGCAATCAATGGGATGCTAAGAAATTTGTCTCATCTAATACTAAACGTGGCATATTCTCTTTGATTTAATACTAATGCCTATGAGTCATATATTTACATAATTAAAAGCTGACAATTGTCACTTGCACCATTCTTGTGATGTGGTAGTACTTAAAACAAATCATATTTCAGAGCTGAAGGGCGGGAGGGCAGGGAAGTGGGACAGAACAAGACCTGTTCCAGGTCACTCAGATAACAGTTTTCCTAATGAGTTTTATCACGTCTTTGAATATCCTCGGTCACGTGTGGAACACAAACATCTTTCGGGTGGACAGGCGAACAGACGGACGGACAGAGCAAAACTACAAGGGTTCCTTGTACGGACAAATGCGGAACACAAAAATGGCCCCCAAACAAAGTAAATACGATTATGTTTTTTCATCACTCGAGCGCCATCGAGTCTGTATTTGTTCTCGTCAAATAGCAGCTTGGAGTGTCCGGCAGATTTACATACACCGATAAAAAATGATCGTTTCTCTAACAACATATGTTACTATTGCTATACTATGATATATTATATACTATTTAATATATTAGCAAAGGATATATATTAAACTTAAAATATTGTTTTTACACTATATTATAACTAGAAGATACTATTATGTCTTATTTAATATATTATAAATAGAACTGCATTATAACTAGATGCGAGATAGCGTCTATACATACGTCATAATGAAATGCCCGCTACACTAGCTCTACACAGGATGTCAGTACTTGAAAATAGATCACAATAACGTTTCTCTTATATATTCATAGCAGTGGTTGGTAAAATGTATTTGCAGTTTCCATACATACATTCCGTTTGGCAACAGATTAAGCAGAATAAGGCGTAGTATTACTACTCCAACATCAACTAGCTTTACCTCAAACATCAACAGTTATCGCCATAAATAAGTAACTCACCTGAAAGTTGAAGGTGGGGTAGATCGAGGGCACATCGATGTCTGCTACGTTCTCTTTGATGACGGGGCATTGCTCCAGATCCTTCTGTGAAAGAGTATACACTATGTCAACGGGTTCTATTCTTCTTTACATCGTTGCATAAGCAAACAATTTTCAAATATAATGTTACCGCCTATAATAATAATAAAGTTTATTTGAAAAAAAACTTAATCTACATACATTAACTCTTAATAGTAACGCGTAATTCTACACAGAGACTTTTAAACTATATTCTGTAACCGGAGGCAACCTAGTAAGTCAGGAAGCTCCGCTCTTCCATAGCTATCGTTAAACGAAATTTATCGCTAAATAATCATAATAAATATCTTAAATACATATCACTATAAAAATATGCCTTATGCATATTTTTATAGTTCGTTATCTTTATTGTTTCAGTCTAGAACGTATCTAGGATAATTGTCCAATCCGGGGCAGCCGTTAAGTCCCCGTACAGGTGTTGGGGAACGCAGGGCACGATGAAAGGTGAGACATCGTTTGTACGGTTTCAATTGCATAATATGTCTGAGAGAAGGGTCGATTCGATTATCTGCTGCGGTAATTGAATATCGTGGCGAGATACCTGTTTCACTATCATCTACAATTGCAAGCGGCTGCCTTTGATAGGGTAATTACGCGAGAGCTTTGTACTTGAGCTTTGACCGACCGCGGTGTAGGTGACTTACACTTATATACCGCAATACCGCTTTACTATATTTAATAAATAAATAAACATCTGTATGTCAAAATATAGACTCATAAGTGTTGGATATAATACAGTCTATATTTGAATTTAAACTTGTTAAAAACATGACACTTTATAACCTGCCAGCGCAGGTTATTAAGTGTCAAACAGTGTGTGTAAAGTACATGTAAAGAGCACCACTGAAAACAAAATTTATGTCAATATGTTCCACTTATATGATGGCGGCTCTGCATTAATGCCGTGAATTCGCGCCGCGAAATCACGGCACAGGTCATGCCCTCCACATTCATGGAATGCTGAAAGTCGTTCGTGGAATTCGCCGCAAAATAGACGCCGAAGATGCTGCTTGCTGAACTTTTGAATTGCCTGATTATATAATATGATTAGAGTTATCTTTATTAATTATAATAAATTGCATTTCAGACTTTCTATAAAGATGCAGTTATCAGAATTATATTAATATAAATTATTATATTGAACCCAGTGGCGAAATTTAATTTCACAGGGCCGTGAATGTGGATGTGTACCTGTGAACGCTGTGCGAAACAGACACAAACCCTTTGTCGTGGAACAAAATACCGACTCGGGAACTGGCCTGAACGTGCCGGAACCCCGCGAAAACCCTCCACATAATCGTTCACGCCTGTTAACGGAGTTTCACGGCGCTAATGTGGAGCCGCCGTGAAACTAAATTGCCAAAACCTAGAAGCTAACCTTTGTACTAAAATATAGAAAAAGGGAAACAAAAAATTCACATGATCTAATCACTACTTTTTCTATAGGCGTTTTGGAAACGTACAAAATATACACAGCGATTTTTCGATATGAAACGAAGATTTTTAACTAAAATATTACTTTGTTTCACAAATTTATTTATATTTTTATTTTAACCTCATGTACCAAGAGATGATACCAATTTGTATGATTGGAAATTGTCACCGCGGAATACGTTACCTCAAAGAGATGCGTTGTAAAAGGAATATAGAATTTTATATGCTATCGGTATTATATTTCTTCATTATTTCCGTAATATGAAGTTTTTTTACTAAGTTCTCATTTAGGTGTGTTGTTTTTTAATGGCAATGGTATCATTTAAATACACGTTCCAAAAAAAAATCTATTCTTTACGGTAAATATTTAAACAATTATACGGTTACAAGGTCAAAATCCTAATGTCATTTGCTCGGAAGGACTTGAAACAGATCGCACAAGAATTACTCGTACAACGAGATGGTTGTAATTTGAAAGACTAGCTTTATGAATAAACAAAGTTTTATGAATAAACGAAATTTCTGAAAAAAAAAGAAACAATTCGACATCATCCGACGAAACGAAACGAAACGAAACATCCGACGTGTTCATGACATGATGACATAAAATTAATATATCCAAACAGCGTAGCGATACTGCCCTAACAGTGACTTATATTTTAAATAACTCTTTTGTTTATAGTATTTCCGTAAAAAAGTTAGCAATCAAAGGATTGCTAACGAAAAAAAAATTAACGTTTAAACCTAACTCGGAAAGTCATAAGTCATATATTTTGCACTACTGCCTCAGTCTTTGGGTAATTTCGAAAGAGACGACCATCTTAAAAGCAGCTGGTACTTGATTATAAATTGTTATAATCTCTTTTTATCCTTTGAGATGTTCCAGGGATGCAATATCAAAGAAGTTTTTAGTACGAGCAGTCATCTTTGATACTGAGATCGAGATACCTATTTATTAAGAACGTCATAATAAATAGGTTCAGACGAATTAATTAGTATCTTATTTCTGTTTATCAAACATACAAATTGCATCTGCAGTTAAATCTGTGCTCACTTTTCTAGTAGATTTAACATCGGCTCTGTCGTTATTTACATATTAGTAAATTACAAATAATGATGCATATGTAATTTAACTCGGATATTACAAGAGCACGTAAAAAAAAAACGAAGTTTTGTTCCAAATATTATGTTTATATCCATTATGTTTATATATCCAAATATTAAAATCATTTTATTATATTAAAATAAGACTTTAGGCTAATTATTTAAAAACATTTCTTTATCTTCCATGCCGGCGCTGTATAAATTTGTTCGTCTAAATCGTTGAAAAAATTTAATATTTAAAAAAAAAATTCAAAAGATTAAAATAATAATTTATGTAACGTAGTCCTTTTGGCCACCGGGTTCCCATACTGGAATTTAGGCGAGGAGGCCTATTTTCAGTATTAAATTATCACTATAAATAATAGACTTTTTTTTAATCTTTTCAGATTTCAAATATCCTTAATAGTTTTATAGATATGATAAAAAATCAAAACCCTTCTTAAACTGTTCTTAATTGTTAATTAAATAATTAATAATGAAGATTGAGTAAAATTTATTTTTTAAGGATTTTAGGAAGTTAAAAATTCGTTTCAAAAGATTACAGTACAAAGATTCATTCAATAAATGTCATGTTCATATACCTCCGGTGGTCAGACAACAAATGGAAAATGTCACGTGAAAACCAATTTCCAGCGGCTTTTTACAGGGCAAATCAAAAGATGTTTTATTAAAGTTGACTTTTAATTTAAAAGCTCTTTTGAATGAAATTGAAAATTGAATTTTAATTAAGCGACGCGGGACGGCGGGCGTGCTTATTTTTCTTTAGCAATACTGTAGCAATTTATGAGAGACAATTCAAAGGTATTTTTGAGTTCAAATAAATATAAAACGTTTTTTACATACGTCAAGTACAAGGGAGAGCTGAAATATAGTCTCCATAGAGACTGTGCTGTTAGACAGAAGTATTCTCATGTGGATCTGATTTGTATGATTGATGGTAAATGACCTTTAACTTTAATCTATTATATATTTAAAAAGAATTTAAATGGCAAAACTTCAGGCACTTATAGGGGGCCGAAAAACTAAGACAAAAAGTCCTTTAGAGATTTGCTCGTTTTTGCTTAGTTTTAGAGAAAATCGCAAAAAAAAAGAAACAAAACAAGTTTTCATTTTTATACTTATTTATTTATGTTATGTTCTTTTTAATGTAAATATTGCTCAAAATGTTGTCCTCTTGCACCAATGCAAGCATTACATCTAGCACTCACTTGATAAATTGCAGCTAAACATTGTTCTGATGATATTTGGTGCACTGCATCTATGATTCGGTCTCTTAATTGCTCTCTTGAGTTGATTGACACCGAATAAACTTTCTGCTTCAAGGTTCCCCATACGAAGAAATCCATGGGTGTCATATCAGGTGATCTGGGTGGCCAAGGTACTACTCCTCCACGTCCAATCCATCGTTGTGGATAATTTATATCCAGCCAAGCTCGAGCAACTCTGCTATAATGAGCTGGACATCCATCGAGTTGGAACCACATTTCAATCCGCTGCTGTAAGGGAATGTCATCTAAATAATTAGAAAAGTCGTTCTCCAAAAAATGTGTAAATGTGATACCATTCAATCTTCCAGGTAAAAAATATGGTCCCATCAGTAATCCGTTCCAAATTCCAAGCCAAACGTTAATAGCAAATTCATGCTGAAACCTATTCTCTCTAATAGCTCTGGGATTTTCAAGAGCCCATACATGATAATTTCTTTGATTAACAATTCCTCCTCTTGTAAAGGTAGCTTCATCGGTCCATATAATTTTTAATGGAAATAAATTATCATCGCGAATTTTGTCAAGAAACCAGTTACTAAAATTCAATCTCTTGACATAATCTTGAGGTAATAAATTCTGAACTTTTTGAAGATGGTATGGATAGCGATTATCACCTTTCAAAGTTCGCCATATTGCTTGCCGCGATATTGCTAATGCAGCAGATGCTCTTCGGATGCTAGTCTCAGGATTGTTATCGAAGTGGCGTCGGACACAATTTCTTCTCCGATAATCTGCTCTTATTGCTGCCTGGAATTGGTCGCCTTCATTACGTATTAAGAATGACCCAGTCTCTCGTAGTCTATTAAAAGTTAACGAAAAGACTCGTCGATTAGGCACTCTTCTATTTGGAAATCGGCGCGCATACTCCCGCACCGCTTCTAAAGCATTACCGTTACAGAAACCATACACAAAAATCATATCAGCGTATTCAACATTAGAATATGTATGCGGCATAGTGGCTGATGCTATTCACACAAAAATATCTGAGTAACTGACTGAAGAGTGATTTAGGAATTATAATCCTAGAAGGAAGCCAAAATGTAAACAAATAAAAGAATGTAAAGGATAACATTATGTGTTTACATATCTCACTGCCTAGCCTAACGAACTTTGAAAGGTGATAATCGCTACCTGTAACATTTTTGTTTTGTTTCTTTTTTTGCGATTTTCTCTAAAACTAAGCAAAAACGAGCAAATCTCTAAAGGACTTTTTGTCTTAGTTTTTCGGTCCCCTATAAGTTCCTGAAGTTTTGCCATTTAAATTCGGGACACCCTGTATAATGATAAAATTAAATTATAATTTATTTGTATTTTTCTTCAATTTGTTGTTTGCTCCCTAATTTGTTATGACCGGCAATTTAATTTTCTTCAACGGTTTTTTCTCCATCTTTCAATTAACGAAAGACAGAACGGCCGTTACAACAGATTATGTACAATAATAAATGAAAATATATCTGGCCAGTAGGCTATATTATACAAATCAAATATTGTATTTACAATTACTTAAGAGTAAATAAAAATCAAAGAATTAAGTTCTGGTCATAGTAGAAAACTAACGACGAAAATATAATCATAATTTATTTATTTATTTCATAATAAGGAACGTTAAATGTACGGAAAAACTACATTCAATTTTTATTTTAATTGTCCGCTTGTATGGCCAGTGCACATTATTAAGGTGTTCTTTGGTATTGTTATAAATAACGACTTCGAAACTTTCAAATTAAAATTACCAGAATAATATTTAGGTCACAATTTTCAGTTGAAGACTCTGTTGGCCATAAATCCGCTCCGATAAAATATCCGCGTCACAATCGAACGCAAATTTGAGCGATCAGCCGACTGTGAAATAATGGAAACACGATAAAGTATGACATCTGCTGGGATCGTGTCAGTTGTGACATTTAATCTGTGTCGTAAATTTTATTTACAAAGTTTACTATATTATTAATTTTAATCCGTAACTAGTGTAAAGTTTTACAGATGAACACTTTTTACACCATCTAGTTGAACACTTTACTAATCTTATAACAAATGAACATTTCAAGTATAAATCTATTTCTACTGTTTTAATTTATACTTAATGTTTAATGATATTCTTTTTGAATCAACTAAACGCCAAATAAATTACGTTTCTAAATTTGTTGACAAATTTACTAGGTAACTTCTATTCGTATATCCTCTTAGGCCAATTCAAATCCCACATTATATAAAGTCGATATTTTTAGTTGTTTCTAGCTAATAGCATTAAAGCAAGGAATAAGTATTTAATTTATTATATTAACTTCTTAATGATTGTCGTATTCATTATTAAAGAAGTAAAAAAAATAGAAAATTGCAAACGCGTATATTTCTAGAACGTGTACAGTTCAAAAACTTTTTAGTCAAATATTTTGTAGCTAAAGGCTGACAGTTTCCAATCAAGATAACGCGGTTACGTCACGTCAGGTATTATGTAGGTGATTGACTGTTTCATCAAACCAGTTTTGAAATACGGTTTGAAATTTTCGATTTTTCTTTTACTATTTCGTTTTAGGAAATTGTTGATTTGTTATCGATTTTATATAATATAAATACATAACAGTCGTAACATGGGTTTTAAAAACAAATGTCTGTAGAATTTCAGCTTCGAACGATGTATTGTAATCATATATTATAAAGTTAGGTAGTTAGTTTGTTATCCGACCATATAAAATTGCAAATGATAAATTAATATAACTGTTAACAATATTATATACTTGTACAAAATTTAAAATGTCAAAAAGGAAATTCTTGATATGAGATATGCACGCACGTAGCGTCGCAAACCAGCTCCCATACTCTTTCCCAAAGAAGATGCTTATAATATGAAAATCAACTTCATATCTGAAATAAAATGTCGATGTTATCGTGAACAAAAAAATAAATTCAATAGAAAATAACTTTTATACAAAAGGATATTGACAGTGTTTTAGATAAATTTCCGTTGTTATTGTTTAAAGTAAATAAGATTGGTGCGGATTGTTCTGAATAAGTCAATTCTCACCGAAAGAATTTATTCTGGAACGCTTGTTAGAAAAAATAACGTCAAATCATTCCATCTAATGACTCCACAGCTTCCCATCGTAGGAAATGAAAGCGAAACAAAAGAAGGTATTGTACTTACAAAACATTTTCATTTGGAATTGTTAAATTTTAGAAGCGAAGTACTAATTTTACGTACGTTTTTGGAGTTTAATTCTTAAGAAACGATAGAAGGCCTGTGTTATCTAAAAATACGTGTAGTGAAATTAAATGTGCTATATGTTACACGTTCCAGTGTTACGGTCTCCACTTCTTTTATGCCAAATGCATAGAGGAAAGGGAAAGGTGTGGTAAGATGGGGGAAGGTAGTGAACATTTCATTTCAATATATCCAGGTGGAGATTCACAAATGACATTAACCTGAGCTGTTTGTGCGGTGCAACTCAAACAATCTTTTATCGTGCCCTGCTTGCCCTAACACCTGCACGTAAGAGGACTGAATGGCTGCCACTGATAAGGCAGTTGATGTAGCTAAGTTCAGGGCCCACATTTAGTACTTGCCAACGAAACGCTAAGAAGAAGAAGCGTATACACGTCTATTTCTTGGTTATATATAGTTTAGGAACAATTTTGTCATTGACCCAACTGAAAACCGTGCTTTGGTAGCGGTGTCTTTTGGGTTACAATGTTAAATATTTCCTTCTTCTTTTTATTCGCATGGATAAAATATTGCTAAACGATATAAAAAAAATAAAAGGAGATTTTCGTTACAATTTAAGAAAAACAGTCACCTTTCTATTTCAGTAATTCCAGTAATAAATGAAGCGTTTTTTTTTAAAGAATATTAGTAATACTTTTTAGGTATCTCTAATATTCCCTTTTCCCCTCCTACTAAGTTTAAATTAAAAACTTGTATTAGGAGTGGGTGCTACAATACCCCAACGGCGGTCGGTTTTAAACCGGGTACCTTGCGGATTTCAGTCCATACCTCATACCATTGAGGCGTTTGCATAAATAAAAAGGTAATTTAATTTTTCCTGCGAGTTATTAGCGTTAATTGAGTCTTAGTCTATGAAAAGAGCCAAAAGCCATTTAGTTGTACATAATTTATAGCTTGTACTGTTTTTAAATGCATGGCTGTTTTTGAAGTTATTTTTCATAGAATGAGTGTGGCGTGACTTTAGGCCATTATTAATTAAAATACCTTAACATTGTGCTTATAACCGTCTATTATTGTATTAGGAATCCAAACAATAAATATAAAAACATCATTTCTCTTTCAACTTCATCACAATATTATGTAACTTAATTAAAACTTTTAGAAGTACTAAGCAACTGACACAAAAGTTATAACAACACTAACAATACAACAATAGTACAGAAACTTTTTCTTATCGCAAAGTTTATCATTTAATCCAGTTCTTGTGAAGACGCCTCAAAATGAAATCTATAGTTTCACTTCATTTTATATTTTTTGCCTAATGTTTCACTTTTTGTCTTTTAGCTCCATCTTCTGTTTTGTCTTTCGCTTATTGTTATTCAGTGTCTACATTTTTTTCTGTGTATATTTATACTATTATAAAAAGCTGAAAAGTTTGTTTGTTTGTTTAACGCGCTAATCTCTGGAACTACTGGTCCCATTTGAAAAATTCTTTCTGTGTTAGATAGCCCATTTATCAGAGAAGACTATAGGCTATATATCATCATAGTAAAATTAAATATATTTTAAGTAAGTCACCGGCACATCTAGTCTGTTTATAAAAATGGTCCATTTAACCACCAAGAAATTACTTTTTCATGCACAATATATGTTGTCTCTTGTTTTACTCCATATCTTTTTTGTTTTTGTTTTTTTTTTAAGACAAGTGCAGTAACTACAGTGACTAGTATTTAGAACAACTTTAAAACGCCCTATTCATATAATTTTTCATCAATAATTCATATGTAATCATTGTATATAAATAAACAATGGTAAATAATAACTGAGCAGATCATGGTCTAATCATTTGAGTCGATTGCTAAGTTAAATAGCTCTTGCTGCGATCGGATGATAGATGGGTAAACCATTCTAGAACTGGTAAATTTGATATCCGACCTCCTGCGTGTGTTGGAAGGCACGTAAAGCAGTAGGACCCGATTAATGTCACTGAGTGATATTAGTCGTAAGGTTGTAGAGATCGTGGGGGTTCCGAGGATGACGTCAGATGCTCTTCTCAGTGCAGGGCGCGAGGAACCGTTGTTAACTTAGCTTTTAAGTCGCAAATTTTATCATCAAATTGTTAAATGATTAATAATATATATATATTAACATTATATTATATACATATGACGTTCATATGTGCTTATAAAAAGTCTATATGAATAAACTCCTTTTGACTTTAACCTTAATTTTGACTACTCATACTTGCCGAACACCTTCCACCTATCATACTATCGACAGGTATTTATAATCCAAAATAAACCAAAAGAAAAAGAAATAGAGGTACCAAAAAATACTGGACAATGTCACTCTTCCACGCGGACAAAGTCGCGGGTAGAGCTAGTCAAGAAATAAATATCAATATTATACAACGTATTTACTGATATAACTTTGTGACTGCTTTTATATCCTAGTCAAAGCTAAGTAATTACTACATTCCTTTACATTTTCCGTGAAATTCATTGAAAGTTAGTTTATTCATATTTATTTTCGTCCTTAATAGAAAATGCTTATATTTTTATTTCTTCCTTCTTCTATCTATTTTGTTACGTCAATTAAATCTTATTTTATTGTTATATCTATATATATTACGCGTTTCGTTGTTTGTCCGCGATGGACTCCTAAACCACTTAACCGATTTTAAATAGGAAGATAAGTTACCTTACATCTCAATTTATAGTCACAAGAAATAAAAATGGCCAAGAGCGTGTCAAGACACGCTTATACAGAAGGGTTCCGTATATGATACGCTATCAACGTATTTGTTAAATAACTTCAAAAGTTGTTGTTCGATTTCGATCTAAATAATATGGGGGGGGGGGGGAACTACCTTACGGGCAGAGAGGACGGACGGGCAGAGCGAAATTGTAAATATTTTATTACTACGGAACCCTAAAAATGAGTCGCTTAAATGTATGCATGTTCATAACTTCCGGACGACTGCGCCTAATTGGATAATTTCTTTTTTGTTTTGTTCGTTATTGTTAGGACGGAAACGGGGAATAATCTTAGAGGATAATCGAATATAGTAAATAATAAGTAACCTAATGGTCGGGAGGGACAACGTCTGCCTCGTCCGCTATTATATAATACATTTGCCAAATGAAAGTATTAAACATTTTCAAGCGCTATTTTTGAACTGTTATTCAATCTGAAAGCTCTTAAAGAGAGAAAAGGCATTGAAGCCTTTTAAATTTCAATTTTTACGGTGCTTCTTTTACTGCCTTTTATAAACACAGTAATACTTTAAAATGCTTCATGTATTTCGAAATAGGGTTTTTAGAACACCTGTATATACTTATATTTTTATAATCTGACAAAAATATAAAGGTAGCGGTTAGCGAGCGAGACCAAGACAAGAGTCTGAGACAGGAGACCGTGACAAGTGTTTATGTATCATCTGTATATGCTGTACTCGTGTCTTGGTTTCCTGACCCTGTCTCGATCGCGACCGTGTACAGGTTACATAAAAAAAGAAAAAAAAAATATGCCATACATTGTCATTATGAGTAGTGAGTGTGGCGGTCTCTTTTCCAGGTCTCCTGTCTCGGTCGCTTGTCTCGGTCTCACTCGCGAGCCGCTACCATAAGATAGCAAATAAGCTAATGTATTAAAAAAAAAACTATTTATTTAAAGTATATTTTTATTTCTATTTATTTAATTTTATGCATAAATTTTATTTTTTACATTGTCCGACCAATGTGTCCTGCCCACGATGACATACGGAGCAGAGACGTGGACTTTTACGAAAAAAGTCATTCAACAACTCCGAGTAACTCAACGCGCAATGGAGAGAGCGATGTTAGGTCTATCTCTGCTAGACAGAGTCCCCAACACCGAGGAACGCTTTGCCTTTGAAGGACGGTAAGGCTATAATGTTGTCCAAGCAGGCCTCCGCCGCCTCTTCGATCTTGGTCATGTATATATTTATTAATTATTTAATAATATAGAGGAAGGTATGCGAATGCTAATATTTTTTTTAAATATGTAATATTTAAATATTAAATTATTAATAGAAACTACACACACATCAATGCCAAGCGATTTACACTATTTACACACACATGTATTGTACGATGTCAAAGCGTAATCGTGACAACTTCATGTTATATTAATCGTCAAATTTTATTTTTCCATGAATAGAACAATGTATGTCGTTGTAAGCAAAAAGGTTTGTGGGCAAATTTCGACCAGCCAGTGATCTCTAGTACTTATTATTATTTTTAAATATACTAGGAATTTTGTAAGAGTGGCAGTAAACTGGCCTAGTGCAGATGACTCTGCCTTCCACTACAGGGGTCGTGGTTTCGAGTCTGAGTGTATTCTATATGTACGTATATTTCATTCATAACGTGCGCCTGTTACTTACCACACAGTCATTAAGTTGTCTACGTTAGGAACAGTCGTCCGGGCACCTTCTTCTTCTTCTTCTTCCTTGGGTGCCTCTCCGATCAACGAAGGTTAGCAGTCAGCTTCACATACTGAGTTTTGTCCTTTTTTGTCTGGGCGCCACATAGTCCTATATATTTCTTTATGTTTACAGTAAGGTGTGATAAATATATTTGTTACCATTCCTATAATTTTTCAAAGCTTGGTGACATTAATCGGGACCCACTGCTTTACGTGCCTTGTGAAACATGGAGGAAGTCAGATATTTTAAAACCAGTGTTAGAATAAGTCACCCATCTATCACCCTATCGCAGCAAAACCTACCTAACCTAACGATCAACTCAAACACCGACCACTGATTAGGCCACGAGCTCCTCTAGAATTATTTCCACTATTAAATTTACTAAAATAAAATATGCAATACATATAAAAGGCTCTTTTATAATACTAATATTTTAAAAGTATTATAATAAAAACTCTTACAACTTTTAAAATAAAAAGTCCTTATTCAGTCAATTTTGTAATTTCATTATATTTTAAGTTTTTTTTGTAATACTTTCCTGTAAATCTACAAACCCTTGTAGACATTGACTTATATTGTAAATTCCACCATAACGTAAAAGCGAGTACTTCTTAATGAGTTCTCAAGTAACTCCTTAAGACAAAAGTTTGTTATCTCACGAATTATGATCACAATTAAGGTTTTATTCAACAAGTTGCGGCGCACCTCTCACTGATACAACCTTATGGGTTTTAATCTAGCGATAAGCGAGTAATTTCTACTTACAATCTCGTATAATTACATAAATCGAATACACGTGACTGGTGGTCACGAGTCGTATAAGTGATGTTCTTTTGAACATACGGGTACGTATAAATACATCTGTGTATGAAAATAAAAGCAAAGACACGTCTGTTTATAATTTTGTATTGAAATTTTTCAAGATCTATTTTAAAAGACATTTTTTTTAACTGTTTGTCTCTCTCTTTGCTACGGATTTCTTGTAACGTGTTAATTCATAACATTAGAAAAGAACTCAATATTAGAAAATTTTAAGCAGCTCAATAAACGCAGGCACAAAAAAGTATGTCACGTTCAGCCTGAGCTAAGCGCGCTAGCGAGAGTGCAGAACGATAGCGATACAGGCGAAGAGAGCGAATAGCGAACAGAAGCGATAGAGAGGCGCGATCGTTAAATTATCGCCTGTAAATCAAACAACAGACCCCAATTAATTAGAGTTCCGTAGTACTACAAGAAACCCATATAATTTCGCTCAGCCCGTCTCGTTTAGCATTTTCATACAATATTGTTCTAGCAAGGGTACTTTTGCGCTCGTTTCATTTCGGCCGGACATCGACATTGGGTTAGAGTGTGGGAGTTGGTGTAACGTTATCAAATATCATACCGAATAAATCGCTTTTGTAAATCTATAGACACACAACTTTATGTCATATTTTCAGCCACAATCGTCCACCGTTGTATACATACGCGACAATTTTCAAATATCATTTTCAACAATATTAAATCCAGTATATAATATTGTTCTGTTTCCCGCAACTTATTCCGCGTAAAATTAAATTGCAGGAGCCCTTTAGATCTACTAAATCTGGCTCTATCGAAAAATCCGTAGCGGATGTCTACTATAAACTACCTCGTTGCCAAATTTTATGTTTGTACGTCCCGCAGTTTTCGAGATTTCGTAATAAATAATACTAATCAGGTTAATTAATATTAATAGTAATCACTGCCTACATACTTTAATCATACAAGGACGATTTACCGTGAACTCCTTTCTATCACAAAATATACTCTAAGTTTGAGGGTAAAACAGAGTTTAGGCATACCTAAAAATTTGCTTATTTACATTATACAAAATTTCTTTACAATATACAAAAATTTATTTACATTATACAAAAATTTGTTTACGTTATACAAAAATTTATTTACATTATACAAAATTTATTTACATTATGCAAAAAAACACTATCATACAATAGACCTTTTATAATTTGATTCTCAGTTTTGTATGCTTTAGGCTTTGCGGAAATGGTTAATATTTTATTACAAGGACAAGAGGCATTAGCCTCTGTCGTTTATTAATCATTAACTTCCATCTAGGGTAGTTAGATCAAAGAGAACTTCTGCTTAAAATTCTACCATGTAAATTTTACATACATTGGGCAAAGTTTCAAGGTAACAATTAACCTACTTACCTAATTTTGTTGTTAATGTTGCATGGTTATTAGCTTCTCCGAAGTGGATTGCCCTCGGGATACTGTAAAATAAAACGAGAGGACTCGGCTGACTAATTAAAAATTAATCTACATCGAACCCTCTTTTACATCGACTAGAAGTATCTTAGTTACCTTGTATGGTATCCACGAGTATAGAGGAGTAGCGCTAATAAAGCTGAACACAATACTGCAGGTTGCGTCTGTTATCTTTACACATAGCATTAACAATATTGCGATTTCTATAGTATGGTCGACCAAGAAATTGGTTTGCCACGCTAAGGTCGAATGTCGTTTGCACGTCAATTAGTTATAAGGCTTATTTTTGCTTGTTATGCATTACGGTAATTTCTAACAATAACCCTTAGCAAAATTTTTTTTAACTAGGAGCTGTCATCCAAAATGGTGAAGCACTTTCTTGGTTGACTATACAATAGAGAGAGGTCTTATAAATATGACACTAAATTACATATGCAGGTTGCGTCTGTTATCTTGACACATAGCATTAAAATTGTTGCAATAACTGTAGTACAATATACAGGGTTCTTATAAGGGCATTCTACGATTTAAAAAAAAATCGGCTTCAAAATTGAGCATGACTTAAAAGCTCATATTCTTTTGTATACGTTACTAAAAGATTTAATGAAATTATTTGAAATGGAAGTTTTTTAAACCATATGAAATAAGTACTAACAAGTTAATTGCTAATTTATAATTAATAGATTTTCTCGTTCACATATTTAACTTTATATTATCATGCATGAAAAACTAAACTACTTTGCTTTAATCCGCGAACGAATACGAGGGGAAATCGGTGTAATGCATCAACCCGAAAGCTACACCACCGAATCCGCCACCAAAGCACAGCACTACACTGACTTTCCGTTGGTCGGGGTACTGGAAATGATTAGTATAAGGTATTTTCGATTCCTAAAATGTTTTTCTCTGATTTATTGAAGGGTTTTAAGTCTATTTAAGATTAATTTAAAGTGTGCTCTAATAGAAATAATAACTACTAAATATGGAAATACAAACATAAGATATAAAAAACGTTTTTCTATAAAATAGCTTAATAAGAAACAATTATAAAAGGTAAGAAATGATTAACCGATTAAACGAAAAAATAAATTTCCTTTATCCTATAAATGTACATAAAGAAAACCTTAATCTTACATTTTTGTCTTATTCAAGTATTTGCATTATGTTTGGTAGCGCCGGATTTCCGAGGTGCAACCCACAATCTATTCCATAGCAACTCCCGGTAATGCAGCTTGCATTTTCACTCGCTAGAAAAACAACGATTTTCGCCACATCCTCAGGCAGAGCAACTTTCTTCATCGGAATCGATGCAGTCATAAAGGCGTACAAATTCTTATTTTCTTCCTCAGTTATGCCAGACCGGATGAAAAGTTCCGTGCTTACTGGACCTGGATTTACTGAATTCACCCGTACTCCTTTTGGTGCCAATTCAAGAGCTACGCATTTGGTAAACATATCCAGAGCGGCTTTTGTCATACAGTATGGCAATGCACCAGGCATAGGTATCGTAGACAACACACTCGATATATTGATGATGTTACCTTGACTTTTTATTAAATGCGGAATAGCTTGCTGGGTTAACATGTACGGTCCACGAATATTGGTAGCCGCTATTCGATCGTAACATTCAATATCATCATGAATACCAACCATTAGTATTATTCCAGCGTTGTTTATCAACACGTCAAGTCTTTCATAGCGATTTATAGTCTCCTTCACGATGCGTTCGATGTTGTCGTCAATACTGACATCGGCAATTATGGTCAAAGGTTTGATTCCACTTGCTTCCTCACATTGATCAGCGACGTTTTGTAGGTTCACCTCATTGCGACCTACCAAGGCTAGTTTAGAAGATAACTTTGCAAAATTAAGAGCACAAGATGCACCGATCCCTCCGCTCGCCCCAGTTATCAGGACAACTTTACCGGTGAAGTCCATTCTGAACGCTAGTTGATGTTAAACTGACAAATAAGATGTATGATTGCATTAGCAAGAGACAAACGTACCGATGCAGATTAGACTAAGCACAGAGCTTTCAATATTGATATTTAATGAATAAGGAGACAACGGTGAATATTTAAAGGATTGACGTGTTATGTATAGGCGTATAAATAGTTTTTTATCTATTTAGTATGATGTATGTGGCGATAAATATAATTTTATTCATAAAATTCACCACATTAATTAACGACATTACCAAATAGAAATAAATACTGTTTACCCATAGACGGCTTTGCCCTATATTTACTAGTAGTAGGAATTAATTGGTCTATACATTTCAAAAACAAATGCCCAAAAGCCTTTCGTGCCTTCCTCCTAACTTTTTTTTAAGTCTTCTAACTAATTTATTATGTGTTTTAAAAAAGCGTACTGAATATACTATTCATATTTATATCATTTTATAAGCCTTTATCTAAATTAATTAATTCACTCATTCAGCATAAGGAAGACCAGCCTTCTGTAGTACAGTTGTCTAATAAAAAATGTATTACAAAGGTTGGTGATTCTTTTGTCATTTTTTTATGTTATACCTAATAAAGAAATAAAACAGTACTCAACAAATTAAATATCGATTTTTTTTTTCGCACACATATTTGCATTACTCTATGCCAGGTTCATAAAATTTTAATTCCTATGCTACGATGGAAGATTATGTTGCAATTTGACCTGTAGAGTATTTCCCACTGGATATCACAGTTCAAATCATCCTAGTGAGATATCCAGGGATACTAAAATTCAAAATGTTTACCATACTGCAATTGCATAAATGCTACAAATTAATATTGTACACAGTGGAATATTGTAATTTTGAACGTAAATAAATAAACTTTTTGAATCGAAATTTGTGTTTAAATATTTTCACCATACAAATTAATAAGGTAACAAGGAGCAGCGACTGAAATTTACTTGAAGTAATAACTTGATGACAGTATTTATTTTAGACTTTACTATAAGAGAAAACCTTTATCAATAATCATATCTTCTCTTAATCTTAACATATTTGTGTAACAATCAGGGACAAAATCTGTAACACTATTTGAAATCACTAGATGAAACACTTGTGCATGAAGAGTATCATAAAAAGGCAAAGAGATTAAGTTATAACAACCAAGGATGAAATTAATATTTATATTATTATTATCAATGAGCTATTGTAGGATTTTTAAACATTTAGTAAACAGTAAAGCCCATAAATAAATAAATCAGTTTTATTGTGATGCTAAGCAGTAAATAGCAATAATCACAACACAATCTATAGATTTGAGGAATACATTAAGATTTGTATATTATCAGAATGCATATAAGTGGAAATTAGATGAAAATAATATTGGGTAAGAAACTTATGCATTCTAGTCATCAAAGTTAAATTTTTCCTGTTCTATTAGATAGGGTATGTGTTATTAAATACAAAATTTTGTAAGTTTCTTTGAGAATAATTTAAAAATTTACACTTGGGTGTGATGAAATCTCAAATGAGAACATTTTTTTGTAAAACACATATATATTTTAAATACATATATTTTTTAATATGGGATTAAAGGTCATTTCAATACCTAGCCATGAAATAACCTTAATTTCATATAAAAAGAACGCTAATTCTAAATATAAAAATTTTTCACAAAAATGTTCTCGTGTGCGATTTCATTGCACCCCAGTGTATTTCACACTATCATTATAACAAATAAGATATTTTCTATAGGCTCAATCAAAGACAAGGCATATAGAAAATTGTATTATTGAAAAGAAGATTACCATACAGGGGTTTTTTCTATACCTTAATACATGAAGTAAAAAGTTTCCATGCCATTTTATGAAAATTGTGCAGATGGAACTAAAATTGTGCTAAATTTCATAAAATTTGGCACAATTATAGCTTAAATAGAGGAGGGTGTGGGAATTTAAAATATCTAATACAATAAAATTTTTAAAAGTAAAATCAACTCACGCACACCCGTGCCAAACAATTATCACACACATATTTAAAGGCCCTTAAACACTGTTAAATTTTCTTTCAATGTGTAACCAGTTCAGAATTCTATAAATATGTACAGAAAAATTTTTTAAAGTCATTTCATAAAACTTAGGCAAATAATAAATTCAACTATGACCAAAAATATATAAATTTTTTTAATATTCTTAAATTAACTTACAATATCCTTATATTTGTGTTTACTTATGAATTTCCTGTAACAATGCAGTAAAGTTTTCTTCAATAGTCTTTATAATAACTAGTTTTGATACTCAAAATCGAGCCTTAATAGTAAATATATATAATTTAATAATAAAAACAGCCCAACAGTTAAAAATTAAATTTACAGTGCTATGTTACATTTATACTAAATTATTTTATCAAGGTCCATTGTTTTTTTAGTCAATAATATTTCATAATATAATTTAAAGTTATAAAGGTAGTTGAGTGTCAAACAAACTAGGAATAAAAGTTTCCTGATATAAAATGAGCTATTTAATAATTTTAAAAAATATGACTTTCAAGATATATTATTGTAAATAAGTTTGACGTTGCATTCCCATGACCAGTATTAATAACCTATTTAGAAAATAAATAAGGAATTCTGCAAATCTAAAGCCATGCGCGTCACCGTTGTGACACTTTGTATTAAACTTTGATGAGTTTAGCTTCGTAAAATGAGAATTTCGGTACCTGTAATGAGCGCTGTCTTTACTTTTAATGCGCAAACATTAAAGTTTTAGGGAATCACTTTTGTGCTTAAATATTACCTTCAACAAAAAGGGTAAATTACTCCTGTATGTATACTTCTGTACTTACGTAAGGCCTGACCTGGCCATTAAACTCAGGATTTCATTTTCTTGCTTATAAAAACCATTCAAAAATACATCAAGGTACAATTTTTTGCTGAATTAGCGATTCTATGCAAATAAATATGTACGCATTATTTTTATAACAAAATATGTATGTATGTATACTTCAAACTTTCCTGTACTTTTACTTACATTTATTTTTTATGTAAATATCAAAAAATACATTTAGAAGGCCACTATAAGGAACAAGAATATTTTATATTTTACGATCGAATAAAAGACATGAAGATAAAGTCGATTTCATTCGTATTGTACTGTTTTGAATTATGTAAAAGGGGGGCATGTCATTTCGATGCCTGACTTGCACTGCATCTTTTACTACCGATTGAGAAATAGAATTTGCATATATACGGCCCGTAGTATTAGTTCCCCTTGAGATTTGTGAAGAGCAAATATTATATCGAGTCCTCGTCTTGTGATAAGGTGGTTTATGACAAAGCAATGGATTTAGCTCGTTTATCATACTACTGAGAGTATTATGTAAATACCATCCTGACACCAACGTCACATGTATCTTAAGTAGTGTGTATCTCAAACAGTTCCAATTACTGGGTGATAATATTGATCAACATACCAGGCAAAGACAAAGTGGTTTTATTTATTTATTTGAAACGTTACACCAACAAAGTAAACACTCATACAATATATCTTAAAAACTAGCAATAATAATCATGTTAAAGTGTCACCTCAATTATAGATATAAACTACTATGTTAAAAAAAACTTACATAGACAACAAAATAAAAGTTAACTTATGCCTTTTTTCCTCTGTTTTTTTTTTGTAGTTAAGAAGATCACAATTAAGAGAAAATACGATCACGAGAGCTTTAGTGTTTTATAACAATTATTTTTACATATTACATCTTTATTATTTTATATATTTAGAAGAACGTATAAAAGTGTATACTCTCACATATATAGTGAATGAGAATAAATAATTTAAAAAAAAAACATGTATTTATAAATTTTAATGACATTACTTTTTATACAGAAAAAATATTCAAATTTTGTGAAATGCTAATATGAATTTTTATATAGACCATATGTGTTTTTTCGTAAGTGCTAGTTTAAGAAAACACCATTCTTTAATTACTTTCAGTGAAAACCTTCACGGAAAGGTCTACTATTGTTTATCTTTACTAAGGCCCATTGTTTGAATGAAATGCGTAAAAAGCGTTTTTATAATTATGAACCAGTACAATTGGACCAGGAAACGAGGATTTTTGGGATAAAACGCCGAAAATTTTTGTGAATGTGAAAAAAATACGAGACGAAATTGGCCACTTGAATTTTGTTTTAATAATATAATTTTGCCCGACATTAATAAGTACTGCGAAGTAATCTGTATCGGCGAGGTAATCGTCAAATTAAATGAAGCTTCCGCTCATTAACGAGGCAATTTAAGTTAATGAGATTTTAGTACTCGCGACCGACGAACTTCGGGTTTAAGTTTCGAAATTGTTCTTGAAGAATGATCCTTTTTATAACAGTGGATAGAAAATAAAGGGCCGGCAGCGCATCTGCTGGCCTTCTGGTCGTTCAGATGTCCATGGGCGCCGGTAGGCACTTCGGTGCCTGCTGACTGCTCGTCTGCCCTTTGTAACATAAAAAAAAATCGCTATGGGAAGATTTTACGTTAAGGGAATGTTTGGCTAATATTCCTAATCAATTGTTTTTAATCTGGACCTAATACCTATAATCACGAGCAATATTAATGCAAACGTCTTAAACATCCCACAGCCTTGTACAAAAGACTAATATTTGCGTCTCTATCTAGGTATTTGATAACAAACGTGATAAGAAATCTATATACAGAACACTCACATTGAAGGTGCCTTTTATATCGCAGGCTATTCAAAGATTAAGAAGTTAGACTTCAGCATAACAATAAGTGTCTACTAAATCGTATGAAAGTACCATTTATTTTTTGCTTTTTGGTTCCTCGCTTTTTTTGTTTTTGAAGGTGGTTTTCATTTTATTTAAAAAGAATTTATAAAATTTTACCAGAACAAATCTTTTTTTTTTTTTGTTGCTGGGAAATGCTTTTACGCACTGCCACCAGAACAAATCTTGCGATTTTAATGAAGATTTCAAATTAATCAAGATTCGTTTCCTGCATACGAGTGAACCTAATGCCAGTCGAGTCGGAGTTCGGAGTTTAAATATTTAGCAGCTAATCAAAACTTGTACGTGTCAATTTACGCACGTTAATTAATTTGGCACCTTGAGTCATTTAATTAAAAAGTTATCTATGTCAGGGGGTAAATGACTAATTGGCAACAGGAATATTTTATTTGCATTTGCTTGCTTAAAGATGGATTTTAAAAAAAAATTATTATTATAAACATGGCGTTTATAAGTACTGTAAAGTTTGACTTTGATTTTAATTACATAAACATGGAATTGTAACCTAGATTTTGTTTGTTTTACAATATCGTCTCCACTTTGTAATATCTTTTATCTTATCTTTGTAAAACAAAGGAATTATCTATTTATCTGATTGCCTTTTAATATGACGTCATAGTTTTTAATTGTTAGTGATATTGTCTTACTGCCGAATACTGAACGGGGTGTAAGAGGCTGTAGAACAAAGGCAATGTTTGTATATAAAAGAAAATGAAGCTATTTGTTAGCGTTCATTGCATTCGTCCTGAGCCGGAAGTACCGCCATATTGGTCTGTACTTCCGGGGCATTCAGATGCTTAACCGTTAATTGAGTCGCCGGTTGGCAGCAGGCTCTTTGATTGCAATAAAACCTTGACTAAATCTTAAATGCGTAACAAATTCGAGTCAAGATTAGTTTTTATATGGCTGTTTTTTGTAACTGACTTGTAACAAAAAATCAGTTCCCAATACACATAACGTCGTTGTTTGCATTGCATGTACTATTTCATCGGCTGTCGTAAGTCTTCTCTGTAAAGAACTTTTCATATACACAAAAATAGGTCGAAATTCGCAGTATAATGGTTTTAGTAACCTACCTTCAAAATATGGGAAAATGTCAACCTCCCCCGCCTTCCCTATTAGAGTGCAAACATCAACTTTGAGAAGAAGATAAAAAAAACATATTTTTTGGGAAAAGTAACCAAACTGCCTAATTACCAAAAATACAAATGCATACACTGTCGCTACTTCAGAATATTTCAAGTAGATGAAGTTTGTACTAGACCTTTTGACTGACGTGTCATGAAAAATGTACTATTTAATAAAACATATAGCCAGTGTCACGTTTTATGGAAAAGATGTAGGAGATTGGTTAACTATTCAATAGCAGATGAGCCAAAATTCGGGTACGACAACGTCTGCCTGGCCCACTAGTCTTTATTAAAAATTCATCCATTCCAGTGATTTACCGTGCGGGTGCTGGGTCCAATGCGTTGCAGAGAAAAGAACCATAGCAGTGGCCGGGACTTGTGACCCAGGTGTAGGTTTAAGAGCGCTCTTTCTAGTACCTACTAACACTAAGCTTCACTACCAGTATTCTCTCCCCTGCCTAGTCAAATCCAGTGTTCCTAAATGTTGCAATTTTGTTGTAAAGTTTGACGTTTTGATGTTTATATAGTGAAAGTTAATAATTTTTTGCCCTTTATAATACGGTTAATTACATAGCGGACTTGTAAGCAATATTTTCAATTTTTTTGTTGTTTATGTACCTTCATTGAAATAAATAAACTATTGGGCGCTATTTATATATTACATAGCAGAAGCGAATATTGAAAACCAAAATACCAATTTATAAAATAATATAAATACTAATGAGTACAATAAAAACGACAAATTAGTTTAAACCAATGCTTTTGTTTGTTCATTGCCAAGTACTTCCTTAACATCAAATGTATTCATCTTAAAATATATCTCGATTTCCTGTAGTGTTTTTCCCTTCGTTTCTGGCAAACGAACCCATAGATACGATAGACAAATACTCATGATTCCTGAATTCAATAGGAATAACCCATGGTAACCCATAGCTCTTATCATTGAGGGTAAAAACATCATACACGAAAATATAGTAACCACCATAATAGGTGAACATATTAAGAAAAAGTATAACTTTAATTCTAACGGAAACATTTCGCTCAACAATATGTCTAGAATCGGATATGGTCCAGCGTGTACGATGATGAAATAAAACGCTAGTAATACTATATTTATCCACTGAAAATAAGATTCTTCATTTTTAAAATAGAGACACACACTCAAAATCAACAAGAATCCGATAGCTGCAAATCCTGATGAGAATAATAAATTCCGAATGGACATCTTTCTTAATAAAACACAAGAAACACATGTCCCAACAACTATATATCCATCTACTAATAGGGTATAAAATAAAACATCAGAGGACCCCGTCATTTCTTCTAATATAACAGTGGCTAGGGTACTAAAAATAATTTTCCCCGCTGCAGCATAATATAAGAATATAAAGAAATTCATCAATAGTAAATCCCAGAAGTATTTCTTTTTGAAGGCCATAAAAAGTTTCTGTAATGGGCGAGTTGTGTTTGTTTCCTTTGCTGTTTTCTGTTTTTTCGTCTCTATCTCAATAAGCAATTGTAATTCCTTTTCAGAGCTTGCCTCGGTGCCATGGAGTTTTCTGAAAGCGTCCTCGCATTCATTGTATCTCCCTCTCGATGCCAACCATTGAGGACTTTCTACCCAAAAGTATGGCAAGACAATGGAAACAATTCCTAGAAAAATTCCAAGTGGTGCTAGACTTCTCCAGTTAATAACCACACCGAGGACATGACCCATGCCTGTTCCCAAAGCTGGAATGACCATATTCACCAAACTCATAAGAAATGGTCGTGATAATGGGGACGTGTACTCGGCTGTGCCAATCAAACCCAGCAAACTTGTGCTTCCCACTGTTAAGCCAGCGAAAAATCTCGACAACAAGAATGTGACAAATCCTCTTGCGTAGTACAGTAATATCCAATTAATAACCATAGGTATTGAGAATAATACACAAGACCATTTCCTTCCAATGTTATCACCGATAAACGCTAGTAATACAACTCCAATTATTGTAAATAACGTTATAGAGGCCGCTGAAAATAAATATTTTACATGGTAATATATTTCACATACATTAAATATTGTTAGAGTAGCTTCCGGTCGCGCCTGCGCAGTAACGGATATGTCAACTGCGCATGAGCAAGTTATAGCATAATGGCGCTGTCTTATACTGATGTCAGTTACGGGCAATTGTCCCGTCACCGGAACAATGTTCACAAGTAACAATCACGGGTTGTTTCACCGTAAAGAAAGGCAGTTAAAAGTGCTAAAATTTCTATTACATAAATGAAAGGAACAGTGCAACGTGTCAAATGCACGTGTCATTTTAAACCCTTTTAAAATCCAGACATGTAAAAGATGTTATTAAATTATTATTTTAATTATATTTGGCAATTACACGTAGAAAACATGAACCATTAGGGCCAGTGAAGTGTGCCCTAACACTATCCCATAACCTGAGCAGCTTTATGGTACAGTTTACTGAAAAACTATCATACCTATAGATTTTTGCTTTAAAAGTTAATATCTAGATGTGTTATTAGTCATAAAAATAATAAATAAAAAACTACACAAGCCTCACAAAAGATCAGGTTTCCGCAAGTATGTAAATAAAATTAAAGGATATATTTGTGACATATATATTTAAATCTGCATTGTTGAGTTAAGCCCCTGGTGTTTTTACACGCCTGAAATATTTTAAATCTTTTAATCTGATCGGCTTATTCCAATTAAGGAATTTATGTAAGAAACTTAAAATAGATTATGTTTTGTCTCGGAAATATTTAGAGGATTATTGTATAGTTGATATCAATTTAATGAGAACAGGGGAGAACTAAAATCGGTTAAATTCACGTTTTGCTTCGCAATCTATTCTACTGCCTAATCCTAACATATTTTTTTCAATTAGATTGAGGGTTAAGGAAAGAACTCATAGATTTCTAAATATAATGCAAAATTCACTGTTCAATTACATTATTACAAGTCTCTTCTCTTCTCTTCTTTTCACTTCTTTTTTTTTCTCTTCTCTTCTCTCTAACCTCATTCGGTGTAGTTTTCTGAAGCTTACCAGTTCACTGTCCACCAAGGAGATATGTGATATATCTCCTACCCTTTTCTACCTCTTATTGGTACAAATATGCACAGGCGCGGATATAATGTGATGGGCGCGCTCGGCATGCCATCGCAATAGACTTGTGACGTCATACATTCACGGTTTATTGAGATCGAAAGCCTGATAATTTTATATCCTATGCCTTACTAACAAAAAATCAATAAATTTTATCGACATATATTTTATAGAAATGCCCTATACCGATCATAAGCAAGTTATGCCGGCTCGCATTTGACCGAAAATCGGCCAAAAATTGTATGGCGGTGCCCACCACCTTTTATAGAAGCTGGATCCGCGCCTTTATATAAATAAAAAAACAAGTTCAAGAGAAAAAAAAAACAAATATAACAATACCCTTATCCTCTTCAATGCCGTATTCAAACAGTTTTCCATATGTCAGTTATTTGAAATATTGATGAAATATGTCAACCGTTCTCATACTTGATAAACGCTTTTGTTGGAATACTTTATTCTAAAAGTGAGTAAATCCGTTTATTCATAGGGATGAAGAAGAAATGGGGACGTTATTGCTTGAGATTTATCTTCATGAAAATATATATGATACATTTGAGAATTTCTGTCGCGCATTCTGTATGCGGTAACATGGAATAGTATTAATCCTGCATCGAGATAAAACTATGTCAATGAATAATTTTGATTATCTTCTCTATAGATATAACTTTTGTATGCTTAAATAGCTACTAGCGGACCCGGCAGACGCTGTCCTGCCCGAATGTTGGGTTACTTACTATTTACTACATTATATTATTCTATAATATTGTCCCCATTCCCGTTTCCTTTCTCTTTCCCATTAAATAATCTTTCACTATTTTGACATTAATGGCTTAAACATAAAAGGTAGATATATGCTATCGCGTTATAATTATTATGAAAGATTCATAATAAATAATTCTTACATAATAAGACTTTTATGTAAACAAGAATTAACACTTCTCTTGTCTGATTTTAAAGTTTTGCTTTTCGACCAAGCCATCAGTTTTGTAAATTATAGTGAATTTTTCAGAATTTTGGATTCTAAAAATATTATTTATTAGTAAACTATTTATTTCATTGTATTAATTGACGGTTGTTAAAGATAAAAATTACTATTTAAATTAAAAGTTAATATAAGTCAATTAAAATTAGTATTTAAATTAAAAGTTAATATAAGTAAGTCAATTAAAATAGTAATTAAAATTACTATTTTAATTGACTTAGCTTACTAAGTTGCAGTCATAAGCATCCTACGATTAAGTTTCTGAAACAAATTCTTAATTTAATTTAAATCAAGCTAATCTGAAAGTTACTTTGATGATGCTAACGATAAAATCATGGTTACAAATTATTTATTAATTATATTTGATCGTGAAATCGAATTTAATCTCCTAAATGTCTTATATTAATGACTATAATATTAATCTAAGAACATAAAGGCTCCCAATAAAGTATTCTAATACGTCTCAGAAAACTTTATTGGTAAGTGATCAGATATCTCGTATACTTTAATATTTAGATGTTATCTTTGTATACCAGTTCACGTAATTATATGACGGTAGTGAAGTCAATCTCAATGAAAAATTAATACAGTGCTATAGAGATATATTTACAGTTATAAGTACGTATTATTTTATACACGTGTTTACATAACAATTAAAATAATAGAAATTTAACTTATCCTTTTTACTATTCTTAGCATTATTATTAAGTACTAGCGGATCCGGCAGAATATGTTCCCGTTCCCGTTCCCGACCCCTATAAGTTCAAATTGACTCTACATTTTAGATATAAAACGTTTGTATGGAAAAAAGAAAAGGGTTGTTCTTAGGGTTTTCCCGGCAATTATTCTATTTTTTCTCGCCGTAAAAACCTTTATTGGACTTAAACGAGTCCGTTTAAGTCCAATGATGGTTTTGAAAAAAAAAGAATTGGTTAAATTGGTCCAGGCGTTGTTGAGTTATGCGCTCAAGAACACATTTTGCGATTCATTTTTATATATATAGATTAGCGGACCCACTAGATGGTCATTTGTGCGAATTTACATTCGTATTAGCCAATTAACAAATCTATTTTATGGAATGGTAAAGATTCCATAAAACGTGACACTAGACAAACTTTTTCTGAAATACATAGCATAAAGAAGAGGATGAAAGAAATTTCATTCAGATATAAGAATAACAAAAAGGTCGTCATCTACTTGAAGTATTCTAAAGTAGTGACCTAATCTACATTTTACAGTATTTTTAAATAATCTTTTGTCTTTTTGTTTCTTTCTTTTCCTTTAAACGGTCCAGCGGTCTTCGAGTTTTGGTGAGGCTAAGGAACGATTGATTTTTATATACATGTGTTTACGATATATTTCCACATTTTTTCTGTATGTATCATTGATCATAATTATTATTAAACCTTTGACTTTTCATACGATAAAGACAATTTTTTTGACTTTGACGCGGACTGGCTGTATGTAACATATTATACAGTATAATGAAGCGCGGATCCATCGTGATGGGCAGGATGGGCACGCCTACCACCAAGTAACCCACTACGTAATAAACTTTTGACGTCACACTTTTACGTTCTATTGAGATCGTAAGCCTGATAATATTTTTTTTTTATGTTTTTTTATGTTACAAGCCTAAACTATGTACTTAGTGATCGCGATCAACATGGCGTTGTTTATTACAAAAATTTATAGATTGTATTAAGCAAAATTGCTATGAATTGAGATTATGTAATATTTTGTTACGAAACACGGCGAGAAAGTTTGGACATTTATAGTACTGGCAGTGAAAGGTTTTGTGACAAATATCCATTTCCAAAATGGCACGAGTGTTACAAATATCTCGATACTGGAGTATGACAGATTATTCGTAACGTTGATTTGATTGTATTATATCCAAGTTTTCTACAAATAAGGGCCTGTCGTGTTCACTTATCGTATTGTTTAACGTAAATTGTCTAAATAAAACTATCAATTAAAATAATCAGCATTAGAAATCAATCTTTTCGATCGTTACTATTAACTATACCACGAGGGTTCAGGTTAAGATCTCTCAACAACCAAAAACAATTTGATCACAAATCTTTATTTCACTTGTTGCCACTTTGAGTTTTATTACAAGACTGACTGGACTAGTTCAAAATGACGCGAGTGAAGAGAATTGAAGGTAGGGATGACTGACGTATCAAAAAGTAACAATCATTCCCATTCATTCGACGTCATTTCCAAGTATATCCGGTTCTTCATCAATTTATACAATAATATATTTCCTATTGTAAAATAAATCTATAAATATTATATTATATCTAATAATCTTATACAATAATATATTTATCTATGTCCAATAATATCTAACATTACAAATCTTTAATGTTGTAATTCATCTAAAAAGTAAAGTTAAGGCTTCATTAGCCTAAAAAATAATAGGCTATAATTAGTGTTAGATATATTAGTGTTAGATTATAGTGTTACAGTTCACAATAGCCTACTACTAAAAGGAGCTCTAAGCCGCGATCCCTATCTACAACTCTTTCGACCTATCTCTTTTGTATTCTTAACATTCATGAATACAAATGTAAAATTGCTACAATTTCCAAAACACTAAAATATGCAAGTATTCTCGTGGAATCTTTGTACGCTAACAATGCTTACTAAAATGTCTAGTTTCACCTTTTACAAAAAGTTCTCCAACCCTTTTATTTTTTATGTAAAATTGTATTCCTGGCTTATCATAATTTTTAAGCGACAATCCTGTTTATCTATTACAAGTTGTTACCCGCGACTTCATACGCGTAAAATGAGGTGAAAAATTATAGCGCGATGATATATGTATAATATATAGCCTTCATCGCTAAACGGGCTATGTAATAATGAAATATTTTTTTCAAATCGGACCAGTAGTTCCTGAGATTAGCGCCTTCGAGCACACAAACAAACGAACTCTTCAGCTTTATATATTTTAGAGACACAGTTTAAGACTGTTTATTAAAATGTACGTATTTAAGAGGATCTCTAAAAGGTTTAAATTTCTATTTTTATGCGACAAGGGGCAAACAGGCAGGCGGTTCACCTAAATGACTACCGACGCCCATGGATAATTACAACACCAGAGGTCACGCAGATGCGTTGCTGACCTTTTAAAAATAATGATCCTATTTTCTTGAAGGTCCCTTAGTCGTATCGGTTCGGAAACACTGAAGCTGGTAACTGATTTGGAACCATGAAATACCAAACTACTTTGCTTAAGGCCGTGAATGAAACATTCATTAGCGGAATTAAGAAGCAAAGTATATTATTTGATTTGGATCCAGTGTGTGGAGTTGCGATTACTGAATCTTTGACAACATACGGACAGAACAAAGTCTTCTATGTTCGCTAGTCATATTATATATAAAAAAGCGCACTAGCTAAACCCGGACACGCTTCGCTTTCGTCTTTATAATTGAATTTCCTGTTCCCTTGAAAATTGCAGTATAAAAGCAAAACACATTTTGTTTAAAAAATGTAATTTTGTGTGACAAAATTCAATTCATTCCATCCGTTACCTGTTACCTATAACACAGGCATTAAGTTGTCTACCTTAGGAACAGACGCCCGTGTGTCATATAGTCCTGTATATATTATTACAGCTGACTGCAAGGTGTAGTTGACCAAGAAATTGCCTTAGCATTTTGGATAAAAGTTCAGATTTAAAGAAAATTTTGCGCCAAGGGTTTTTTTTTTAGAAATTATTATAATTATACGACAGGCAAAAATGAGCATTTCAACTAATTGACGCGCAAACGACATTCGACCTTAGCGTGGCTAACCAATTTCTTGGACGAATATACATGACGTTGTTTAATTTAATTAGAGTGATGTTATTTTACATAACATTAACAAGACTAGACCTATAAAGCCCTATGAACAATTTACTTCTCGTGTTATATGTAAGTTGTATCCTTGTTTTTCGCTGCATATGCATTAATTATTTCTCTTTCGACTGTGCATCTATTTGTATCCGTGTCTTTATCCCTGAATGCATCCGTATCCGCGTCGGCATATGTGTCTATATCTACAGCTGTGTCTTCGTTAGTTCTGAGATGCTTATCATTATTTTTTTGTAACTGCGCATCTTAAAAATGGCAGGGAAAAATTTTAACATCATGTAAAATTATATGCATGTTGAAAAAGTTATAGAAATAAGGTAACAAATACTTATTGAAAGTATAGTCGACCAAGAAATTGCTTTGCCGCGCTAAAGTCGAGTGTCGTTTGCACGTCAATTAGTTACAAAGCTCATTTCTGCTTGTTATGCATTACGTTAATTTCTAACAATGACCCTCAGCAAAATTTTCTCAAGTAAGACCTGTCATACAAAATGGTAAAGCACTTTGTTGGTCGACTGTACAAAATATTTTTTATTCACGAAATAAATTGGAATTCATAGAGACCGTGTTGGAGTAGTATTGGTTTAGCCGAAATTGGATAAACCTACCGTGCACATGTCGCGGTGGTAGTAATATCAGCTAGACGAGAGCATTAACTTGATTGTGGATTTCATCAATTCGGTATTTCCCCTTTGAACATTTGAACATTCATGTGTAGATGCTTCTAGATACTGTTGCCTGTTCTGCCAATAGAACTTTAATCGATGAATGACCAGCAAGTTGTTAAGGTTAAACTAGGTATGATATAACTAACCATAAGTGGTTAAGAAAGTGCTACAATTTATGTAATTAAAGGTCACCTATTGCGAAATGTAGAAAACCGCATTACGCACAAAGGTGAAATTTGGCAAGGAGGTGGTTTATACGAGTAGTTAGTAGACGTCCGCTAAGAAAGGATGTTTTGATAGATAACAGATAGATAGATAGATCTAAGGACTCTTACAATTTAACGCGGACATAGTCGCGGGAAACAGCTAGTTAAATTTACAACCAATATTAGGAATTATAATGAACTTGCTTAATACACTTTATGGTTATTGTGGTAAGTAATGAACGGCCTTACTCCTGAATAACAGTTGACACTACGTGACCAAATCAGGAATAAACCCATGCGGTAAACAACCAATGAATGATGGCCTTGAATTGGTCTACTCGAAATGAAGCCTAGTAGATAAAAATAAAAGGGCTACTGTAAAAGAACTCCTTATGCTGAAGAAAAGCTTTTATTCGTTTCTTTTCTTTCATATTGAAAAAGAAAATAGTATTAATATTGATAAAACTATATATAGAAATGATAGTAAACAAAAAGACGTTCAAATATTCGTAGCAAACGCCACCAATACTCCAATATCAATCAATTTGCATTCAAATGGCCATTTACAAAGAGGAATGGCGTCGAGCGTGTGCCGATGCTACACCTCAAAAACGAGTTCGTTCAACAAATGCGCCATGTATTATTACATGTTTTGGTTTGTGGCGTCGAAAAACAATGTATTTTATTTTGTATATTTTTATTTATTTTTTTGGTAAAGTAATGCCGGAGCCAGATATAGCTTCATTTGAATGATCATTTCAATGATCATCTAATGTGGCCGGGGACTTTGTGTTTCTTCACAAAGTGTTATAGTACTTTTGTAGACTTCAAGGTCAAAAATGTACAAATACTTTAAGCTATGTCTGGCTCCGGTATAAGTACAAGGTACCTACATTATAAAATTACAATCTAGTTTAGTAGCTAATAAGTAATTTAATTCTAACTCATGCTAATATGTTATTTGATGGCTGTACGAATGTGCCCAATACCACAATTTCATTGTCTCTAACAACATAAGGGTAAGACACTTTTCTTATGCACATGAATTAATACTAGATAAGGTTTTACTTATTGTCACACTAGGCCAGAAGGCTTTCTCCGTTTTAGTCTTCTCACTATGTCCGTGGTGTCATGGAGCTAAATGACCTCAACGTTCACAACATGGCGCCCATATTCATGGGCTTCGGCGGATTTTTGCACTGCTTTAGTAACGAAGTATTTTTTTTATATTGAACTCTTGTAAATATTTAGATGCTGAATAGCCTTGAACCAGTTTTTATTCCGCATTTCAACGGTCAATCATGAAAAGTGGAGTATTTGCCAAGCTTTCAATTTAATAAATACTAGATTTTAGCACTTAATTAAATGAAATAAATTATCACGCGTTAGAAAGAAACGAGGCAAATTGAAATGTAGTCTATGAGCATAGTTTTAAGGCTTCTTTTGGATTGTGGTAAATAGGTCTGTAAGGTATGGCATTGACTGCGGTTGTAAATGTAAATTTTGCATTTTGGACTTGCTTTCCTTTTATCTATTCAGTATAAATTTTCATACAAAAGTAGAAAGGGTGTATACAAGTTATTGTCTACTTCTATCATTTACATTGATTGAATTATAATAAATGAAGAATTGTATAAATTTAAAAATAAAACCACCACATACACATATATATCCACCACAGCTCAATGTTTGTCAAAAAGCGACCTAAAATTCGAATGGCAGTTTATTATCTCATACAAAGATGAAGAATCCAGATCAGAAAAGAACTCTTGGCTGCTAAGAGTTGATGAATAGTCGATGATTTTTATCAGTCTGCAGTCATGTAGTGGTACTATAAGATTATAAGTTCCAAGTTACAACTAAGAGATCTGCTACAAGACTACGGGCCTTGTAGTAGATCTCAGAGTCACTACTAGTAGAAGTTTTTAAGTTATTCGAAAAGAACACTAAAATCAAAGAGACGCGTAAAAACAATAGACCGCTTTTTTGGAAAATGTAATTTCAAAAATTCAAGACGAAAAGTAATAAAAAATATACGACGATAATTTCGAATAACTTTCAACGCTGTATACATTACTGGTTTTGCATACTTAACTAAGGACAGTTTATTAATTAGTGCAGTAGAAAACGGCAAGGTCTTGTACCGTGCGTGCAAAATAACGCCGTGTCTGGCACCAGGATTTCTATCTGAAAAATAAACTTAAAAGGTCAAAGTAGATACTAATTATTTAAAATTTGCTTAACAAAATACTTTGTAAGATGGTTTAAAATACCTTTTACCTTTGTTAGTTTCTCATTGTTTCGGTAAGCAACTTTTTACCAACATTCTTATTTAGGTAATATCTTTTTATGTGCATTTAGCATATATCATAGTGTGATTTTTTTTATGTAACAAGGGAGCAGACGAGCAGGCAGCAGGCACCGAAGTGCCTACCGGCGCCCATGGACATCTGCACGACCAGAAGGCCTCCGTCCGTCTGTCTGCCCGTAAGGTGGTCCGCCCCTAGAATTTCCAAACTATTAGACGTAGAGACTTGAAATTTTCTATGTTGATAGAACATGCTAAAAACTCATTAGGAAAATTATTATGAACGAAATCGGACAAAATTTTTTGAAGTTATTTAACAAATACGTTTGTCGCGTATCAGATACGAAACCCTCCTATATAAGCGTGTCTTGACAAGCTATTGGCCGTTTTTTTAGCTTATTTCGTGTTCAATAAAAATGACTATAGTAAAAAATTATTGTAACAAAATATATACATATTATGTCCATCGGAAGACCTCGCTTTGGCGTAATTAAAAAAGTAATATTTTCTTTCTGAATACATATTTTTTAAATCACTTCTCATCTGAAAAATCGAAACACTTCGTTTTTTTGACATATATTTCTAAATATACACATTATTCTGGTAATCCTTGCAAAACATAACCTTGCAAGGTGCTTCGATTTTTCTGACGAGAAGTATATAACAAGGGGCAAGTGGGCAGAAGCACCTGAGTGACTACCGACGCCCATAGCAACTCCACACCACAAGGTTCGCAGATGCCTTTCAGGAATGTGTATGCTCATTTCTTGAAGAATCTTTTAAAGGAATTTCTTTGGGGTACTGTGCATTAGTGCTTTGTTGGTTTATTTCTCGAATTACCAAGATTTTCTCTTTAAATGGCGTATTTATGTAAATTAATTCAGTATCGTTACTTACCTTAACCTTTCTATGTTTGCGTGAACTTTAAATGAACTTTAGACCCTTTTATGGGCCTCATGGTATTTTGATTTTGAAGTGGCCACTGGTAATGCCATCGGAGATTGAAACTAAAGATTCCGGTTCGCCAATTTTTTTTTTCACTCTTCACTTTTTACTATATATCTCAATATGATGGAAATCAGGGACGTAACATACCTGCAAATAAAAAAACCGTCCATTAATATACATCACTACAGAAGTTGTATGTGAAAAAATGTGAAACTAGTACGTCCAAATATAGATTTTTCCGAACACTTTTAAATATCACTTTTCAAAGTAACATTTCAAAAAGGTATGTAGTCATTACCGTTTATCAATAAAATAATTAATAAACATAATATGTAAGTAAAATATAAAGAAAAATCTAATTATGATGAAATATCAAAGAATTTAAATATACTATGTTTAATAAGTACGTACACTTATGTAAATATTAAAAATATCACGATTTTGTTTAATGAAAAAAATCACATGAATGCCTAATGCTGTAAAAATTAATATTTAGAGAAAGTTCAAACACGTATTAATTTTAATTTCAATAAAGCAAATATAATCCTTCTAACCTTATAAATGCGAAAATTTATACACTGTTTGTATGGATGTATAGATGTATGTATGGATGGATCTTTGACGCTCTTTCACGGAAAAACTACTGAATGTATTTTAATAAAACTTCACTATAACATAGTTTATACGTCAGAATAACATAGCATGTGAATTGTCCAAAATATAACGATAAATGTCAAACAAGTAGGAGAAAATTCTGCCATCTGCGAGCTATTCGGGCGTGCTCTGCATAAACCGTTAGAGTTACACGTAAATAGTGTATGAAGGAAATGTTTATCTTAAATAGTTCTACAAAAGAGCCCGCGACGGCATATATCTATCTTTCATGTTTAAGCCATTAACGCCAAAATGGTGAAGCGTTATGGAACAGGAAAGGGAAAGGGAACTGGTACAATATTAAAGGATAATAGAATGTAGTAAATAGTAAGTAACCCAACCTGCGGCCAGGGCAACGTCTGCTGGGTTCGCTAGTCAAGTGAAGTGGGAGGGTCGCAGCCAGAGCAACTTAACTTAGCGATCGACTCAAATGCCGACCACTGATTAGGCCACGACCTCCTCAAAATCAATTTGAATCTAAAATAAATGTTTAGATAATTAGATTTGGATTATATTTGCTGTAACTAATACATTATCTTGTAAAATAAATAGTATTTAAAATGATGTAACCTTTATAGTGACATCCGCTCCTGCTTCAATAGCAATACATACTCCAGGCACCCAGGCGTCCTTAACAGCAGTTTGTAATACGGTATAGCCATCTTTGTCTTTAACATCTACCATCGCTCGTAATGGATCAGCATCTTTATATGCATAATTTGCTAGAATCTACAAAATTTTTAAAATTAATTTCAATTTTGAAGCATTTTTACAACTCTTTAGAAATACATCCATTACATTATTAAATTTATAACTTGTGTATTCATGGTTAATTTTGAATTGCATTTAATTTAGTTAGCTCGGTATTGAGTTAAGATTACCTTAAGAGGTGGTTCCAACTCTTTTTTTACACAAACATGCAATGGTGTAAGTCCAGCAGCGTTCAGACAAGTGATGGAAACTCCTGCTTCAAGTAGTTCATTTAAACAGTCCAGGTTCGAAAGCTCTACTGCTGTATGTAGAGGGGTATCTATGTTTATCCCACCAGGCTTCATAGTATTGTATCCACTACCCGCTTGAATGAGCATTTTTACTACTTCTGTAAAACTGCAATTAAGGTGCAGATTTGAATATACTTTAAAGAATTTTTCCTAATTTATGCGCCATTACTTTCTTTGGTATCAAATGAGGCATATAACGTTAGCTTTTATATTACAGATAATTGCGTCGGCTCGTCGAACAGTAACCAACTCTTTATTTTAAATTTATAAGTGAGAATCGTGATGCAAACGTTTGTGTATTGTTTGTGCATGTGTGCGTGTGTGTGTAAGTGAGTGTGTGTGTCTTAAAGGCAATGTTAAAAATAAAGACGACTACGAGATAAATAATTAATACAAACTTTTTATTGTTAATTTCCTGTTCAAAGTAGTACCCGGCCGCAGCTACATCCAGTGGCGTTCTGCCCATCGTATCCAGGACGTTTGGATTGGCACCAGCGGCTAGCAGTAACCTAGTGCAATGGCGGCGAGCACAAGATGTTGCTACATGAAGTGGTGTCCAGCCAGGTTGAAGAAGGGGCAACTGGAAGCAAAATACGTAACTTCCGTGGTGTTTTGTTTGAATTTCACGCATAGATTTTTGCTTCAAAAATTATATTTTTATATCTAATTAACGATTTACTGACCCAACTGGTGAGAAATTTCATCTTGCAGGTCGCGGATTCGATATGCTTATGTTAAACCGGGATACAGAATTGTCGAAATTGATGATCCTTCTTGTTTTTTCACTAGTGTTAGTTAGCTACAGTGTTTGCCATCAAAATTTTGACCACCCTTGATTATCGAGTATCATTTCACCCCATAACAATGCCACGTGAAGTACCAAAGAAAAACTTACTTAGGTTCAAATCATACGCCCCAGATGATTCTGATACCGGAGCCAGATATAGCTCAAAATGTTTGTGTATTTTTATCCTTGAAGTCTTCAAAGTTGTACAAAACTGTGTGAAGTTACACAAAGTCCCCGGCCCCACTACATAATCATTGAAATGATCATTCAAATGAAGCTATGTCTGGCTTCGGAATAAGGTCAGGTGAAACCATTGGTCATATCAAGTGACCATAGTTAAGTTTGGTTAAATACTATTCCGTTACTTAATACAAACTTTTTAATGACATTCTTCTTCAACCTAGCGTTATTCCGATCTCGTATCAGGGTTCTCTTAAACCTCAATATCTCAGCGATGGACAGGATAGACTGAAATCGTTAAGGTACCCGGTTCAATTTCTTCAACTAGGTTACTACTTATATTTCTAGTGCTCCTAAAACACCGTTGTGACTGTTTGAAATGTAGCATTTGAGTTCGACTATTGTAAAGATTTTCTATGCTTATACAAGATAACGACTTATATAAAATTAGCTTGTACTCGCAAATTCGTGCACGTTGTTTTTTTTTCGACTTACAAACTTTCAACCCCAAATTTCTTCAATTTCAAGTTTAGATTTTGTGAAAATAAGTACCATATGTCATTCTCCAAGCTTCAATCTATTTCTATATCGAAATTTATAAAAAAATGTCAAGCGGTTTAGGCGTCAAAACGCAACAGACAAAGTTTACAAAGTAACTACTTTCTCATTTATATTTATAAAATATTACTAAAGATTTTCTTTACAAAATATGAACAGTCATATTAATTGCTAACTGTATATAAGACTAGCCGTGCCCGCGGCTTCGTCCGCGTAAAATTAGCTAAGAAATAAATAAAAATAGATTCAATTTTGGCGTGATAATATATAAACCTATAGCCTTCCTCGATAAATGGGCTATCCAACACAGAGTTTTCCAAATCGGACCAGTAGCTCATGTGATTATCTCCGAAACGACTGGACCGATTTCGAGAGGACTTTCACCGGCATAGCTAATGTTACAAGGAAGCTACTTTACTTCAAAAAAAAAAAAAAATTAGAGATCCGTATAAGAAAGTGAAAACCCTAAAAATTTAACAAGAGCGCTGAATGATGGTACGTTTTGTATCGGTAAGTAACTTGCCACGATCGTATTCTTCCAATAGGAATATAGTCTACTTGTCAGTATAAAAAAAATATTCTCCAAATATCAATCAAAATATCCAGCTGGCATCGAACCTAGGACTTAAGTAGACGTAGAATTTAACGTCGTACTTAGTGAATTAAATATAATTTAGATCCTTCCTAAGGATAAAAAGCTTTCGTTCCAATACACTGAATCACATGTTTTCCTTTACGACCACAAACAAAAGTTGTACCTTGAATGCTAATGAGGCACCTGTGATTTTTTGCCTCAAAGGTCTTTGATCTATGCATGCACTACTAAGCGCTCCAACACTATACCATTTCGACATTGGCCTAATAATGTATAAATACACGTATATAATTGAAAGATAATCGATTACTAACAGTATCTTCAATTCCTTAATCGCAATCTTATCTTTAACAACGGCATTAATAGGTATGCTTATTATAAATGTAGGTTTAACAAAAGGATTATGAGTCGCGTGTTTTTTTTTTTTTAATTCACTCGCCTAGATACCGTTTGCATTAAGATGAAAGGTATGACCCGGTAACACGACCGGCGCTGTACGGACAAGACAAATTCCAAGTAAATCATCGACCACATCCAGTCGGGAAAAGTTGACTTTCAAACCTTATAAGTACACTCACCTTTTGCAACTTTAGCGCGAGCACATAGGGCGTACACAAATTTGCGAAGCGTTTTCAAATAAAAAAAAACCACAAAATAAAGTCGGCACATACACGGCTGACGCACTGGCACAAAATGAACGTGTCGTAACACTGGACGCGGCGTGGATTAAAAAAAAACAATTTGTCGAATAGTGTTTTGAATTTGGAAGCGCGCTCCGCCGTCGCGTCGCGAGCGCTGGATGGCGACTGGCGCTGCGCAAGCGGTCGACGTCGGCGGATCTAATTTTATCGCGCCAGTAATACGAGATAAAGCCGTACTTTATTGAAGAACTTTATATTCTTTCATATTAGGGTTCCTTCAGACATTAATCAATCAGGATTGATGAGATGAGATAATGAGTATGTGTCTGGAAGGAAACAAAAGAACAACTCGGGCGTTGTTCTTGTATCGTCATGTGAAGATGGTTTAAATTTTAATGATAAACAGGACGAATCTCGATTCGTTTGATTTACTTGTTTTCGTTTTCTATATTTCATGTGTTATGAATAAAAGTACGAAAGACGAATTTTACGTTTTCGATTTAATCGGTACGAAAACTAAATTTCTTACGTTTTTTTTTTCAATTTCCCAAGTTTCATATGAGTGAAAAGTGATGGAAGTCTATAGGAGTATGAAAGATTTTAATCAATTACTCAATTCGGTAAATATTTTTGTGCATATAGCAATATATAGCATTAAGCATAATAGCACTTAAAATGACTTTTAGTTAAAAATTCATTACAACAAGAAAGAAAGAACTAATAAAGACTTAACACCTGAAAGATAAATTAATTTTTATTACAATTACAAACAACGAACTTATCAACAGATAAAGAATGTACCAGAAGAGGTATGAACTTTATACTATTTACACTATTTAAAGCTAACGTTTATACAAAACGGAAAAACAGTTTCACAGATGTACTAATGATGATTAAGATGAAGGTGGTGATGATGATGATGGTGATGAAGATGAAGATGGTGATGGTGATGAAGATGGTGGTGATGAAGAAGATGATGATGATGTTCAATGTCGATTTCGGCGATGGCGATCGTGTTCTGTTATCTATTTGTAAACAAAATATATCTGTTTGTAAAGTAACAGAAATATTAACTAGTATTTGAGCCTATAATAGCAAATAAAAGTAATTATTTAAAAACATACAAAAACAATTATTTTTAAGTTAAGGTACAGTCTGTTTTTTGTGACAAACACAACAAACAATTTGAAGACTCATAAACTCTAAATAAACCTTGATAAAACTTTCGTTCAGTACATTGAACTTTAACATTTGTTGAAGCTTTTGTGTAAAGCTTTAGTAAGTAAAGCTATTGTTGCCGTGTGCTTTCTATGTAGAAGCGTGAAGATTAGCTGTTTATAAGAACAGTTTCCGTTTAGGAATTATACGAAACAGAACAATGGGACTTCCTTTACAAAGTTTCCTTCAGACAATTTATTGTAAGAAACGCGTTGTTAGTATTAAAAGAAAGTTATAAAAGTAAAGGCCTGTTTACACTATTTTAAATAAGCGTATTTCTAGTGTTCATGTCGGAGCCATACATAGCTCAAAGTGTTTGTACATTTTCGTCTTTGAAGTCCACAAAGTTCTACAAAACTTTGCGCAGCTACACAAAGTCCCCGGGCACACAACATGATCACTGAAATGATCATTCCAATGAAGCTATGTCTGGCTCCGGCATCAGAAAATTACAAAAAAGAAATAAAAAGTCAATATCTAGAAAAAAAAGAGAAAGATTCATTTATTCCAAAAGTTGTAGTAATTTTAAAAGTACATAAATATTTTAATTGTTGAAAAAGTGCTCCTTTTTGTATTAGAAGGCTTTTTACGTTCCAGCAAAATCCATTTTCGACCGTCTTCATAATGGGAGCAGATTTTTAAGTCCACTGTATTTTTTTCGACTGGTGGAACCGATTTTGATGATTCGTATTTATTTGAAAGCTTGTGCTTCCTGTGTTGTCCAACTTGAATTTGGTCTGATTGTTCTTTGATAATTTTTTTATTATTATACATAGAGGTTATTTACAAATGACAGCACACATTTCAATGTGTATAGAATGTAGAATACGGGGTTCGAATCCGCCGCTTGCTGATTTTATTGCGATCCTTTTTGCCTGTGGCTTCATTTAGTCTTTAAAGAAGTATACGCTACTCCACCAAAATCCATTATTGAATCCAAAAGTGTGAACCATGTACTGCGAGGTCAATTATTCGCGCGATCGGCTTAGCTGAGTTTTAGCGGTTTGGAGGGCCGTGCGTTTTTAGACTGTACGCACTATACTTCTTTAAAGACTAAATGAAGCCACAGGCAAAAAGGGTCGCAATAAAATCAGCAAGCGGCGGATTTTAGACTGTACGCATTCTACAGCATCATTTAAATTATTTCGTGAAGACAATAAAATATCTAGATCAAAAAGCCTCGCAAAATTAAAAAAAACTCCTGGAAATCGGTTAAAGAATACTAATAAAATACAATACAAATAGAATACAATGTATATTTATTATCATAATTACGTATAACCTCAGATAGGTTTAATTTTTTTCTTAAATATTTTGTTGCACTGTTTTTCATGTAAGTCCGTGGTTAGGTAAGCTGATAGAAAATGCGTTTAGCATTAACCGCATCTAGTTGTACACTTGTTTTTTTTTTTATTTTATTTTTGTTTTATATGACACGGGGCAAACGAACAGGCCGCGGACGACTAAGTGCCTACTGACGCCCATGGTCATCTGCACGAGCAGGAGGCAAGCAGATGCTTTGCTGGCCTTTAATCACGAGTTTAGGCCACCGGGAAGTCTCAAAAACCGAACGAAACGCGACAACAAAACCATCACTTGACATGACAGCATTGCTGCCACTTCGCACCGATCTCATGTGAGAAAGAGGTACTGGTACCCGGACGCACCGGCTCTATTCGGCTACAAGCATGGTGCTACCTCTTATTAGAAAGACAGGAGTAAGGGAAGGGAATGGAGTAAAGGGATATAAAGGTAGATGGGGAGCAGATAAAGGCTGCAACAAGGAGAATAAAAAAAATACAATAGCAGTCGACCACTAGCGGATCCTAAGCTTTAGTGACACATGACTCAAGCTGAGAGAGTGGGGTTGTATTGTATTATAACGCGTTGGATGTGCGATATGATTTTCTGGAATACAATACACCAAAATAAAATACCGACTATACAAGGTGAACGCAGGCGCGGCTCTGGCGCCACGGAAGCGACACATCGACATCTAGTACTTACAGCAAAAAAAAAAAACAGGCCCACTGCGGCCCATGAGGGAAAAACGAAGACCTTTTAAATTTTGGTCTTCAAAGGAGCATGGCCTCTCAAGGTCATTCACCTTTATAGTAAAATAAAATGCAGTTTCTGTTATTACTCAATCAAGCACTTACGCAAGTTAACCACAAAATATGACTGTGCAAAAATTTTGAAGTAATACGTGATATTAACGCAGAATTTACGAAAATTAGCAGTTCAAATAATTGAGAATTAAAATGAAGGCGAAGCAATGAAAAAAGTATTCCACTAAAAATACTTTTTGAGAAGTAACTTCAATCCTTGTAACATAAAAAAAAAACTTTATGTCTATGGGAAATGAAATGTTCTCAAAAAAAATTGAATAGAGTTTCTAAAGGTTTGGATGTCCATATATTGTACAGAAATTCATGCATATTTTACCTTTCATTTAGTGTTCTATAGTTTTAAATTTTTACTTCTGGCAGTCCTCATGACTGCTTTGAGATTTTTCTTTAATTAACTAAACATTTAAGAGCCCTCTCTTTTATATTTAGTTAAAGTAATATCAATAACAAACCCTCATTATTTCCATAATACACAAAATTTACAAATGATATTAATATAATATTTGTAAGTTACAGCATTATTTTTAATAAATTATATGTTATGCAAGGAATATTAATGATAGATGCAATGTTATATGTGTATATAAATTTAAAAATATTCTTTGTGTTTTTAATTTAAAAAATAAGTTTTACAGTTTAATAAAATAGATAGTAAATCATATATTTTTAACACAATATAAATTAATTACGGATCGGGCTACAGGTGGAGGCTTCCTCCATTTTGCCGTCTCTCTGTCTGTGCTTCATTTTGTGAACCAATTTGCATTTCAGCTTTATATTGAACAAGATGTACCCCGCGACTTCGTCCGCGTGGAACACTTTTATGACTTAGGGTTTTAAAAAAATGGTTTTGGATAAGGATCAATATCATGTTTATCCTTCATAAAAACAGCTTCGCAAATATTGATTTATTTCAGAACAAATTTGGTTAGCATAAAAAAAGTTATAGGCAGATAACCATAAAAGATAGACATATGCTCTCGCAGACTTTTATTTAGTACCTTTAAAGGGGTACAATTCCGTCATACATGATTTTTGCGAAACTTTAATAGTTTACGCAGCGTACGCAGCGGAAGCTCTCAAAAGGGGTAAAAAACCGCCGATTTTAAAACATTCTTCAAAGGTGCTCCGCTCCTATTAGTCTTAGCGTGATGATTTATAGCCTATAGCCTATATATATAGATACTTCACACCTGATCAGCTCCTTCTATTATATAAAGCTCAAGTTCGGTCATGTATGGAGTACTGCTGCCATCTTTGCTACACAAGTAACATTTCGTGTCTAGGCGAGCGAGATAGCACTATCGCCGTCTCTTTCTTACAAGACGGCGTCTATCGCGCTCGCTATGTTACGTACTAGTGCCAGCCACGCTCAGTTCGTTCGACGACGTCCACGGTCGAACACGTCGCCATGTCGTGCCTGTATCATCTGTCCGTAACAGGTTCCGTAGTCCTACAAGACACCCTTATAGTGTCCGTCCGCCAGTCCATCATTTCATCCATCTTTCCGCCCGCAAGCTGGTCTCCCATAGGATTTTAATCTATTATATGCAAAGCCTTGAAGTTTTCCATGTTGATAGGACATGCTAAAAACTCATTAGGCAAATTATTTTAAGCCAAATCGGACTACAAATATCGAAGTTATTTAACAAATACCTTTATCGCGTATCAGATACGGAACCCTTCTAGATAAAAGTGTCATGACACGCTCTATGCCACTTTTTGTATACATGCTTTAAAAACACAAATAAGCCATTACGTGTAGTTTCATGATATTACGTAGCTTCACCAGTAAACGCTTTCCGGCCTACTGTTCGAATCTTCCGAATAAAGATATATTTTTTTGGCAACGGGCCTCGTTTTTGGGACTAACCATGAACGTGACTAGTTACCAACCTAATGATAAATTGGTATAGAAGTCAATTAGGGACGTATTTCAATAGCTACCATTTTTATTTACATTAACAAAATGGTCACTAGAGTTTTTAATTTATATATTTAACATTATTTAGGCGTTCCGATCGTGTCCGAGACAGTAGTATCCGCATTTTAGAGTTCCGTAGTACTACACGGAACCCGTATAATTTCGCTCTGTCCGTCCGTCCGTCTGTCTGCCTGTATAGTGGTCTCCCCCTTAGCATTTCCAAACTATAAGACATAGAGACTTGAAATTTTCCATATTGATAGAACATACTAAATAATCACTAGGAAAATTATTTTGAACGAAATCGGACAAAAACTTTTGAAGTTAGTTTACAAATATGTTTATAGCGAATCAGATACGGAATCCTTCAGAGCGTGTCTTGACACGCTCTTGGCCATTTTTTTCCTTTCCATCTACCTTTATATCCTTTTACTCCACCCCTTGTTCCTTCAGTTATATCTATTTATCTAATTAGAGGTAGCGCCGTGCTTGCGGTTGCTAAGGGAAGGTAAAAAATCGAAGGTAAAATTAGTGAAACGCAATTTTTGAATGGCCTCTTAAAAATAACATTCCCAATATTAAAAAAAAACCTGTTTGTATAAATTCGCTTCAATTGCAGGTTTACAGTAAGACTTAATTCCGATATCGAAGAAATCCACCAGAAAGTTCCTTGAACCCCACGGATCGATAGCAAGCGGTCTTCGGGGAAAAGCGCCGTAGCTTTGGCTTATCCGAAATGATCGGTGAAGAAAGTGGCCGAAAATCGTATGCGATTTCACACCTCGAAATTTAAAGTTTCTAATCTACTAGGTGCTTCCCGCGGCTTCGTCCACGTAAAATTTAATTTTGCGAGACCTCCTTAACTTGGCTCTAACAAATCCGTTTTTAGCGGATGTCTACTAACTATATACTATAGTTCCTTGCCAAATTTCATATTTGTGCGTCCCGCGGTCATCGAAATTTCGTGTTAGGTGTCCTTTTGCTTTTATACTTTAGGCTAGCTAAAACCCGCGACGTTTCATTTCATTTTTATTCCATTGAATTCAGTGATTTTGTTAAATTTTGAGTTTTTATTTTTGTACGTCACACGGTTATCGTAATTCCGTGATGTTTCGCGAGGTTTTTATAAACGTTGTGTTAAAACACAATAACACCTATGTATGTAAATGCGCGTGGGCCACCCTTATCACTTAGGTGTATAAAAATAGATAGTAGCCGATTCTCAGACGTACTGAATAAGCAAATAAAATTTTATAAAAATCAGTCAAGCCGTTTCGGAGGAGTACGGTAACTAACATTATGACACGACAATTTTATATATAAGATTAATACTTGAAGCGAAAACATTAGGAACCATTTTAAATAAATTGTGTAGACGGAGGTGTATGAAATTTGGCGCAATTGTAGTTCATATATAGAGGAAGGTATACGAAAGCCAATATTTTTTTATAACAACTGCAACACCAAAGGGACCACAGATGCGTTGCCGGCCTTTGAGAAATGAGTATGCTCTTTTCTTGAAGGTCCCTAAGTCGTAAAATTTTCCTATAAGGTAACCCTAGCACTAAATAAGATAAGGCGTCATGATGTATGCATGTACATATATTAATTGTCAAATATAACACTGTCGTTTTAGAAATAGCTAAAATTTTGTATATAGGTTTAAATATGCATAGTACGTAATTCTATATATTTGTGGATAGATGCCGATCAGTCGGCTATGTGTTATTATTATTAATTCTTGATAGTAAAAAAAATTTGAATAAAACAGTTGATGATAGATGGGAGTACGAGAGGTGTAGCTACTAAGTTGTTTTGCAAGAGTTTCCATGTATTTTGTCTAGTGGAATTTATATGGATTTGTTCAGCAATTGTTTTACTAAAAATATATTTATTCTTGTCTTAACAGTTCCTGTACAATAATGAAATCTTTAAAAGTATTTACTCATAATTTCAGTGATACATACTTGGAATTCCTCCTCTAATCTTGCTAGTGTCACTGCATCGTTTGGCGTTAAGTATCGATCCACACATGCTAACATTAGTATTGGAGACTTGAGGGCTTCCACACCAAAGCACATAGCTAAAACAATAATGTAATTTTTAACAAAAACAAAAATTAATTTTTACGATTGCAATAGATTTTGAAACTAAAATATGTAACACAGAAAAAGTTTTTTTGAGAAAAACTGCTTCATATTCCTCAGATGATGAGAATTATAAGATGTTTATAAAATTCCCACTAATATGGTATAATATTAAAAATATGGGATATAAGAGTATATAGTGTATAAGATCATAAAATATTTTGTAAAAGTTTAAATGTTTTTTAATCTTCATTTACATCTACTAAATTAGTGGGAATTTTATAAAGGTCCTATAATTCTCATTATAAGGTGTTTATTAAATTCCCACTAATTTGGTGTTATCCTCAGGAGCCTTCCTAAGATGAGGATTTCCTATTTTGTCAGACAATACTAACATTAAGAAATAATCCTTAGTAGTGTATAATGTTGTCTGATTAGAATATTAATGAGACAGTATATTATATACTACTAAGAAGATTATTCTTAATGATTTGGTTCCTATTAGAATAAAAATAATTAAAATATTGTCATCAAGAAAGAATCCTTAGTAATATATGATTAAAATTGTAATCAAACAATATTATATACAACTAAGGATTATTCCTTATTATATAATATTGTCTGATGACAGTATTAATCAGACAGTATATTATATATTACTAAGGATTACTTCTTACTGTCAATTCTTTGATTACTTTTATTCTAATAGGAACCAAATTTTCATTAAATATACATGGCCAACATTCTAGTAGTAATAAATTAGCACAGGCAATGGTTAAGTTTATTGTATATAATTATGTCTTATTATTATTAGAAGCATTTAAATACCATCTCACCGTTCAATGCAGGAAAACTATACGATAGAAAATGTCTTGCTAAAATCGCTCGAGTCTCTGTTGTAACCGGTGGTGGTTGGGTTTTGGTACCCCTTGCAAATGTATGGGAAAAGTGACATAAACGGCCATATCTTTTGATTGTGTTCTCTAGGAGGCTTGATTTTTTCACAGCTTCAAGGGACCACAGACTTCAGTATTAGGTATTAATTTCAAATTTTTAGGTCTTCCTGTTCTTGAGAAAGAGGTCTTGACAGACTGAAGGGCATCAAAATGATCCTATAATCGTTCCTTATTTTCCTTTGGAGGTACGGAAACCTAAAAATATTTTTAACTAATGACTTTTTTCAAATTTAGATCGACTACAAACGCGCCTCTGGTACCATGGATGTTGACATGGAGGCTGCGGCCGTGTGCCTAGGGCTCCCGTCCCGGCGTGACGAGGTGGTATTTGTCAAGTAGGTCCTTAAAACTACCATAAGATAACATAAGATTTGACTGATATAATTAAAAAGGCATAGAAAATATACTCCCAGTACATGTAGTGAATATTAATTCAATTGAAATGAGTCAAATTAAAAAAAAAGCATTGTGTGGTTTTGCGAAACCACGATGCAAGTTAAACTTTGCGAGTCCTGGGCGCCGCCATACTGACCTTAGCTTTGAAGCTACACTGAGATACAGTTATTTTTGTATTTTTAACTAAAATAAGTTTTTGTTAAAATGACAAAACAAAAAAGAACATTAAAATAACAATTAAATATCACTCATTACTGTAATACCCATAATTAAAATACATATTTTTATTATAATGTCGTTTACATGGAATTATAAGCGGTATAAGTGGTAAATTACAAAAACTTTTTTTGGATTCCTCAAAAATCAGCTTTTTTGAGTTAGGTCAGTTTGCAATTAGGCATGCGATATATACGTTCTTTATCCTCCAGCTACCTTCAAAAATACGTAAAATGCAAGTCCATTTCTGTTTTTATTTATTTGTTTTAAAATGAACAATATAATTTTTACATTAAAAAAAGCCGTTAAACCACATAAAGGTTTGTCTCGGCACTTCGGACATTCACAAAGATGCATATTAATATTTATGCTCATGTTATTGCATTTATATGTTAAATGAATGGATAATATGTTAATATCATGCCAGCAACAGCGCTCTAGTTTTGTCTGTCTAATCTAAGTAAGAACCGCCATCACCGTTTCAACAAATAAAACATGGCAACGGATCAAAAAAGATTATTCTCGAAAATTTTAAGCTCGCAATTCATTTTAAATTGTGGTGGCTATAATGAAACCATGGTTTTAAAATTAGTTGTTGAATTTTAAGAAAATGCTCTGCTAAATACGACTTAGGGACCTTCAAGAAAAGAGCATACTCATTTCTCAAAGGCTGGCAACGCATCTGCGGTCCCTATGGTGTTGCAGTTGTCCACGGGTGTCAGTAGTCATTCGGGTGAAAGCTGGCTGTTCGTTTGCCCCTCATTATATATATATATATATATAAATGACTAATTTTGAAATGCAACAAACATAGGAACGAGAAGAAAAATGTTTTGTAAGAATATATTGTTAGTTTCAAAAAAAACCTAAAGTAATGTCTTTTATAAGTGCTCGTAAAACATAGTACAATCACAAATAATAATTCACAAATTTGGTCGTCTTTTTTGGGGTTCCGTAGTTGTAAAAGCTTAGCTTTGTCCATCAACCATGTCTAACTTCTACAATTAAGAACAGACATGCATGCAATTTGGTACAGTTATGTATTGCGTATAGATTTTGCTTTTGGCATCATTAAATAATAATAGTTTTACTTTTTAGGGGTGGCTCCCATGTATGTCAAGTGGGGAGTGTAGCCGAATTGGGCCGGCGCGTCCGGGTACCAGTACCTCTTTCTCACATGGTATGTTCTATCAACATGGAAAATTTCAAGTCTCTACGTCTAATAGTTTGGAAATTCTAGGGGGGGGACCACCTTACGGACAGACAGACGGACGGACGGACAAAGTGAAATTATTAGGGTTCCTTGTAGTACTACGGAACCCTAAAACACATTATGCATGTTTAATAGCGGTAAATGAGTCCGGTTTCATTTAACATTTCATGCAAATAAAGTCTTGTTTCTTGGTCTGATGAAGTTGACGCAATATACTCATATATTCTAAGATGCATTTAAGTTTGAATAGATTATTTTGATCCAATTAACTTAAAAACTAATAACTTATTTAGACAGCTACGATATTTTTGGTTTAAAAGTGGCTGTTATGGCGGACTACAATCTCGTATATTAGACAAATTTACATTTAAATTATAACCTATCAGCGCAAGACTTTTCATATGTTTTTAGTCGTGGGAACATTAATGTGGTCGTTTTTTGACACATTATTTCCTACCTTTTAAGGTTCCGTAGTTCCACAAGGAACTCTATAAGGGTTTTGCTCAATCCGTCCATCCATTCATCTGTTTGCCCGCAAGGTACCCCACCCCCTCTAATTTCCAAACTATTAGACGTAGAGAGTTGAAATTTTCTATGTCCAAGGAACATGCTTAAAACTCATTATTTTTAACGAATTCGAACTACACCTTTTGGAGATATTTAACAAATATGTTTCATCAGATACAGAACCTTTCTATATAAGCTTGTTTTGACACACTTTTGGAGACTTTTATTTTAAAGAATTTGGCCAGAAGTGGGGTCAGAAGATAGAGCATTAAAATTTTAATCGATGGTTTGCAAATATCTCTTGTCTAGATTTCGCAATTAAATGGATCCCGTGTTAATCCTAGGAAATGCGGCACTGATTGAATTTATGGTAGAAGTATTCATTGAAGTTATTTAAGCACACTACATTACAACTTCATTGTCAATAAGACTTGCAGTAAACTATTCAAAGAATGGCACAAGGTCACATGACACATTTGTGGACTGAAAGCTTTACTAGGCGATTATCTTTTAACTTAGATATTTTATCAGGTGTTAAAACTTAATTTCCGGATATTAACATATAGGACAGGTGGTGTGAAGATGTGTGACTCTCCATGACTGAAGGCTGATGCTTCTTAACTCAAAAAACTCCTCTCGCGAACTCCGAAAATCATCGGCTATCCTGCGCTAGATGAAAGAGTACTTCAGCGGATGCGATGCGAGTCTTTTCGTGGACATTCCGATGCATAAAAAATATAAGTCCCACCAAAATCCGGTCAGTCACGACACAACATGATCATAAACTCCCTACCTATAGAGCCGCCCGAGTAAAAACGGTTAAAACACGTGTTTGTATGGCTTCATTACCATGCCGCGGATGAGGGCGTTAAATCACGTCTATCAAACATGTAGTTCGACGCACGCGACCAGAATGCTGATGGTTTAGGAGTAGTTGACATGGATATTGTCGAACCGATAATCGCTGGGGTAGACGAGTTCTTTAGTGGAGTACGCGTCTCGGTAAACGTAATGTAGGACGCCCCCCCAGCTAGGTGGAGTGACGACTTGCGAAATGTCGCTGGCAGATGTTGGATGGGTCAGGCCGAAGACAGGCTGAAATGGCGCAATTTGGGAGAGGCGTATGTCCGGCTGTGGACTGCAATAGGCCGATGATGATGTTGTGATGATGATGATGACATGGTTAAATACCAATGTATTATTGGACTAGCCCGTATGTTAATACTTATCCATTTGAATACGGTTGATACGTTGTAAATTTTATGAAGATCAAAATTGTCCCTTTACCATATCGGGTCCGGGGGCGCCGGGGGGCACTTCGGGGCCTGCGGCCTGCTCGTCTGCCCCCTTGTAACATAAAAAAAAAAAAAAAAAAAAAATGTAGAGACTTAAAAGTTTCGATGTTGATAGAACATGTTAAAACTCGCTAGTATAATTATTTTGGACGAAATCGGACAACAACTTTTGAAGTTTTTTAACAAATACGTTTATAGCGTATCAGATACAGAACCCTTTTATATAAGTGTGTCTTAACACGATTTTGGCCATTTTTATTATATACTAGCTGCTTCCCGCGACTTCATCTGCGTAAAATTACCTGAGGTTGTAGACATCCTTAATTTGTCTGTATCGGAAAATCCTTTCTTAGCGGATGTTTCCAACGAAACTATCTCATTACCTAATTTCGTCATTGTACGCCCCCTGTTTTTTAGGTTTCGTGTTAAGTGACCATTCGCTTTTATACACATATATACAAAGATGGGTTTATTTTATTTGAAACTTATCGATAGATATTAATATTTATTGATTTGAAAATAAGTTTACAGGAACAAATGTAACTTAAATTAAGAGTAGCGATGTCATCTGAAATAGTTAATCCTGCGTAACTGCTATCACACCTTCCGTTCACAAACATATGACGTAACAATGTATACAAATTTATTACATAATTTCTTACTTAAAGTTATACATAAAAAAAATTCTGAGACTTATAAATTATATTCTTAAAAACTAGTTTGAGATATTGTGTACGTGTGCGTGAGACTGAGAGTGCATATATTACACGAGTGTGTGTAAATTTGTAAAAGTGTGTAATTGCGCATGTGTTTTAATGTGTTTACAATAAAGAGGTTATATGAATGATTTCAATTTATTGAGATATTAAATTAATCTACATTATTCACGGTTAATACGTCAGTTTTATGCTCCATAAATAACCCGAGTGTATCGCAAAGCACGTTTGATGAATTACTTTCAACTGAAGCTAGGCATTTGAAATGAATTAAATGCAACTCTGCGTTGTTTATGCATAGCACAAATATTGCTTCTCTGCAGCTCTGCGAATATTTTATTACTTTATAATTATATATTATATGCACATATTATATAAATTCTTATACAAACATTTCTAGACTTTTGGGCTATAAAATTATTTAAGGAATTAAAATAACATTTGGAAGTTATAGACTTCTAGGCGTTGTCCCGGTCTAGTATACCAGGGTCCACTTAGAGTGCAGAGGATTTGGCTGTGGGGCGAGTTAGGATGCCACTGTTCTACATGGCTTCCGAAACACGGAGGAGGTCGGATATCAAATATAAACCAGTGTTAGAATGGTCTCCCATCGATCGTTCGATCGCGGTAAGAGCTGCTTACTTACTTTACTTACTTTACTTACTTTACTTAACGTATCGATAGACTCAAATGGAAGTTATAGAAACTATTTTTATAAATTTGTTTTCTCCATTAGCTTGTTAACTAAATAGAGTAAAGGATAGACATTTAACTGTTGCATGGTGTTTTAGAAAATGATAGTGGTTCAGAAAAATGGCTCCCTTCCAACATCGCTTTTAAGGGTTCACCCATATTTCATAGCGCGAAGTCCGTAACTCTTAAAGTGGCAACTTGCTTCGTAACCTCTCTTGAGAAAAATGTCTTTAAGTTGAGGACAATTTTAAAATGATAACGTATTTTTAAGATACTCTTTCATGATGGTCTTGACTCAATGCTCTATGTTTAAGGGTACTTTATGTTGATTAAGCCAGGCTTTACGAACAACCTTTGTAGAGTCTATCATCTGACGATGCTTCAGTGTCGAAGCAAAACGTGCTTTGAGGCACATCGGAAAGTGCATAGGCTTCTAAATGTTGTAGTGGATCCCGATCTCCTCACAGGAGGTGGGATATTATTCCAACACTTAGAGGCTATATTTCTTAGAGGCTTATATAAAGGTAGATGCTGAGGAGAGAAAGGATGCGGCTAGTACTGTCACTGACAGTATAGGGGGAGTGACAATAGCAGCTAGGTTGCTCCAGGGTCGCGTACCCATAGTGGATCTGATCAGTTATCGGACAAATAAACACATCCACCCCCTGAGAGAGATATTACAAATGTGTTTGTAATTTTTCTTTGTTACGCCTTTGCTGCTTTTATTCCGGTCACAGATCATAGAAATAGTCTGTCAATTTTGACATCTAAGGTTACAAAAATTCACACTGGACTGAAAATTTTGTACAATTGTTCAAAACACTATCCTAAAGGAAATATGAAACGTCCTCATCGATCCGACGCCTGGAAAAAAATTTACTCGGGGTCAAAGGTCACAAAAACGGGTTTTTCGCGATTTTCAAGAAACTTTTTCAGATTTCATCTATAAAAGTATTTTCAACGTAACATGATTCAAAAGAGTGTGAATTTTTGTAACCTCACCTCTATTTTTTTGGTCTAATTTTGCCGGACTATTAATTACCCAAACGAATATTATATTGCAGAGGAGAAAAGGAATTCAAAAGAACCTGTAACATTCTATTTGAATAAAAACATTCTGTGTAATTCAATTCGTAGGCCTCTATTTTGTAAAACGTTCTTTTGTGTAAAATACACATACATATAAAAATTATACAATCTATCCTGGTCTTTTGTATCATGAAATATCCAACGCAGAACGTGCTTTCATATTAAAAATTCATAAATTTTGTGTAAACATCCGTAAGAAAAGTAACAAGACTGAACACGTAAAATATGCAGGTTCATTATAACAACTCATTATTAAGTAATGAAAGCAATTTATAAAACAAAAGCATATTTTCAGTTTACAAACATTGGACGTTAGAAAGAGATAGCTACATCTAATAGCGCCATCTCCGTCGCACACTAAACCGTGACATTGACATACAAATGTTTAGATTTTTTTTAATTGAATATGTTCTGGGAATACTTTAAAGGTACTAAACTTTTTTATTATGACAAAATCTACCTAATTTTTTGGTATAAGATAATTAAATTTGTCATGGAGAAAAACGTAACACAGTTGACGTAAACTATCAAATTTGGTATTGAAAATTATTCAAATGGATTCAGAGACAACACTCTTAGTCCCCCCCCCCCCCATTCGCTTTCACTCGATATCACTCGCAAATTGAGTGGCAAACGAAATTTAGGCAGGGTGACGTTGTAGTTATTAACATCCAAATTAAGGGAAGAGCAGACGCCGTTAAAAATGTAGAATATCTTCTAGGGGACTGAGTTTAATCTGTGCAGTAATGGAATGTAAATGGGCTGTGAATTTTTGGTAGTGACTACATTTATTCAGCTAAAATTATACAATTTTTACCAACAAAACACCTATTTTGTATGGACATTTATATATATAAAAACAAAAGGTCTATTACCACGCAATATTCGATAGGGTCTGATAACGTCTAAGAGCTCTTGCAATTTAATTAACGATTAATTAAAATTGATTTAGATCATGTTCTAAGCTTTTATAACATGATCTAAATTAATTAATTGACCAATTTAGCGTGAAGAAGACCAGCCTACCGTAATACTGTTTTGACTAGTACGGAGGTTGGTGATTTATTAAAAGCTATATCTGCGATATGGGTTACCATTCCTCAAGATAATAATATTTAATAAAGCGGAGATGAAAACGTGCCGGTCTTTAAAACTTGCTCGTGAGAATCCGGCTACTTTGCGGATTTCAGTCCATCTGTTCTAATGTTGAGCTATTGAGACTAAGTTAGACTCTTGTTGAACATTAAGTATATAAAGTATCGGTGGTAGCTTTTAAAATATTTGACGATTCAAAAGAGCTTCTTAAAGTCTACTTGAATAAAATATCATTTGAATTTGAATATTAGGAAATAGGCGGGGAATTCAATTCAATAAAATATTTATATACGTATATATTAACATGTTATAAATTAGATAACAATTCACACTTAGTTTAATTGGAAATAGTTTGATTTACGCACAAAAGCTCGCTGAGACCAAGAACTTCCTGAAGTTTACATTCATATAATCAGAAAGTGGGTTAATGAGATTCGCTGAAGAAAAACATCTCGTTAGGGCATACATTATTCAAGCTTTCTCAAAGTTATTCCGTGTTCACGCGTTCATCAAATGCGAATAATAGTCTAAGAGATGAACGTCACTTACATACATAAGAGGGCGCAGCGACTCAAACCGGGTCTTGGCCTCGGATACTAAGAGCTGCCACTTCCCTCAATCCTGTTTCGTCTCATGACGATTGTCATTAGATTGAAGCTGGCTTAAATCCCCTTCTAATTGATCTTTCCATCTTTACTTGGGACGCCCGACTAGTCATCTACCATTCAGTCGTCCCAAGTACGCTCGTTTGACTGCACGATCTGTCCCCATTCTTAGGAACGTTAGAAATTCTCAAATTTCTAGGATGAGTCTTTAAGGTGAGTTCTCCTACTAGGCGTTCGAACTAACAGGGTACAAATTTTTTTAAATTTCCTCCTAATTATTATTGTTAGTTGGTACGATATCAGTTACTTTACGAAAAAAAAATACAACTGGAAGTTATTAAACTAAACTCTCCAGGAGTTCACAAATAAAGAACATTTGTGCAACACTACACTTACATTGCAATCAATGTCCATTTACCTTCAAAACCAGTCATCTTTATAAGATAGACTCCACAAAATTTTACTTTAGGAAAATCTTAGAGAATCAGTGCGAAGGTAAGTGAAGACGAATTGTCAGAGGTGTTGCTAATAGTGTAGCGAGCTCAATGCTTTTTTCCCCTTCTCAAAAATTGCCTAACGCGCCAAAGAAGATTTAATTTCAAAAATTACATATTTTTTTAAATTAGAGGTAGCGCCACGCTTGCAGTCCTTTTAGTCTGCATCCGAATTGGGCCGGCGCGTTCGTGTATCAGTACTTCTTTCTCACATAAAACCGAAGTAGTGGCAATGCTATCACGTCAAGTTGCGATATTAATGTCGTATTTCCTTCGGTTTGTGACAGTTTTCGAAAGCCAAAACTCCTACCTAAGGCCAACAACACATCTGCGAGCCTTCTGGTGGTGCAGATATCCATGGGCGTCAGTAGTTACCGACTGCTCGTTTGCTGCCTAACATTAAAAAAATGTATGTATTTAAGGCACATGTTTTCTTCCTGTCGTCTCTTAATCTATCGGTTGCGATTCGCGTAAACCTTCCGGGCTTGACATATCAACTTATCACCCGGGCAAACTATTCACAAGTATTCGGCTCTCCCGGTATACATTGCCGGGCTTGTTATTTAAATTTATCACTCAACTTTTATCTCCTAAATTCATTGTAACAGGTAATATTTCACAGATTATTAATTACAGCGCCTCCTGGCATCCTCGGTGTAACTCTTATTACATTATGTCAGATGCAAATTGAAAAATTCCCCGGGCGTGTGTCCCGTCTCTCCGAAGTATTTTGGCAAAATTATACTCATTCATTAAGCGGAGAAGTGAAGTGGAGGGCGCACGAGATTGTCGGCGTGCCATTTACTGCTCTTCCGATCTGATCACTATGAAGAGCGCGCTCTTAAACCTACACCTGGGTCACAAGTCCTGGTCACTGCTGTGGTTCCTTCTTCTGCAACGCGATGAACGCGACACCTGCACGGTGATTCCATGGAATGCTAAGAAATTCGTCTCTCTGCCAACTACACAGGTGGATTCTTAAAGTTTTTTCTTAAACGTTTTTGCTATAACTGTTACAAATATTATATAAGCTAACAGGTGCATAAAAGAAAACGAATTATTGACTGTTCATATATTCTGTGCGATAAAATAACGAACGATAATAACTGCATACAACATAATAGTTACCTTCGAAACCTGCTTTGTAGTTCCTCAACTGTGTGCAGATTGGTTTACGTTGTTCTAAAAGCTAAACAAAACCTGAAGTTTGATAAATTTGGAACTTTGTTTAAGCATCAAGGGTTCTTCTTCTACCTAGCGTTATTCCGGTCGAGTACACTTAAATTGCAGAGAATGTGGCTGTAGAGCGAGTTACGCTGATTGCCTGCCGTCGGACCTCATCCCCGGAACCCACACAATCTCTACAATCTCGTGAGATTGTCACTGAGTCATATTAGTCATGACGTAAATCCGAACCTACTGTTTTACGTGTCCTCCGAAACATGGATATTTGAAAACCAGTGTGAGAATGGGTTACCCATCTATAACCCGGCCGCGATGAACAAACAGATTCTTCTTCTTCATCCAAGCTTTATCCCGGTCTAGTACCAGGGTCCGCTTAGGATTGCAAAAGATTTGGCTATGGGGCGAGTTAAGATGACAAATAGCCACCTTGCGATTAACAAACAGATTCTTCAATTTTATTTTATTAATATAGGTAGACAAGATCTTTATAGGTACAACTATAGAATTATTTCTGACCATGGGTCAGCAACCTTTTGAGTTGGAAAAACCAAAAATAACAATTTACAGAATTTCGAAGTTTTTAGAGCCACAAAAATTGCTCATACCAACAATAAATTACAGTATTCGGATAAGTAAATTTTTTGATAAAAAAGAAACTATTTATTCATAAGAAATACATATCTTCTCATCCAAATGTAAGTGGCGTTTATTCAAAACAAATTAGGTTATTATTAAATAATGACGTATTTTCGTATGGAACTAAAGTGCCACAGCTTCACATTTAAAGAGAGGAGAGAAAAGACCGCATGTGGCTCGCGAGCCAAGGGTTGGCGACCCCTGCTTAAGGCTCAATAGAACGCTAGAAGATAATTCTCTCAGTATGCAGTTAGAAATTTGTCTGGATTTACGATTCCAAACATCATTAGACCCCATTCAATCTTTGTGACTACGGAAAAGATATAATTTAGTTGGCTTATCTACCCGTTGATAGTGTTGTATAAATACGGCTATGTATCGATAAATAACACGGTATTATTTTTTTTATAAAACAAGGGGCAAATTGCGCTTTTATAATAAAGTAGTTATAAAAGCGTTCGGGGACATGACGCGAAATCAATTTCTTTCCCCAATCTCAAAAAATGAGCAGTAAAATCTTCACTTAAAAAAAGACAATTTTATGAATGTTTTAGGTAAAATTCAGCTCGGATAGATCGCACCCACTAGCTGTTAAATGCCACATTTTATTTTTTAATACTATTTGAATATTGTCGTGACATTGGCCGCCGACGACCAGGTAGGCCGAGGAAGAGGTGGCGAGACGACGTGGACGCCTTTGCGGGAAAGAAATGGATTCAAATGGGTCAGGAAAGGAAGGGCGACTCTTAATATGCGATTATTTTAAATATATTTTGTGTTAAAAAATATAAACCGGACTAAACTTTAGCTCAGAGTGAACAACTTAAATTTAATATAAAAGTCATTTTTTAATATATTATTGCATACAATAATGTAAACGTCGTTATTGAATCTATAATTGTATACGCAAATGTGTTATATAATGAGGATTTTATTTCAATTTACATGGTTCTAACGCTCTACTGTGTAATTGGGAATTTGGGGTTACAACAATTTACGTGGACCTCCCACGTAAATTGTTATAAATCGATATGGAAAAAAATCTTTAAAAATTTAGGAATCCTTAGATAAACATCAATCGGAATATCACAACATTACATCTCATCAATTATATCTCTCGATATCAATTTTCAGATATTTTTTGTGGTAATATCTTAAACTGATAAAAGTGGTACACCGCTTTTTTATCACTTTTAAATGTGATAAAAAGATTAGGGTTCGTCATGTTGTTACGACATTCGTGACTGGATTGACTTGTGATACTCGAATCACATATACGACAAGCGATCGCGACTGCATCCGCGATAATAGATGTAGCCACAAACGTGGCATTCAAAAATCAAAGCATGATTGTAACTGTGGAGATTAGAATATAGGGAGCAGTGACGACGCTAGACGTCAGCTACGTCGGCCACAGCCGACGGCCTCGCGCCTGTGGGAGCCTCGCAAAAGTAAATTTTTAATTATTTAAAATTTAGCTATCTATTTTTATTATTTTCATACTTTCGAGAGTGACGCCAGTGCGTAGTTCTTTGCGGGTATTATCGAGAATCCAGATTATATACACCTTCTTTATCTCTTTTATAAAAAAATTGGATTATAATGTAAATATGAAATGGGGTATTACTTATCATAAGTAAATTATTTATAACTTTTTAGTTCACAAGTAAAAAAATCATTTTTCTTTAATATAAATAATTTTGGGTAAACTATAATTCTCATGTAATTTAACGTTGTCTTAACTGGGGATTAAACAATGCTTCGCAAACCTAATTTCGCCGACGTCCATGTATGGTCTAACGCCGTCACTGAATCAAGGAGGACCATGTTCTATGAAGGGCTAGTTGAAAAAGTGGCCATTTATAAACAGCAAATTATCGTCCGATGATTCACTGAAATAGCGCTGGTGTAGAATGAATTTACCAATAGCCTTCCGGAACGGTGCGTTATGGTATGAATGTAGCAATGAATTGACCAATAATAACCTTTAAAGTTCTTCCTGTTTCTAATGTGGCGCCCTTTTTATTAGCGGATTTTCACGGAAACTTTAATAAATTGAGGTGGTCCTCCTTATATTCTAATCTCAATAATTAAAACACATGATATATGTATAGTCATTCGCCGGCTTTACAATTGAATTTTTTGATCACTGTGTGATTTAAAAAAAGGGGGTAAACGGGCAAACTTTTCATCTAAGTGACTACTGACAACTGCAGTAGCAGAGGGCTCGCAGATGGCAGACTTTTGAGAATTGTGTATTCTCCCTTTTTAAGGTCCCTAAGTTAAGTTGTAATTTGGTAGTGTGGCTCGGCACTTTGAATATATTCTCAAAGTTTGTATACTCAAAGTCCCGTGACCCACACAGTGATCAAACAAGTATTCAAATATTTGAAAGTACAGTCTAGCACCAATTAAGCGTCTTTTGGTTATGGTAGCTGCTTAATCTAATGCCGGAGCCAGACATAGCTCTTAGTATATTTATCCGGGAAGACTACAAAGGTCTATAAAACTTTAAGCAGCTACACATAGTCCCCAGCCACACTACATGATCATTGAAATGATCATTCAAATGAAACTTCGGTATTTCCGAACGGATACGACTTAGGGACCTTCAAGAAAAGAGCATACTCATTTCTCAAAGGCCGGCAACTCCCACTGTTTTACGTGCCTTCCGAAACACGGAGGAGGTCGAATATCAAATATAAACCAGTATTGGTCACCCAACTATCACCCGATTGTAGCAAGAGCTACTTCTATACATAGAGTTACATATATCTATTTTAATTATATAAATATCGCTTAGAGATTTAAGTTTTTCAGATTGTTGGGTAAGCCATTGTACTTGCAACAATGTTTTTAAGTCATCACCTTAAATATCTGGTTGACATATTAAGTTACTTCTTTTGATGATTTTGCCCAAAAACCTCAGTAGTGAAGAATTGAATATAACGGCTGAAGCGTATAATGCAATGCAGATGCGCTAAATGATAGTTGAGAACGGCACGGGCCGTGGGCGTCAACACGCGAACCTCGTTGCCGCGAGCCGCATACTAATGTGGCCATGCCTTTTGTGGACTATTGAAGCAAAGTATTGATGTCTAGTATGCTGAAATTGGTTGATAAGTTACACATTAACATTACACATATCGTTTATATTAATACGTGAAGCAAAAGCTTTCGGTACCATTTTACGAAAATCGCGCCTACGGAGGAGTATGAAATGTGGCGCAATTATAGTTTATGTAGAGGAGGGTGAGCGAATACTAATATTTTTATAATATTAGCCTTTTAGAGCCTCAATAGCTCAACGGTATAAGGTATGGACTGAAATCCGCAAGGCACCCAGTTCAAACCCCACCGCCGTTGGGGTATTGTCATACCCACTCCTAATACAAGCCTTTGATTCAGGAATAGTAGGAGGGGAAAAAGGGAATATTAGACATAATAAAAAGTATTCCTAATATCCTTAAAAAAATAAAAAAAAAAATATAGGTATGCATTATTAATATATTAAATTATTTAATTAAAACCACAGGCACACCAATGCCAAACGATTTACTCACATATACTCTCATTTACTCACGTATACATGTAAAAGTTATACATGTGTGTATAAGATGGTGTGAGAGTGTAGTCATGACGACCGTATGCATTAATTGTGAGATATACCTAACAATTTCGTTATACAAAGAATATAATTTTGTTTATAGTTTTATACAAGCATACGATACGCAAATCTAAAGATTTGTTGCTGAATTTTGACCATCAGACGTTCTCTAGTACTTATAAAAAACATTTCTAAATCATTGATAAGTACAACTATTTTCATTGATTTGTGTGTACATTACACAGAATAATATCTATTCGACTGGCCCGTTGGTGCAGGGAGCAGTGACCTTGCCTTCCTGGGTCGTAGGTTCGATTCCCGCCTCAATTATGGGTATATTATCTATATATGCATTTGGATATTACTACAAAAAAAAGTATATAACAAGCGTCTAATACCTATAACACATTATTTAAGTCCACCTTAGGGACAGACGTCGTCATATAGTCCTGTACATATTTATTTATTATTTATTAAAAAGACGATGAAGGCTTTTGGGGTCTAAATAACCTACGTATTTAAAAGACTTGAAATAAACTAACAAGGACTAACTAGGTCTTCGTTTTCTGCAAAACCTCACTTGTGCAATTCAATTATTTACTTATAATTTTTCCTTTCTATATTACAATTGGCAAACGAGCAGGCGGCTCATCACTTAAGTGACTACCAACGCCCATGGACATCTGCATCACCCGAGGACTCGCAGTTGCGTTTTCGGCTTTTAAAGAGCTCACTGAGAACTCACACAAACCGAACGAAACGCGACAACGATACCATTACATGACGTGACAGCATTGCCGCCACTTCACACCAATCTTATATGAGATAGAGGTACTGGTACCCAGATGCGTCAATCTAATTTGGCTGCCGACCGAAAGTACTACAAGCGTGACGTGTGTCGAGAAACCTTTGCATTAATCTACTTTTGAAGTTCAAATATCTCTTATCTTTATCAACCAATTCACGTATTTCTTTTAACATTACTGTTTCACAAAAATCCATACCCTATTAGTTGTACTAGTATATTTACATTTTTTTATATTTTACCGCGGCCAACGCCTGCTTCGTATGGATTTTTATATTATCGATATTTGCATCGGATCCCTAACATTTTTGAAAATATTCTTTCGCCTAAGTTGATCAAGGATAATGTAGAATTCTGAGTGGTGAAAGTTTTTTTAATCGGTCCAGTAGTTTCAGAGCCTTTTCAATGCAAACAAATAATCAAATCTTCCTTTTTTATAATTTTAAAATAGATACATTGTATAGAAGAAACAAAATGATGGTTTTGTTCTATAGGTCTGCTCTTAGGCTATCCAATAACTGCTAAGCATACTTTGTAAGCTGTTCACATCATGTATGATCATTTTAACAAGCGTTATATAATATTATACTTTAAGAGGCCACAGTTACAAAATCGGATTTTACCAAACAATAACCTAATTTTAGTTTAGTTTAGAGTTAGATCCCGTGTCAGCTAGAGTGGTTGAACAATTTTATGTGTTTGAAGTTATATGAATTCTAGATTAGCTAATGACCTCGCTTATAGTTTTTGTTTCCTAGGTAACCTAAAAAGTGCACTGAGCACATTTTCTGTATCTCTGGTAACGGTTTTTTTGACAGAATATATTACATTGTTTGACAGTATTATATACATTAATATTAATCCTTTGAAGAATTTAAGCATAAAAGGGTAACAAATAAACGAACTGTTAGGTTTAGATATACTCTTTGTTTACTTTTAATGTTTTCGACTGACCCGTTGGCGCAACGGACAGTGATCCTACC
>JANCMC010046059.1:113597-229164 GCA_024363005.1 Charaxes varanes
GTTAGGTTTAGATATACTCTTTGTTTACTTTTAATGTTTTCGACTGACCCGTTGGCGCAACGGACAGTGATCCTACCTTCCGCTCTGGGGGTCGTAGGTTCGATTCCCGGCTCAAGTCTGGGTGTATTACCTATATATGTGTATTTATATATTTCTACAAAAAAAGTATTTATGTATAACACACGTCTGTCACCTATAAAACAGGAATAAGGTTCCTACGGTTGTTTACCTTAGGAATGGACGTTCGTGTGTCTTATAGCCCTATATATTTATTTATTATATAAAACAATGTCGCTTTCCGTTTTTGTACGCTTTAGGTATATTAAAGTACCCAACGAATTTTAATGCGGTTTTCACCAATTAATTGAGTAATTCCAGAGGAAAGGAAATTGTGTTTATGTGTATATCAACACAGCACCCATGCGAATTATGCGCGAGTCTCTAATGATATATAAAATAATATGGACAACAACGATTGATTTATATATGTATCTTATGTCAAAATTTTCTCATTATTATTTATAGATACGTCTGTTGATAAGATATTTAACATAGAAATTGGGGTTTCTATGGGGTTTCTCATGCAACGAATTGCGAAGAGTTCACAAAATCAAAAACTATATTATGCGCGTGTAAGATTAAGATTATTCGCGTTAATTGGCGACTCTATTAGGCTAATGCCCGAAACGGTTACGGAAAAAAAGTAATAGTAATAAGAAAAAAAAGATACCGCAACGAAACGCTAACCTGTTGGCAATACACTATGATTCACTGGTCGGCGGGACTTGTTGTGTTAGTCATGTACTGCCCGCGATACCAGCACGAGCGTTACCGGCACACATTAGAGCTCTCACAAATGTTTTAAATCAATATTTGTACGTTGATTAGAAAGAAAATAGGCCTTTAACGGTGTTTTTAAACGCGCCTACATGTGTCCTTATTCTGTGGTTAACTTAGACTCTCATAGCTCCCTTATGTGATAGTTTTATGGTATAAAACATTACGAGTGTATTGAAGTTTTTAACGTCAGTTTTTGCAGCGTTGATTAGAAAATCGGCCTTTAACGCTGATTTACACGCGCCCATTGATCCCTATTGTGTTAGCAATAACATTGTTGTGACGTTTCGTTTTGCATTACAAACACTTTCTTAGCTCTCTTTAAAGTATATAAGCTTCATGTTATCCGTACCATACAAGCGCCTACAAGTTTCTATGTCATTATTTATTTAAAAAATTCGCTCCGCTGATAAGACGACTGATCTTTAACTCTGGGTTCAGCATTTGTGACGTTCCGTTTTGCATTACAAATACTTTGTTACTTATCCTTGAAGTGTTAGTTACGCGTTACCGGAGCAATATAGTTCTTAGAATTATTTAAATTCAATATTTGTTCGGGAATTCGTTGCGCTGATAAGGAACTGGTCTCTAACTTTTACTCGCGCTTATTGTAATGTAAACAACATTATACAATATTATATATATGTATGTTATAATATATTGTATATACATATGTTAGCTTGGATATTTTTGTATCGTTTCGTTTTACATGTTGGAGTCATTCGGATATTTTACATGTCTCAATTTGCAAAACTAAAAAGTCCCAACTTTTCTTTCTAAATCATTTTGCATTACGATTTTTTTACGAATAAATACAATACGAGTTGACGTATACATTCAAAGGTACCCTTTTCACTAATTCGTCGTGATGATCGAAATAAAATCGGCCATTAATATATTTTTTTACTCGAGCTTATCACATGCAAAATTTTGAAGTTTGAATTTTTAATTAAAACAAAATCAGGCGTTGCTTTGCGAAAATCCACGAAAAAATGGGAAAACTTTAAATAAATTAAAATTATTCACAGATTAGGTTTCCTGTTGGTTTGAAATATTGACCTTTTGTTTTGTCATAATGTTTATTTTGTGTTCAAAACTTTCAGTTTGTGTTAGTTTTTTTTGTGACAGTTAATTCAGTACTGTAATGTGATGTGTCATAATAATTTAATAATAGTTGAACTCCGATTATGACTAAGTGTAGACATGTTTTCTGTGTGGTGTAAATTGTTTTTGTTATATGTAAATAATCTTGATACGTGATAAAATGAAGGTGCAACTTCAACAGAAGATAGTGATGTGGAAGATCAGGTTTCTGTACGGGTTCGTATGTTTGTTTTGTAACTGTATTTAAATTCTTATTATGAACTAGCTGTAACCCGTGACTTTGCCCGTGCGAATTCAGTGATTTTGTAAAATTTTGAGGGTTTTTATTTTTGTGTGCGGAACCCTAATTATTTAGCTAAAAGCAAGGTTAAGATTTTGAAAGGCGTCGCCTGAATTTAGGGAGGAAATAGCAGTGGGAAAGGAGGGGACTCAGCGACCATCTCCCGACTACTGTATTGAGTTGCATGTATGTTTTTAAATGTAATATCAAAATTTTTTCATACTATCTAGTCTCATTTGACTAGTTCTGTCCCAAAAAGTATTTTTGACTGGTCCAAAAAAATTAACCTTAACCTACCATCACTCGACTGAGTTCTGTCCGGGAAAGAGTCCAAAATCGCGGGAAAACACACAGGACCGCATCCACAGTAATTTCGGAAACAACTAAATTGCGCGCTTTGTAGCTGTCAAATCACCCTCACAAACGTCAAAAAAGGCCGCCGAAACATTTGCAATTTTTTCTTGTAAATTTTAAATATATTTTTACCATACTCCGGAAGCTAAAATCGAATTGAGAGACAAGACATGACGAACCCCCTTGACTATCCTATTGTAGCAAATTCCTCAAATTCAGGCGACGCGCTTAAGATCCAACCCTAAAAGTAGATTTTTTTTGAATTTTATATCGTCCAATTAGGCAAAATTTTTACGTCTTTCTTCATTCTAATTACCTTTTAATGTATGAATTAAAACCTCATTAAATTGTCCAAAAATGTGCATTCAACGCAATATTCTCGTAGATATTATGGAAACATTGAACTTGTACTGTTAAATGACTTATATAATTTTGTAAGAAGATTACAGGTTTGGACAGAATCGGGCGTTGCTATACTAAAGTCCATAATAAGGATAGTGTTAATTCACACAGTATATTTACGCGATTATCCGCGAGGATGTCGTAGCTTAATCAGTGGCCGGCATTGCAGTCGATCGATAGGTTAAGTGGCTTTTACCGCGGCCGTGTGCTAGATGGGTGACCAATACTAACAATGGTTTTCAAATACCTTACGAAGTGAAACAATTCTTTGAAGAAGCAAAACCTACTAAGTAAGTAGCATTAAGAAGCACTGTCTAACTTTTCGGTATTGCTTGAGACGGCACGCATAGTGAGGAGGTTCCTCTCTCTGGACCCCTGACCACCGGTGGCTTGGTCTTGCTCCGCCGCCGGTGGACAACTATTTTTTATATATTTTTATTTTTATATCAATATTTAAAAATGTATTTAGAATAAGTATATTAAATAAATGATAGACCTTTAAAATATGTACTAGATATTTGAAGCCTTGTGGCTGCGGAAGGGGCGAGTACAAAAGATCCTAAGGGTCGAAGTGCATCTGTCTGGCCGGCCTTGTTAACATTACATTATAAAAGGCCTTAAGTTATATTTTATTAGAGGCAGCGCCATGCTTTGTTGCCAAGTTGAGCCGGCGTGTCCGGGTACCTCTTTCTTACATAAGATCGGCATGAAGTGGCGGCAATGCTGTCATGTCAAGCGATGGTATTATTGTCGCATTTCGTTTGGTTTGTGAGACTTCCCGGTGGTCTAAACTCGTTATTAAAGGCCGATAACGCACTTGTTTGCTTTCTGGTCGTGCAGATGTCCATGGTTGTCAGTAGGCACTGAGCTGCCTGCTCGTTTGCCCCTTGTAAATTAAAAAAAAAACATATCGTTGGGGCAACACCGCTCGCAACTGTTCACGCAAAGATGCTGTGTGAGGAAGGAAATTCTTAGAAAATTGTACTGTTCTTGAATTTTGAAAATGGAAGTGGTCGATTTAATAATAATGTTCATTTCAAATAAACCTACGTAATTGAGGAAATATGACTTTAAAACGTGTTTGCGAAATATTTTAAATTTTATGGCAATCTTGCTAAAACATATCTTTTTACGATCCAGCGACTTCGAGAAAAATTGTATTGCAGTTTGTGGTGTAATACAATTTTTTGTGCCGAATATTTGTATCTAAGCAAAAAATGTAACTAAATTGTAATATTTGACTGGTACTGCTTATAAGAACTGCGTCATAAAAGTCATTGGACTTCCTTATATTTTATTATCTGTTCAAACATTGCTTTTACTATTTTATCTAAGGATGTCGCAAAAATATTTATAATATGTACATATATTGAGAATACTTAATTATGCCGAAGAATTTGTAGATGTTACATTCTATGGATCTCTATCTCGATATTGCCGGAGCCAGACGTAGCTCAAAGTGTTTGTACATTTTTGTCCACGAAGACTACAAAGTTCAACAAAACTTTGCGCAGCTGCACAAAGTCCCCGGCCACACGATATGATCATTTAAATGAAGCTATATTTGGCTCCGCCATAAGAAAAGAGAATCTTATTGGATCAAATAGACAAAAACGGCGGATCTCCGTGAGATAAAAATTTGATTCCCGATTTTAGAAATTTGTAAATCCGTATTTATTATTCGGCCACTTAATATTCGCTATCAGAAGTCGTCTAAACACGTCTTTATTTGTTCGTCAAAATTAAAACAATGCAACAGTTTTAGAACATCAAATTTATCGCTTGCTTGGCAGCAGCACACTGCTGCTGCACACATGCAGTGAATATTAAAAAAATAGACAGAGACCAAAATGGTAAAAATTTACTTTTTGGTCAAAGATACGGTTGTCATATTATATCAGAATTCTATTTCGACGTTAGGTAACATACAAGTAGTTTTATTGTTAAGAATATCTCATACAAATTTATCCTCAATATGGTAATTGCCGCAATGTGGCAGTATCATTATTTATCTCGGTAATAATAAGGTTGTTAAAATTAATTAGGGATTTAAGCCATTACGCCGTATAACAGGTTTACAAGTCTAGACCGTACGTAATTTTATTATGTATTTGGGTATTAGGGTTTGTCCTAATCTACGCAAACAATTTTTAAATTTTCCCTTCTTCCTGTCTAACCTTAAATGCTGTCCAGTGGGTTTTCATTACTGGTTATGTTATGAAGTTTTTGTTTAACGCTGGCATATGCTCGCCTGGCCGTGATCGTGAATAAGTGCAATTTTAAAAGAAAGTATGAAATTACGAGTACTCAGTCACAATGTATATTAAATTAATAATAGTAATTTAATTTGGATTAAATATAGAAAACAGTAATAGAGGAACGAATTTTAAAAATTCGTTATAAGTACAAACTAATTTTAATTTTACTTTTTTTTTATAAATTTTAGTTCCTCATTTTAAAATTTTAATTTTAGTAATTCTCAGCTTTCTAATGTTAATTTTTGTAATGTGTTTTTGACCCGCTTTAGTGAGTCAGCTACTATGCTGACTCTTTATTTTATTCTCTCTCTATTTTATTTTTACAATACAAGTCGTTATGTCGGTGGGATAGAGAAGCTAGGTACCGCCATTTGTTAAACATATTATAGCTTCATTCGAATTAACGATGGAACTTGCGGTGAAAAACATCGATATCTCTTGTTTTGAAAGTACCCATTAAATATTCGAGTTAAATATTTGTTCAACGGTTTCGTCTTCACAAATATAGCCTTCAGAGGCTATGTATGCGAGACGTGGTCATTAACAAAGCGATAAAATTACAAATAAATTTCGTAAGACGTTGCGAAATCTACCTGTATGGCAGGCGGTGCTATCGCGGTTTTCATCGAGGTAAATCAAGTCGCCAGGCCTCATTTTCCATGCTCCGCAAATGTCAAAAATAATTGTAAGACGCGGATATGATTCTGTATTGTAAGGTGCGTCGTTCCAGATTCTACAAGCCGGGTGAATAAAGTGGTTTTATGGCTCGAAAAAGTACCAACGCAAATAGGTAGTTATTTTTTAATTCATGGTATAAATTATAGTAATATGCCGCCAGAAGGTTGTTATTAGAGTTATCTCGTATTATTTATGAACGGAACTGTCTGATGCGCCATCGACACGACAAGAAGAAGAAGATTTATTTAGTTTTGCAATGATAATTAAAACGTGAAAAGCATGTGAAGATACCAATGAATATTAACGCAATTGCGGTTATTATTGAATTTCTCTACGTGTGATAACATCTAAACTGTAAAGGCCTCCTTCCAACAATCCTGACTATTAAAGTAAACAACTTTCAGAGTGCAAACAGTAGGTAAAAGTTTCATAACATGCATGCGTCAAGTGAGTTAACTTATATAATTTATTTAGTCATGACTCGCCGATGGTTTTCTCTGTTATTCCAAGCCGGCGCGTCACCCAATCCCCCAATTTTCTGATGCGTCGGGTACAGTTACCTTGCGGTTTGCGTCATACGTGGTACATTGAGGTTTTAGTTATTTTTTGTCGGTACTTATAAAAAAAGGACTCGACAACAGTCGCATCTAATAGAAACTGTTGATATAATGTAAGATGTAGGCGTGTTTCTGTAAGCGATACCTATAACTTCTTGTCTAAAAGGTGTATATACTTATATAGATCAACTCTTTTCTATAGGACATTATATGCATTCACAGTATTGTGGTTAGGATTAAGATTTTTTTTTATTACAAGAGGCAAACGATCGTTCGGCTCACCTAAGTGACTACCGAGGCTAGCAGATGCATTGCCATCTCTTAAGAAGGGCTTTGGGCTACCGGGAACACTCGCAAATCGAACGAAACGATTGACAATACTGCTACCACTTTACGGCGATCTCTTGTAAGAAAGAAGCCACGCACACTAATGCCAAGCGATTTACACACACATGTATTTATTTTAGTATAAGATTGTATCTAAGAGTAGTCACGACTGTCTGGATCGAGTTCACAGTGTCTCCAGTTACTCATGAATTCTAGCAAGTTTATCTCAATTATGTATATTAGATTGTGTGGTTTCTTTAATCTATACTAATTTATAAAGCTGGAGATTTTGTTTGTTGGTTTGAACGCGCTAATCTCAGGAAGTACAGATCCGTTTTGAAAAATTTTTGCAGGGTAAGATAGGTATAACTATATATACTATATACTATAATAGGTATACTATAGGCTATATATCATCACGATATCGCTAATCGCTCCTATTGGACTTAGAGTGATGATATAACTATATATACTATATACTATAATAGGTATACTATAGGCTATCATCACGCTAAGTCCAATAGGAGCGGAGCACCAATGAATCAACATCCTACATGAAATAATGAATGAAAGTCGAAGAAAACGACGCGGACTAAGACGCAGGTTGAAGCTAGTATTAAATATATCTTATTCTGTTTGCAATACAAATATTATATTAAATATTTGATGCAACAATGGTGGAAAATATTTAAGTTTTGTTAAGTACTGATATTTGAGCCTTCAAAATACCCGGTTCAAACCCTACCGCCGTGGGGGTATTGTCGCACCCACTCCTAATACAAGCTTTTAATTTAAGCTTAGTAGGAGGGGAAAAAAGGAGGAGGAAGGGAAGGGAGATTAGAACCTAAAAAGTATTCCTAATATTTAAAAAAAAACCACTTTTAAATATCGCGCGATATTGTGTCAATAAACAAATACATAACATTTTAATGGACTTTTTAATATTATCACCAGTACTTCTGCAATAGTTTTCAAATTGCAAACTGACTACACATTTTTGGAAATTATACACCCGAAAGATCTTATCAAACAAAAATCTGCAAAATTTTTTAGAAGCGTTCTTCTGAAAATGGTCAATAAATAAAAACAAAACATTTACTCATCGGGGTAATGTTGCCGTAAAATTTTAATTGCGTACAAAATTAAAATTCTTAAAAACTCACTTTTGGGTATTTAAGATAGCTGGGAGCGAGTCACCTCTGTAATTATGGGCGCAGATTACCTTTCCTTTAAGTGTAATGTTTCTGAGAGCACTTAGTATGACGTTGTATGAATTAAACAATTCTGTGAAAGTTGTAAAACAGCGCTTTGTGCCGAATAAAGAGATGGCTGGGGCACCGTGGACCTCCTACAACGTATTTGCCCCCACCAAATATCAAACGGCATTAAGCTTCCCGTAAATTTCTATTATATCCATATGTATAATATACATTGCGGACTTGAAATGGTTCATTTAAAATGCTTTAGTAAAAAACCGTCAATGTATATCGATCATAGTAAACCTATGTTATATTTGAAAGTCGCAGTAGGAAGGAGAGATTTAGTGCTTAATTGTTACCTTGATTCGATGCCGGTATCTAAATAGCCTCATTTGAGTATTTGAAGGTAATGAGCTATTCACAGAAGGTAACAAATTCAAATTTGCTCATAGAAATTTGGAATTTATTTGAATAATTTTATGGATTATTATGCTGTGAAGGCGTTTTGTTGTAGTTGTTAATTTATACGTACGAGACTTGGTTGTTAGGCGCCTGCTTAGCTTTTATATTCAAAGACATGTTACATTGTACAGCACGAAGGTCTGAAGCCCCAAATGTTGTGGTGTTAGCGTTAAGAAACCCGCTTGTACACAGGACAGTAACGTAATATCACCGATTTTGGTGGGCGTAGTGTTGTTGGCGTTAAGACACCGACTTGTAAACACTAACTAAATTTAGCACAGTTATAGCTTATACTGAAGAGGGTTTGCAAAATACTAAAATTTTTATAAAGTATCTAATATTTTAACTGTAAATAAGATCTAAAGCGGAAGTTTGCATCGAAACATTCGAATCAAATAGCGCCCCCTGACCGGCCCTCCCCCGCAGGTGCGTGCGCGCGGGCGTCGTCGACGAGGACAGCGCGCCCATCGTGCGCGCCAAGTCGTGCCTGGCCGCCAGCCGCCAGGAGACCGTGGCGCGCAAGGCGGCGCGGGACCTGTTCGCCAGGTGAGGCCGCTGCGGCCAAATATACACACTGTTTAGCCAGTCCGCTGCTGTTCGACTGCCCTCTGTGTCGAAACCTGGGAATTGGTGCCCTCAAACTCGCTGCCCAGATTCGAAACTCCCAGTCATTTATCGACGACGTGGATGATTCGCCCTCGCGATATCGTCTACGAGACGTTAAGCGCTGCTCGCTTTTATTTTTTCTTGAACGTACTTTGCGCTGCGCTGCATATCTGCATATGTGTCGCAGCCTGGCCAACGGCGAGCAGTACATCACGACGGCGCAGCTGGAGCGCCGCATCCGCGAGATCTGCAGCACTGCGCTGCGCCAGCACGACGCCGACGACGCAGGTGAGTGCCGCCCGCGCCCGCGCGGACGCCGCTAAGCGCGACTCCGGTTGCCTAATGTCGCAGTAAACCAAAACCAATCGTTTGGCTCCTTGTGCTGTGAGTGGATGTCGATAAGGCAAAATTGATCGTTCAAACTAACTTTGCCTTTTTAGTCAATGAATTCATATACCAAGCGTTTTCTCCAAAACTATTAATGGCGCGGTTGGAACTCAACTCCGCAACGAAAATTTCCATACTTAGACCAAATCTTCGCATTTTCTACCGAGTTCTGGGAGTGCGACAAAAATATAGCTGCAGGAGGTCCATCGGATCCGTTCAGGTTTTGAAAGTAGCTATTGGCTAAAATAGTAGGCTGAGATCAATATAAGAAAAATAGTTTCCAAAGGAAATCACAGAGGTCGTTATCTCAAGTTAACTCACACCGGACGATTACATTCTGTTTTTCTTGAAATCAATGTAATTATTAATATTAGGACGAGTAAAGCGTGCCCTGACACTACCCTACAACTTGAGCAGTTTGTGGTACACTTTACTGAAAAACTGCCACGCCTATAGATTTGTGCTTCAACATAGTAATTTAACTTTATAAGTAGATATGTTGTCTGTCAAAAAAAATATGTAATAATAAAAATTATATATGACAAAGTATGTGAGCACTAAGCTCTCACAGAGTTTAGCTTTATGCTGGTTATATTGTCTCGGAAAAATTATGCATTCACAGCGCTTTAAAGCTTGTGCATTTGACGTTGGAATTGCTGAACACATAACCATTTCGCTCGCTCTCATACAGGACGGTGCGCTAGCGTATCGCTTCAAGCCTGTCTAGTACTACACTTACTAATAGTCCGATTATGAGTTCGCGCGTAGTACTGTGTCAATATAAAGATGTTCAATTTGACGGTCGATTTCCAACGTAAAAGTAAGTAAAGCCGTGGAGAACGTTCGCGCTAGGCCCTCACCACTACACGAGACTATATACAGTGCTTAGTGATTGCGCAGCAGAGGCCGGAGCGTGCCGTGTTTCGTTTCGTTTTCGTCGCGACAGTGGTTTACGAAAAAAAGTTTGGAAACTTCTGCTGTAAACCAAAATCGGATAGTCGGAGAGAATTACGTACAAAGCGGCACGTCACGCGTACGCACTTAGCTGCGGATAGGTGGGAAACACTGATACCGTCGCGTAATTCTCCTCGAGGCCCCCCTTTAGGTGCGGTATGTTGAGAATACAACGTCGATATATTTCATGACAGCGTTAGATCATTGAGGCAGAAAATGAGCAATGACCGCCACTTCACGCCGATCTCATGTGAGAAGGAGGTACTGGTACCCGGACGCGCCGGCCCAATTCGGCTACAAGCATAGCGCTACCTCTAATTAAAGTAGTACAGTTCAAATAACTAATTTTAATGCACAATACTAAAGAGTCACTTCTATATTTACAGCATTATAACTCTTGTTTTACGATGTGGGTTTCGGGTGGTTTCTCCCCTCTCAAAACTTGTATACTATTTAGGTTGAACGCAAACTGCTTAACGACAATCTTCAAAGGCGAAATAATTCGCTAGCTCTGCTCCTTTCACCCTAGCTAATTGCATTAATTAGGGACATCGGAAAATTACGAAAACCGCTTTGAGAGATTTCCTTTGCGCTTCTTCATTGCTTGTTATGCTCAATAAGATGTTTAGGTGCCGTAATAAGCGAGCAGTGTTAACTGAAAACACATTTTAACAAAGTATTGTTGAATGTATGTGAAATTTGGATGTCGGAAATTATAGCAAAATTCATATTAAGACCTTAAAAAAACAATGCACAGCAAAAGAGAGATAGTTCAGAAAATTCACAGTGCACGCTTCATAACGCCAACCTATGGAATTTCGTTTTTCATCCATTATAAATAAACGATACCGAATTACACACCCATTTTTTATAGGAAACATCGCGCCGTAATTTTGAAGTTAATAAAAAAACTTGACTGTTTCCAACTTGATTGTGCCAGATCCACACACACAGACATCTGGAAGTCCAAAGAAATATTTTTATAATAAGCTTTTTACTTACACAAAATAAAGTAAATATCCTTCCGCAGTATCAAAACTGTGAAAACACAACTTTCGTCTTAATATTTGTGTGTTTATATTTAACAATAAGTACCATACCAAAGGAATAGAGTGATTTTTGGTACACGAATTAGGTCGATTTTTATTTAGTGAGATTAGAGTACAAGCATTATAAAGCTTTGTGTTATGAGGTGTGCAATAATCTATTAGGAAACATGCGCAAAATGTGCAAAAAAACCTCCTTAAATTCTTAAATGTCCGTTGAAACACATTATAATATGGGTATTCAAAAGGCTTCAAAACTAAGAATATATATAAACATTCGTGGCACTCAAAGTTCTTAGATATTTGAGTACCCGAATTATAAAACTGTCTGGGGCACATGTCATACTGAGAATCGTCAGATGTAGACAGAAATAACAGTAACGTAATAAAAACAAAGGTACCAGGTAGCGAGGGGAGAGTGGGGTGGAACGCTCACGCACTCCAGCCATGAATATTTGATCGACCCCCGACCTGCCTCGGGCATGAAGCAAAACTCGTGTATCATGCAAATACGTACAGTATTCAACGGCAGAACACTAACATAAATATGAGTAGGCGAAAATAAACCATCTAGTTGAACCTTAGTTTTGCTTCAAAACATAATGTCGCATGCATAATTATGTACGAATTTAACATATTTTATGTTGGTTGATGAAATATTCACTGCTTTATTATCTTTACCGTGTGATGGCTTAGTGTAAGCAGTATGCGATATATTTCACTTTAGACTGAAGGTCCTCATATATACATTTTATGTACTAATAATATATAAAGCTGAAGAGTTTGTTTCTTTGTTTACTTGAACGCGCTAATCTCTGGATCTAGCTACTGGTTCGATTATAAAAATTCTTTCAGTGTTAGATAGCCCATTTATCGGGAAAGGCTATATACCTTAACGCTAAAATTTTTCACCTAATTTTATGCGAACGAAGTCGCGGGTAACAACTAGTACTTAATCAAACTCTTTAACCTTTTTTTCTTCTCTTTTCCTTGAGTGAATCACCTCGATGTCTTCAAGGTAAATGAAATCATTTTTGTGGTCATGTTTTTATGGATTGTGGCTGCACATATAACTTGTATAATTGTATAAATGGAAGTTGTATTAAAAAAAATTAGGAGTTATTCTTTCGTGGCATTGATTTTTAAAGGAATACGATGGGTTAATAAAAATGAATTATCGTGTCCCCCACTTGAAAAGGTAGCTAAATCCGCTCTTTTCTTGAAGGTCCCTAAGTCGTATCCGTTCGGAGATACCGAAGCTGGAAACTGATTCCACAGAGAAATTATGCGAGGCAAAAAGTGTCTAGAAAAGCGCACAGTTGCGGACTTTGGGACATCGAGGTTAATTATAATTAATACATTATTATTTATTCCTTGTAGTACTACGGAACCCTAAAAATCTATATGAGGAATCGATTTTGACTTTAACTTATCATTTTCATAGAAAAAAAGTAATAAGAATAAATATAGAGAGCTCAAACTAAATGAAGCAAAGAAAGTTCTTTATAGAGTTAGTTTAAAAAGTAACGAATCTTATATCTAACATATCTTAATAGATATCCGGGGGTTTTTCACGTTAATCTTTTCCATTATCTCTCCAATTCACGATGTCTTATCAGTGATTAGTTTTTGTTACGTCTAACAGCCGACGCGACGGACATTTCTAAGTATTAACCCAACTTGACCCGAGCTTAATTACTTACCGTTCATCAATTATTATCGTTAGACCCCATCCACATGAGGCGTGCAACAAACGCAATAAGACCACTATTAGGTCCTGTCCACATGAGGCGTACAAAAAACGCAATAAGCCCACTGTTAAGCCCTGTACACATGAAGCGTGCAATACAAGTAGTAAGCCCACTGTTAGGCCCTGTTCAGATGAAGCCTATAACAAAAGTAATAAGCCCAACGTTAGGTCCAGTCCACATAACGTGATGAAAAGTATAACCCTGTGTTATAAACTTATTGTCTGTGTTATTGGTAACATACGCCTGTTATACACAAATATTTTTGTTAATAATAGCATCGAACCTTCGACCTCCGGAGCGGAAGGCAGGGTCACTGCCCACTATGCTAACGGGCCAGTCAAATCAAGTCAAGTCAAATCAAGAAATACCGACGTATTACATTATTGTCAAAAATAACAATAGATGTCATTGTACAAAAACTAAAATTTTGAATAGCCTTTAGCCGAATTGTTGTCGAAAGGTTTAGCCGAATTGCGACCAGCCGTCTATCTTTGATAGATTTTGTTACATCTAAATTACCGAATATTTCAAAGGATTCGATCTGCACCTCACTGAATTCAGTTTCAACCACTAACCTATCGAGACTTAACATTTAGCCATAGACATTCGCATGTCTATTACATTTGAGTGCACTTTAATTGGTGCCACATTCACACGTCTCTAAAAATAAAGCACCAAACAGTCGTGCCCCGTTTATAGCCGAGCTGACCTCTAATCTAGACCAGTCTGTTACGCAGATTCTAATATAATTTTTATGGTGATTACCTAGCGCCTCTTAGGTGTAAACCTCCATTATAAGAGGTCGTTAAATTCGCAACGGATATAAAACCTCTTCCGTGATCTGCAACAATCTATACATGCCAGAGATCGCCGGCGGGCCGAAATTCGCTCACAAACCTTTTTGCGTACAACGACATATATATTGTTTTATTCGCAAAATAATTAAATTTGCCAATTAATATAACATACGGTTGTCACGATTATAGACTTATCACGGGAATTACTTTTTTTTTTATTGTAGATAGGCAAGCGCTTGACCGCAGTCACACTTAATAAAGTGTAGATGCGGTCTATGGTGGAGCGCGCTTGCCTAGAAGTAGGCGAAAGTTCCGCAAGAACGCCTGTAAAGATACAAAGACCGATCTCTGTTTATTTGCGTCCATCCCATTCGACTATTTCCGCTGCGCCCCTGTTCTTGAAACCGTAAAAAGCATTGGTAGTAGGTAGTATTAGCTTGATGAGAGGGTCGTGGCTCAATCAGTGGCCGGCATTTGAGTCGATTGCTAGGTCAAGCAGTTTTTAGTCTTCTTTGCAACTGGGTTATAAATGGGTGACCTATTCTAACACTGATTTTCAAATGTCCTATTTCCACCGAGTTTTGGAAGGGATCTAAAACAGTGACTCCCGATTAATGTGACTGATATTAGTGTGAGATTGTGGAGGTTTTGGAGACGATGTCAGACGGCAGCCATCTTAACTCGCCCTACAGCCAACATCCTTTGTAATTTAAGCAGACTCTGGTACTAGACCAGAATAAGAAGTTAAATTAACTTAAAGGTTTAGGATCCCAGAGCCCTAAGACACAACTTATTTTTAAGGCTGAAACCTTAGGTTCTGAGTAGTGTCCCTGTACTTACGAATATCTGCATCCTTGTGGACTTTGCTCTCTTACCATACCAGATGAAAGAGGTACCTAAAACTAAGAGTTACGTCAGTTACTACTAAATGTTTTTTTTTATTATATTTTATAGAATATATTTCTCAGCAACACTCGTAATGTGAAAATTGTCTGAGGCTTTAAGCCTTTGTTCATACAAGGCGGGAACCGCACGGTTTCAACATCGCGTGGGAACCGCGCGGTTCATATTTACACGGACCGCTTAATAATTTTTAAGATTTCGCTATGTGAAAACAAGGCGGAAACCGCGCGATTTGAAATAGTGCGGTTCCCCCCTTTTTTCAACAACGGTTAAATCTTCTAAAAACATAACATATAAGTTTCTGGAGGTAGGCGTGACAACTGATACGCAGTTTTAACTTTTTCAGTTGTCAACGTTATCCTAATTTTAAGTTACATTTGTTCCTGTAAACAGTTTTTCTAATAAATTTTCATTTTTTCATTTTCATAAATAAGCCATAATTTAAACAATATAGGGAAAGTTCGCTGGTACCATCTAATAAATAATAAAAAAGCGATGGTGTAAATTGTTCTCTTTTACGTCGGGAAAGATTAAAGCGCATCCTATTGGATGCGCTTTAATCTGTTATCACTTTTCAAAACAAATGTAAACGTGACACAACTCAAATAGCCTTTGAAATATGAAAGCTCATGTTTAATTTATGGTTGTAATTTTAATTTTGCTCCTTTCAGACGGAGGTCAGAGTAAAGCTAGTTCTACATTTGCATACAAATAAAATAAAAATGCTAATAGTGTTTGCGACAAAAAATATTTTTTCTGATGTCTTTTGCAACACGAAAAACCCAATCTCGCACTAAGAATTTGGCCTCATTATAAGTATGATGCGTGGACCAAGGAGGATTTCACAAATGTAAGGAAATTGAGGATGTCCTGAGGTACTTTGCTAGGAAAGAACTAAACAATATTTCTTATTCAAATTTAGACTAGGGTACGAAGAACCCTCACAAACTTAGCTCTATGTGAAATACATTATCACTTTAAAATATATATATAAAACAAATTCCAGGATTACTCTGTACGTCACGATGAGAGGCATCACAGGATCGCTAGTTCTGCATATCAACCGTGACGCCTCCGCAGGTTTTGTCAACAAGCACCGCTTGTGATGGTGCGTTCCCACGATACCATCATTGTGATGGAGGAAGGAGATGAGAGCGCCTTCCTCTGTAAACCAGCCGTCCTCGGCGGACCGGATTTGCAGGAGCGTTTGTCTAGACAAATGATTTTCAATTAGTAAAAAACTCAGCAAACAATTTATACCTCAGGCACCCTCACCACATTAGCGCTACCTTCAAACATTCTAAGCAATGGCGAGCTTGAGACGTTAATTTGATCATTTAACAACCCAATACCGACATTGTTATGTTTAACTATTTCCAATTGTTTCAACAGATGTATGTAGTCTATTTAAACAATTGGAATTGATTGAACAAATTGGATACCTTTATCACAGCTGTGTAGGATTTCAAAGGAATGGTCACTGGCTATTTTGGAATTGATGTTGAGATATAACTCCTATGCATACTAAGGGTTTGTATACTAACAATGACAGCCATAATTGTAGACAAGGATTGTATGGAGGCGTGTGTCCTCGAACGCATGCACATCACTGGAACGGACGACTGATGAGCAAACCTTTGAACGCACATGTGTTTCGTTGTTGAAACGAATATAGCGTCAGACATGTACGAAAACACCCTAGAAGCAATTAAATAACTGGTCTAAAGGACACTTTAAGTGTTCCTTAGTCCTACAGGAAACCCTAATAGTTTCACTCTGCATGTTCGCCTTTTGCAAGATATCCCCCCCACCCACCTATAGAATTTCCAAACTATTACATGTAGACTTGAAATTTTCCGTGCGGATAGTGTGGAGATTAAAATATAAGGAGACCCATCTCAATGTATTGAAATGTCCGTCGAACTCCGCCAATAAGGTTGGCGCCACATTAGAATGAGGTAGAATTTCAAAGGTTATTTGTCAATTCATTGCTACATTCATACCATACAGCTCCGTTCTGGAACGCTATTGGTCAATTCATTCTACACCAGCGTCATTTGTATAAATCTTCGAACGATAATTTGCTGTTTACAAACGGCCACTTCTTCAACTAGCTCCTCATAGAAGGTGGTGCTCCTTATATTCTAATCTCCATAGTTGATAAGAAAATTATTTTGAACGAAATCTGACAACTTTTGAAGTACCGTTGTAGCGTATAAGATACAGAACCCTTCTATAGAAGCGTGTCTGACATGCTTTTGACCACTTTATTATTACTTGATAAATGCAAAACAATTCGCCTTAACCAGAGCCAGACATAGCTCAAGGTGTTTGTACATTTTTGTCCTTGAACATTACAAAGTACTACAAAACCTTGCGCAGCTACACAAAATCCCGGCCATTTCATGATCATTTCAATGATCATGTAGTGTGACCGAGGACTTTGCGTAACTGTACAAAGTTTTGTAGTACTGTGTGGACTTCAAGGTCAAAAGTGTACAAACACTTTGAGCTATGTCTGGCTCCGTTATCAGAGTGATTTTTGCTAAATAAGAAATTGACTATCTATTTGTGTGTTTGTCTAATAACACAGTTGCAAACTTTGCTTCATAAAAAAACTTCCGTATAGAAGCAGCCAAAAATTTGTGAGCATACTTTCCCATATAGTCGTTTTCCCAAACCAACTGGTCTATAATATTGACGTCGTAGGCTCCAAGAAGAGTCGCAGCTTTAGACACTGCCATGTTAAGAAATGGTTCATTCACTTCTTGTAATATCATTATTTTTGAGTCACTCAGTATATCCTAAAAATTGATTATTGACTTTTAAAGACTTAAGTACTCGCAATTCCACTCTTCCATTCTAGACAGCAATATGTATAACTATATAGGTACCCAGGTTTTTATCGAGGAGGTCGTGGCCTAATCAGTGGTCGTTATTTGAGTCGATCGCTAGGTTAGATAGCTATTGCTGCGACCGGGTGACAGATGGGTGACACATTCTAGCACTGGTTTATATTTAATATCCGACCTCCTCAGTGTTTCGGAAGGCACGTAAAACAGTACTGCAACACGAAGACAAAACCCGTGGACTTGAAATTATTGCGCTTAGTCATAAGAGGCAAATGTGTTTCTCTGTACATTTAGGGTTCCGTAGTCTTTCAGGAAACCCTTATAGTTTTACTCTGTTCGTCCGTTTGTTCTTCCTACAGGTGGACCTCCTTAGAATTTTTAAACCATTAGATGTAGAGACTTGTTGGTAGGGCATGCTATAAACTTAGTAGGAAATTTATTTTCAGCAAAATCGGTCAACTTTTGAAGTTACTTACCTTTATCGCGAATTAGATATGGAACCCTTCATATAAGCGTGTCTTGAAACTCTCTTGGTCACTTTTTATTAATGACTATCTTTTTAAGTCAATATATTTTTTAAAGTTTGCCAGCACCATAAAACATTTTTATTTTCAACTTTGCTGTATTTCTGCATCAAAACTGGTATAAAATATCAATAAAAAATTAACCTATTATTCCTTAAACTTCATATTAAACTCCATTTCAATTTGTAGTACGCGTTACGACTTCGATGGTTTTTAATTTAATGGGTTCCAATTGCTGACTAAAGAAAAGAGCCTGTATGAGTCTGGACGATAGGAAACGTTGATAATTTATTTGCATTTGGTAATTTTTTTTTCAGGAAAGTACATCCAGTCTCCGGATGCACCATATTCTGTCTTCGTGCGCATTTCATTTGGCTCTAGGTTTGACGCAGTGTGGGTTGCGTTTGGCGAGATCTTTACCGATACAGCAAGCAGAACGTGACGCTGCGCCTTATGCCGTCGCAGTATTTCTTAGAGGAGGACTTCAGGTATGTTTCTTTAGGTTTTTTATTTAATTCAAATTCAGACACCTGACAAACACAGGTTGTGCTTGGTTAAGCCTTCGAATCTATTGGGACTCTAATATTGCGAATTAAATTAAAATTTACGATATAAAACGTGCCAAATTTATAATAATATATATAAAAAACAATCGTTGTCCGTTAGTCTCGCCTAAAACTCGAGAACTTATTTTACAAAACATACGGGCAGTGTCACGTTTTACGGAAAAAACATAAAGGAGATTGCTTAAGTGGCTATTAGCAGACGACCCAAAATTCAGCCAAGACAACGCTTGTCGGGTCTGCTATAGTACTCTATATATTCTATACGTCAAATATATCTTTGCAAAAAATATATAATCGTTGCAGATTTATAGATAGTGTATTAAATTTATTCAATTTGCTCTAAATTTCCGAATAGTAAACTCTAAGTGTATGTGTACACATATATTGCCTTATATTTTAGATATCCCAACCAGCAAATCCTTTTGAAGAAGAAAAAGCGGAAGCCAGGAGTGGTTCTTCCACAGGCGGTAACAGTCCAGCAAGCGATACCCCCCACGTGGCCCAAACATCCCATACATCCAATACGTTATACCCTCCACAAGTGCGCACTTCGAGAGTGCCGAAAGTTAACATTTCTGTGTCTTCAGTGCGTGCTGACACACTACTCTTTGCATTGGCTGAACCGAAATTGCACGTAAGTACTGGTTTTGCTTCTTCAGCTTCTGAATATGTATTGTTGTTTTGTTCGATTTGTGAGAGGTCGCGATGAGCAAAACCCCTCCTTAAAGGCTTGCAACGTATGTGCGAGGCTCCTGGAAGGTGCAGATGTCAAATGGGTGTCGGTAGTCACTTGGGTGAACCGCCTGATCGTTTCTCTGTTGTAATAAATTAATTCTAATATATAAGATTCTCGTGTACGGCTCTACCGATTTTCAAGAAATTTTGCGTGCATATTGGCTAGGGTTGAGAATCGGTCAACATCTATTTTTCATCCCCCTAAGTGATAAGGGTGGTTCCAAACTATTAGACATAGAGACTTGAAATTTTACATTTTGATAGAACATGCTAAAAACTCATTAGGAAAATTATTCTGAACGAAGTCGGACAACAACTTTTGAAGTTATTTTACAAATACGTATATAGAGTATCTGATACGGAATCCCTCTATATAAACGTGTCTCGACACGCTTTTGGCCATTTCTTGTACCCATTTTACGAAAATACACCGCCAATTACAAATAGATTTTGTTGATCCTTCTATTATTTGGCAGTCCATACTTCAGAGGTGATCCTGGCACTCAGGACTTGACAGATGTTGTCTTGCCCCAATTTTGGCTCACCTGCTATTAGATAGTTAACACATGCCCTTTATGTCTTTTCCATAAAACGTGACACTGGCCGTTTATTTTATGAAATAATAATTTGACAAGGCACGTCAGTCAACATTTTTAGTACGAACGTCGTCTATTCGATTCTGAAGTAGCGATAAAATTTAATTCTATCTTTTCTTTTAAGCTTTCCCTGGAATAAAGCAAATAAAACAAAATTCAAATAAGTCCAGCTATTTTCGAGTTTTAGCAAGGCTAACGAACAACGATTAATTTTAATAAATATAGATTTTTCTTAATACCGTTTGAGTTAAAACTTTAAATCGCCCCCGGAATTCCTTTTGTAATATTCTAACACTTCTTTATCAGTTTTAGTTTTATTGCTGCTAGTGTCCCATTCAACCAGTTTATTGATGTCACTTTCTGTTTCCTTCGCGTTTAACAAATATTGTGCAATCTATTGCTCTTTAGTATTTTTTTTTTAATCCTTATTATATTTTTTTTTACTTATTTTTTTATTAACATGATTATATTCTTATACCATAATCCTGTAACCTAATCGTGTGTTTTTAATCTAACTTTAGGTGTTTCTGTTAGAACATTTTTATGCAGCTGTAGTCTTATCTACTTCTTCTTCTTTTGATTGATATAGTCTTAAATATGTCAGTGACATAAATAATGTCAAAAACATAAACAATGTTAACTTATTTGAAAAGAAGTTAAAATCATGGCTAGTTATGGGAAATTTCTACTCTATTGAGGAATATCTGAAAAAGAAACTATTACATTATATATTATATTTATATGTACAATGTTGTAACAATTATTAATTTTGATATTGACATTGTATCGTTTCACTGAACATTTTTAGCTTTTCTTTTTGTTTTTGACTAACATTTGCACGCCAATGTTTGGCAGATTGTGTTTTGATGTATCCATAATCTGCAAATAAATGATTCGAATTGATTTGATTAGATTCGATTTCATTAGAGTCTTGTTTGATTGCAGGTCTTTGTTTATTTGTTTGTCTGTATTTGTGCCTAGATCTGTTGTTGTTTCTATGTTTATATTTATATCTGCGTTTGTCTGTGTATGTGTTTCTGTAATAATATCTACAGTTATATCTATGTCCACCTTATTATTTTTATGTATGTTTTATCTTTTTAGTATACAATTCTCGGTATCTAGGGCAAAGTTTAACCTTAATGAATCTTAATTGATCAATGTATCTAATGTTATATTAAACAGCTTACGTATGAAGATTCTTTGATTATACGAATGTCATTAAAATATTCTTTATAGAAATTCACCATACAAACGTTTCCGGTAAATTAGAAAACCAAAACATAATTTATTCCGCATTATTATTCAAAACTGAATGTTTTAATCGAACTTTTTTTGGTTTTGGCGAGTATAAAACAAGATGTTCCCTCAATACTATCATCAGAAGTACACCTGATCTCAGCAAAGACTGCAGTATACATTAACAAAATGCAGTCACTTGTGAGTATATTTTTCTGCTAGTTTTGATACTTGATCATCAATATGGGGCAAAGGATAACGATCTTTATTTTGTTAATACCCCCCCTTGAATGTGACGTAATTTATGGACCCCTAACTTCTAATAGCGGGGAAGTAATTTAAGTAACTTTGTGTCAGTACTTTATAGAACATAATTTATTTTAATAAGGTTATAATGACATCTTGATTTTGATTTTATAATTATTTTTTTACTTAAATGAATAGAACTTGCAAGTGTTAATTATTAACTTGTTTTATTTCATAAAACCTGCCTCGACGGAATATCACTCATTAGAGTGGCTCATACAACAACTTCGAAAAGAAAAATAATAAAAATGTAAATTTGCAGTTTTGGGAAAATAACTGAAACTGCATAGTTACCCACGTTTTTTCAATGCATTTTCAAAATATTGTCTGAAGGTGATTACCAATCGGCGCAATACATTAAAAGATTGGAAATCTGAAGCTTTACTCCACTAATTCATTTCCAATAACATTTCCGTGTCTGTAGTCATTTATAGTGACTATTTTATACATTTTTTATGTAGAAAGAGAAAAATTTTATACTAAAACATTGTACATATAATAGCTATTTGTACTAAATAAATTCAAGCTGTTTCGAAGGAAACTTTTAACTTATTAAACTCTTATTCCTGTTTAGTTTTGTGTATTACGTTAAAACTTGATATTATTTTTCTGTCATATGTGTATACCAAAAACAATTTTCATTTTTCTTTTTTTAATTCCAACTGTTTCAACTTCATGTATTGGCAACACTGATATTTTGAGAATTTCTCCAAAGAGTAACTTTACCAGATGTTTGTATTTAATTTCTTCCTAGTTCCTCCTAATCCGTATAATAACATTCCCGTCAAGTTTAACTTATCAGCAATAAACTATATACGCTCCGAACTATAATGATCAATTAAAATTTTAAAATAAATGTAACAACGGGATTTCGAAGAAATGAAGAATACAAGTATTTGTGAACGTGGATTAAGTTTGATTTTGTAATGAACAACGTCAAATAAAAGCATAAATATTATGGAAGAAAATGGTAAGTCAACAAAACTTTTTTTTATTAAAAATGCATTACTTAGATGACCATGTTTCCAAGATAATCTTCTTTGTAAAAAGATATTGCTTAACAGTCGTAGCAGTGGTTGTGTTATGATTTTTAAATTAAAAAGTTCTTACTTTGTTTTTTATGTACTAACCACAACAGTATTTTTATCATACGAAAGGTACGTCGGAAAGTCTATATATATCAAAATCATTGCAGATTTTTGTTTGTTACTCTCGCTAAAACTCAAAAACGGCTGGACTGATGTAATTTCTGTTTGTTTTCTTTTTTTTCCTATGTTTCACGGAAAGTTTTAAAGAAAATAATGAAAGGAAAAGTTCGAAAGTTGTTTAAAAATATTGAAAAATGCTGAATAATACTTCAAATAGATGATGTTCATACTAGACCTTTTAACTGACTTGCCATGTAATAATATTTAAAACATTCAGTCAGCATCAAATTAATGGAAAAGAAATAAAGGAGATTGGTTGAAACTTGATTAGTTCAAAAGGGGCGAGCCTAAATTCAGGCAAGACTACATTTGTTTGGTCAGTTAGTTAATGATAGATTTGATTATCATACAAAAAATATTTTAATGTTATAAAGTATGGTACTATTGCTATATAATATGTTTTCCACTTCTTATTTTTCAAGTTTTTTTCATTTAATTAACATTTTCATAAGACATTTTACAATAAATTGTGAATAAATAGCATAGTAAAACCACTGCAGTTTGTGCTAATGCAACAATGAGATGAGCTAGTATAGATTAGTACAATACAAACATAACTAATACATAAAACGTGATATGACTTCATTAATTGCAACATAAGAAATGAAAATATTTAATTGAATTAATTAATATTGTTAGGGAATTATGTAGGTATAGATATTATTTTTCTTGAATCTTTCAGAATGAGATCATGTATATTTAGTTTATATAATTATAAACATTGAATTAAGTTAAAAAAAAAATATATATATATATATATATATATATTGAGCAGACCGTCCACTTGATTGTAAGCAGTCACCATTGCCCATAGACATCTGCAACAAGTGGAGTGCTGCTGAGTTGCTTGCCTTGAAGATGTTTGTACACACAACTCTTGAAAATTTCAATATTCTTTCGGCGAGACAAACTTTCTGAAGGTAGATTATGCCACAATATGCATGTGAGAGGGAGAAATGATTTCAGTGCACGGAAATTAGTGGGATGCAATCTTTCCCAGTGGCAAAGAGTATGGTGGTGGAAGTGTGACAATGGTACCAAGTTTAATAATTGTTCTCAATATTCCCCATTATATAGAAACTGGTCATAGAAGAATCTTGCTAGAATTTGCCAGCTTGTTAGAATTTGTAATGTATTTTGTTACAGATGGAATTTTCGACACATCCAATATCCAGTTTAGTGGTGATTTTGAACAGCAAGTATTGGAAGTGCTACAGTTCATTCGGCTGACAAGAGAAGAAGTTGAAAATTTGCAGACGCTATTTGACGACTTATACAATACTCTAAGTGGAGTGTGGCCAAGTATGAATGATTATTTTTTCTTTTATAAGCCAAGAGGCAAACAGGCAGGCAGTTTGCCTAAGTGACTACCGACACTCATGAACAATTGCAACACCAGAGGGCTCGCAGATATTCTGCTTTGCGAAATGAGTCTTGTCTCGAAGATGTCCAAAATATCTATGTTAACACAAATAAAAGTAAAATATTCTCTCAACAACTCTATTTAGTTGTATATTTCTTCTTTTTACATTGCCCACGCCTAGAACACTTAAAAAAAATTGTATGTCATCCATTTTATATTTGTGTCTACACTAAGTATGAAAATTAATACTATTTAATTACAAATACATTTTTTAAGTTGAAGAAATACAATTATTATATACCAATATTATAAAATTTGAATTATATTGCAATATATTGCAAATTAAAAGGAGGATAACTCTGCGTTACTGGCAATTTGAATCATTTATCTATTTCAATAAATTGTTTTATTTTAATGATTGTTTTGAAATTATTTATATATTTTAATGACATTCTTTTAATTAACATATTATTCAATCTGAATATATTATGTCATTAATTATTCATAAACTTTTGTCTATACATCTTTTATTATTTTACATATTTGTCATATTATAAAAGAATCTAAAATATTGTGTGTGTAAGCTCCGACGCACCGACTGCAGTTTACTCCTAACGTCTTCGCCCACCCTCGCACATCTTCGCTCACCCTCATCCATCTTCGCTCACCTTAGCCCACGTTTTCCTTTCCTCTATACATTCATTATAAGAGAAATGAGGAGCGCAACATCTGACGCATTCGATTTCACTACCTATATTTTTTAATTCCACAAGCCTATATCATTTCTTAAGGAGTAAACTCCAAAAAAAATAATAGTAGAGCTTCCTCTGGATAACACAACCCAAACAGCCATTGTTCACAACACCAGAGCGAGGACTCTCTTGTTATTAAATTTTTATTAATATTCTTTACAGATATAAAAGTTGCAGGCTTTGGATCAATAGTAACGGGACTTGGCATTAAGACCAGCGACGTGGACTGCTACGTTGAGCTTCCCGGTTGGCTGAATCCTCCCGAGAGGTCTCACGTACTTAAGGCTAAAAATGTTATAATGCGTTGCCCACATATTTATCGAGATGCATTTGCAATAACCAATGCCAGGGTTCCCATAATACAATTCTATCACGTACCTACTCAGAGACACTGTGACGTAAACTTCAACAGTCCTATAGGAGTCCACAATAGTAAATTAATAACTTATTTCCTCCAATCAGATAGAAGAACGATACAGTTAGCACTTCTAATTAAATACTGGGCCAAAATCCACAATCTAACGGGTACAAATTTCATGTCAAATTATTGTTTGACAATGCTGGTTATATTTTTCCTCCAGCAAAGAGACATTTTGCCAACAGTGTTTGATTTACAGATGGACGTTGAGGAAATTTATGTCGATCAGTGGAATACGGCATTCAAAGAGATCAAAAAGGAAAACAGTGATGACAGCTCGTTGTACCAATTGTTAGGGGACTTTTTTCGATTTTATAAAAGTTTTGAGTATGACAAGTATATTATAAGCCCGTTTTTAGGTAGGCCAGTTGAAAGAGAACTGTTTAAGGAGACTGCAAATGTATCTTCAGATTTCTATCTCTATAAATCCAATGTTAATTTAAAGATTTGTAAAGCTTTTAGACTAGACAGTGTGATATGTGTGCAAGACCCCTTCGAACACAATAGGAACTGTTCAATAGCTGTTCACCCCAAATTGGCGAAAAAGATATTGTCCTACATTTGTTTGGCCGTGTCCATTTATGAAGGTAGCGATGAGAAGGGATTTCTTAAAAAACTACTTACAAAAGCCGCGGAGGCTAGCGCTGTTCCGAGGGAGAAACCAATACCGGTGCGATACAACGGTGTACATAAAAATTATAAACGTAATCGTAACTTCAAAAACTTCAAACAGAACGCTAGGAATTTCAAACAAATTTATTTTAATGGTAGAAATCAGAAGAACATTTGATGTATAATATAAAGTGTCCCTATGTATAAAAGTGATACAAAAGGTCACCTAATAGGAAATCTCGAAAATCGCGCCAAGTACACGGTCAGAATAAGGTCTAGAAACAAGTTAAATTTTACGCGGACGAATTCGTGGGAAATGGCTGGTTTCTTATATTTCATTTGACTCACTTTATGTAAAATTTAATTTTTTTATATTTTACACACTGACCCCTTGCGATTTCTTCCGTAACACATGGAAAAGATAATTGAATTTTTAAATATTAAATATATTAAGTAAGCCAGTAATCGAATTGTTTAAACAAATAAAAAGTTAACAGAATAGAGAATTGCAAAACTGTACAAGTTATAAAAATATAATATTGTTAGAGTGCGTACAGTCTAAAAATGCACGCCCCTACCAAACCGATAAAACCCGCGATTAGTTGACCTTGTAGTACGAGTTTACAAGAAAATCGCTGCACACACACAAGATATCATTGCAATTAATGTTTAATTTCACAGTTTAAAATGATGGAGAGGCGTGCATTTTTAGACTGTACGCACTATAATTACTTGATCATTATGTAGATTAAACGAATGTTTTGATTTGTGTAATTAATGAAAACGTTTAGTTTTTTAAATTTTGTTTTTTCTGTATACGTTTGTATGGTGAAAATAAATATCTCAGCATAAAATATGTGATCAGTAGATACTTAATGGTTTTTTTTTTAATATTAATAAAAACATTTGGACTGAATATTTAATCACTGTTCAAAGCTGTTCTAGGCTGAAAATTAGACACGAGTTAGAAATTTCACTGCATTTATTTCTCAAAATTTGTCTGGTACAGATCTTCTTAATTTATAAGCATAGTTCACTGTTAAGTCGAAATTTATATTTCGTTGTCCTATATAAGAAATCCTTACAAATTATTGATGTGTTTAATAGTTGACATGATTTCTTCTACGTATTGTCCTATTGTACCGTTTTAAACAATTATTTTTTGTTATTCGATATTCCTAGTCTTATGGTTGCTTTATAAACTTTTTCTTTCTGTTTCATTGTAAAAAGTGAATACGCAAAATGTTACATATTCACTTTTTATGAAATTAAAAATATTACTTAAACATGGTCTTCACATCAAAAAGTCTCAAAGCAGACTAAACTCACTAAAAAACAAATTGTCTTTTCAAAATCACAAAAGAATTGACTCTATTTTCAAATATATTTTATTAAAATTATTTTTATTTCTTAAACCTATAAAACTCCTTAACAATAGATTTTAACAGCATAATCCATAAAATTTATCAACCCTCATTATATTATATTTATACATGTTTATAACCCTCATAAAATAAAATTAAATTACGCTAATAACCGAGTTTGTTATTTCTACCTTACTTCTATCTATATATATTTTAGTAATTTGTAAAGTGGTGTTGTAAAAACGTATTTTTGTATGGGATTCCGTAGTCAGACGCTGATGCGACGCTAGGGCGACGTTAACCCGCCGCTAGGCGCGAGACTAATGCGCCGCTAGGGATCGTGCAGTTATAGGCGACTTTACAATGAGGTTCTGTTGAGCCGATTCGATTGACGAGACAAATCATTGATCCTAAAAGATTGTGCTCCTGCACTACATGAAGGATTCCGGTTCTATCACTTGCGGAATACATTTATCATTTGCGAGTCATGTCTTTTAATTAGTAAAGTTTTATTAATTAAAGGACATGACTTTTTTACTTTTACTTAATAGTAACTACTGAATTCATTGAAGTCTATATAACGATCCTGCTTTTCGCGTAATACGTAGGTACTTACATGAAGTATGTATATCAAACTAACAAAAATTTACAGAGATGGTATTCACGACTAAGCGAAATATATTTTAAAATTGAGTGACTGATTACAAGTGACAACCCCAATATTTATTATATGAGGCTATAATAAACCGTTAAATTATCGAACATAGCATGCATCATGTATCTAAATACAAAAATAATATAAACATGGAAAAGTAAAAATATATCCGAAACCGTTCTAAACAATTATAGACAGAACAATCTACACGTAAAACTATTTTATCTACAACAGCACAAATGAGCTCTGTGGACAGGGACTAACTCATCAGAAACGTCGGCTCGGCGCGTATTTTTTTCAAATTTACGCTGTAACGTTTTGAATTGACTAACAAACACTGTCGCAAGTCTGCTCTTTTTAGTTCTGAAATGAACACGTTATATGTTTATTAAATGAGCTTTAGAGGATTTCAAATTGCTTATTGGCAGTTAGCACTGAATAGTCGATTGTTAATTTTCGATTGTTATGTTTTTATGTCTAAGCTTTGGCAGCTGAGTTTACTGTAAAATAAAATTATAATGAACTTCAAGAGCGCAATTTGTATAGTGCCAGCAATGAATCTGTAAATATGTACATGAAACAAATAAAATTTGCAACACTAATATACATCTAAGAAGATAAAATTAAAAAATAGGGAACGGGTAACTCTTTGAAATTATTAATGATCTATGGTGAATGATTAAATCAAACTGGTTTGCAACATTAACGTTTCGATACTCTAATGAATGTGACAAACTACTCAAACGATGCTAGCAGTAAACAAATCGAATTCTTCGAAAAATTTATTTTGTGAATGACGATTTAGTATATCTGATATCTTGCATGCCAAAACATTTTATATTTCGTAATTTTACAAATGAAATGTAAAAAGGAAAGTCCAGTATAACAACTTACGTCTTGTCGTTTTCGAAGCTGTGTGTCCTCCTCAATATTGTGTCGCTGTCCACATTATTGTTTGTCGGTTTGTTGTCACCTGTAATGTGATGTTTTAAAGAACATTAATAAATATCATATACGCATAGAAGACCTATTAGTGTTACACAGTCTTTACAACCATAGAAGACAAGATTCTATTCATCAAGCCTATTTACTATTACCGATTTTGGGGTGTAACGTACAGCAAACATGAAAGAACGAAGAGTTTAGCGGCAGTGAAGATTTTTACTGATAACAATAAAAAACAATTGAATCATACACAAAAAATAAGTTTACCATCGAAAATACGGAGAAAAGTTAAACTTTAGATACTAGTTAAAATCTTTAACATTTATTAAATAAAATTTAACTTACGTCCATTATCCTGCTGTCTGTTGCGGAAGGAGGCTGATCGACGCCAAGACGGAGCTTCCTCCATAGTTGTGTTGTCGGCGTTAGGCTCCGTTGTCTCGGGTGATGGCGCGCGTCCTTTTGGTGGTTTGCCATCAGCGATTTTAGGAATGATCTCCGGCGCCGAGATCTGCTTGTCTGTTGAATTTTTGTATGGAGAATTAACAGTGATAACACATTTATTAGGCTAATTAAAAAATTTAAATGTCATTCAGAGAACACAGTTTAAAAATGGAATCACTTTTGAATATGGCCGATGTGTCAACGCTAGTACATACACGCGCGGTCGGCAGAAGACTGGCTGAAATGGGGCGTGTAGATGTAGAGGGAGACCGGGGAGGGCAGCCCTCCCTCAGACTACAATATACGGCGCTACACAGCTGATTATACATGTAAAAACTTTTTGGTTCTTTTAGGAGTGTCTCACTAGCTATTATCGTTGGAACGGAATGGAGCTGTGATTCGGGCAAAAGTTATTTTTATTAGTCTACTTGCAATTTAATATGTAAATGCGGTAAATGATACAAAATCAATACATTTCACCATGGACGGTTATTTATGTCTCTAGGATGATGTAGAGATGTGATGTATTAATTTTTTTTTTAATCCAGCTCATTAAACAGTATAAAATACTATGACATTTTCCGGTTTTCATTTATTTGAGAAGATATGAATATTAAATCGTTAATATATTAGCATGACATTAAAATGTGTTTCTTATATCGGCCGCTGTGTGACGCGATTTGTGACGTAATTTTAGCCATACACATGACCTACGTCAATACAAGATGTAGTCAAAATATTATGGTTAGCACCTTGCAATTAATTAGGTAGATCGAAGTTCAGTACACCTTTAAGTGGATGGGTGAAAAAAATAAAATATTTTGTGTAAATAAATATATTTAAAAGTGTTAAAATTTTCATATTTTTAAAACTGCTTTTAAAATAAATCAGAATCTTAACCTGAAGAATAGTTAACGTGAATGTTATGCCGGAGCCAGACAGCTTCATTTGAATGATCATGTAGTGAGGCCGGGGACTTTGTGCAACTGCACAGAGTTTTGTAGAACTTCAAGGACAAAAATGTACAAACACTTTGAGCTTATACATTAGACAAACCTCAAAGCATTCCTAATACTAGGGATCGCCTAGTGATTGTTATTCAGCTACAAATGTTTTGAATTGCGTACTCTATGTTAATTTAAAGCTTTATACATAATTTCAATTCTTTGTACAACGATATTGTAATATTTGACAATTAATATTTTCAACGTCGTCATGACTTCGCTTAAAAGTAAAATGTATACATGTGTGTGTAAATCGTTTGGTATTGGTGTGCGTGTGGTTTGGTTATTTGACTAATTTAATAAATTTAGAATGCATATTTTATAAAAATATGCATTCTAAATAAAATAAAAATATTAGTTCTCGCCCACAAACCAAGATATAAAGCTAAAATGTTTGTTTGTTTGTTTACTTAAATTCGATAATCTCAGGAACTACTGATCCAATTTGAAAAATTCTTTCAGTGTTCAATAGCTCATTTATCGAGGAAGGCTATACACTATCATCACGCTAAAATTGAAAATATTTTTCTATCTAATTTTACGCGAACGTAGTCACGGGAACAGCTAGTAAACTATAATTATTCCAAATTTAATACTCCTCCGTCCGCGCAATTTTCGTAAAATGGCACCGAAACATTTCGCTTCTTATAATATCCTAATACAAAAAAAGTTAATTTCGACTTATGAAAGTCAAATTTAACAGTTTTTTTTTTAATTAAGATGATTCGGTTAGAACCCATTATATATCTGCGATTATCACAGTTTTTGCTTGACGTCAAGTTATAAGAGGATGCATGTCTTTTAGGCGATCAGCTTTATTAGTATTGATATTATTTAAACAAGTTATTTTAACGAGGTCATATCTTTTAAAGTAAAAGTTGATACAACTACAATCGCTAATGAACGAACTAGGTTCAATTAAGACCAATAATACATACTTGCTGTAACTCGCCCCCAACAGAATCCCTATTTATAAGAGAAAAATCATGTAACCAAAAATCATAATGTTCTTGTGGCTGTACATTTTTACGAATAACATCATATTTATCTAATAATAATTGTTTTTATGTTTTTTCAAACAAACATTTAGATGAAAATCTCTTACTAAACCACATTGCCTAGTTTTTCGACTATAACACCTTTATTCCATGCATACTGATTATTTGCTTTATACTTTTTATACAAAACTTTATCACCTGGTTAAAATTTTAACGTATTTTTTCCTTTATATAATCTTGATTGTAACGCTTGTTTATTTTGAACGTACTCATTAGCATTAGAAGTACATGGTAAGTTAGGAGTTAATGAATCAAGACGCGATCTTAAATTTCGCCCAAAAACTAATTGTGATGGAGAATTCCCGGTTGTGCACTGGATGGAATTTCTGTAATCAAAAAGATGTTTTAATAATTTAATTGATCTGTCTATTTCATAACGACTATCTGTGAAACAAGCCTTATTCCCCTTCTTTATAATTTTTACAAAACTTTCAACCTGTCCATTACTGGCTAGGTTATAAGTAGGAGAAGTAATATGATTAATAATTAACTGACCCCAAAAATGATTGTAAATTATTAACATTCTTTGGGATAGGTGATTCCATAACCATAACCAGTATTATATTCCATAACTAGTGCCAGAATGGGTCACCCATCTCTCATCCGGTCGCAGCAAGAGCTACTTAACCTAGCGATTGACACAATTGGCGACCAAATAAATAGGTAATTTAATTACATGGATAATTTTTTTCCGCAGAGACGACGCTCGGCCTCGATATGGGGATGCAGAAGGACTCCGAGCATCCTTTCCTGATAGCCTTCCACGCCGCCATGAGGAGTTCCGCCAACCGCGCGCTCCAGCCGTGGCTGTATCCTGACGTCATATACAACTTCACACCCGAAAGTCGCAGGCAGAATCGACGGAAAGAAATCTTGTACGAGTTCATCGATAAGGTAAAATATATAAAAAATGCTGCATTCTACAGTCTATGGGACGCAAGTCTTAATCGTGATATGCTTTTTATTAATACTCATACAGCCTCCGTGACACCTAAGGAGGATTTACTGTGAGCCTAACGCCATAATTTTCATCATAAGTAGAATCGAGTGATTTTAAAATAATACAATGAAATGAAAAATATTTATTTGTGACATCACAACTATAAAAATAAACAAAAACGAAACAGTAATCTTAGATTATATAAACTAAATCTAACTTTACAAACTAACTAGGTTAAACTTAAACTATTAGTGTAATGCCCCAAAAAGGGACGTCTTCTCAGTAAGTTGTTGGAAGTGAGACTTCGAACACTGATTTTCAGAAGACATTTCATACCTATGTGTACATGTGGCAGTGAGAAGGTAATATCGTGCTAATACGTTCACTGCGTATCAATATTTATCTAATACAATAGACTGCTGGAGGAACTACAGAAGACACCTCACAATCGAGGCTATACAGAGGTGGTAAGTACATTGTATTCGTCATTGTTATGAGAATAATAAGTAAACGTAGAACATTATGAAACACTTATTTAAATTGATCTTAAAATTTAAAGTTAATACTAATACTAATTTAATTGTTCCAGATGTTGCTTGAACGAAAAAAAAACGGAATGAAGAAGAAGATCGCAACGAAAAATAACCGCTGAATAAAATTATTACAGTTATAATGTGTTGTATGTACTTACACTGTTACTATACAGCTCGATTTCGAAGTTGTCTATGTGTTTCATAAGGACGTCGAAGCGAAGCCGCAGCGGCGTGTCGCGGTCATACCGATAGCCACAGCCTACATCGAGACTGGAGTTCTTCGGCGGCGTAATACCAGCAATCAGGTTAGTGGAGCATTTCATATTAACTTAGTTATATATCGCCCCAATTCACCCTTAAAATTTCCAAACACCGAAATACGATTTTCTTTGTTTCAGGAAATACGAAACGCCAATTTTCATGCCTCACATTTTCAGGCCGCGACCAAAAAAAGTGTAAAGTTATGAATAATTCGTTTTGGCTCCAAAACTACGCTAGAAGCGCCGTATATTTTTCCAACATGAAGTTTTATTTGACACGCGATATTTTTTATCTGAAATCGGCAAAGATTTATTGGCAAAAAGGGATTCCTGAGTTGATCGGGTCAGATATTGCTGTCGGAAAAAGATTCTCTTTTGGCAGATATTTTAGTCAGTTACTATGAAGCCTTTTCTTTGCTTATCTTTTGGCAACATACATGATTTTTATACTCATACTTTATTTCAATCGACAGCTTCATTTTTTCATTTTTCTTACCTTTATAAAGAATTGAAATTCTTTTTCTACGATGCTTTCAAGAATCCAATCCTTTTTATTTTACTGTAATTGCTTTTCTTTTGATCATCCTTAGTGGTTGAATTTTAAAAAACGAAGAGAGTTGAATTGAACCGTATAACCTTACGAACTTTAATCTAACTCTGTACCGTTGAATGTACGCATATATAAAAAAATGATGTTATGAATAATTGTACTTGGCCCCAAAACTCCAAAGAACCGCCGTATATTTCTCCAACGTGAACTTTTATTTGACGCGTCAGGTTTTTATCTGAAATCGGCAAAGATTTATTGGCAAAAGGGATTTCCGACTTGATCGGGTCAGATGTTACTGTCAGAATAAGATCTTCTCTTGGCTGAGATTTTGAAAGTTATCAAGGCCAATTTTATTTTATTTTAGCGTCTATATACCGCCAGTATCTTTTTAATGTACATGCCTTTTATAGAATGGCAAGATTACAATCAAATTATAAGAACAGTGTGAATGATTTGATAGATTTTGTTTTATTATGAAATTAAAAAAGAAACAAATTCAAAAATCAATTATTATTAAAACATAATAATAAATAAGGGAATTATTTTAAAGAGTTATTTAAAAAATATGTTAAATTTAATGTTATGTTGAAGTTTTTGTATTTATAAAACTGATTAAGAAATGAAATTGTTTGATAAGTTTAAAGTTCTTGTTAGATATGAGTGCGCAATACAATAAAGTGGTGTTGAATATTAAAACCGAGTATCTCGCAGTTTTTAGCTTGACCTCTTTAGGGTTCCATACTAAAACAAGGAACCCTTATAATTTAGCTCTGTTCGTCCGTCCGTCCGTCCGTCCGTCTGCCGGCAAGGTGGTCCCCCTAACATTGCCAAACTATTAGACGTAGAGACTTGAAATTTACCATGTTGGTAGAACATGCTCAAAACTCATTAGGAAAATTATCCGAACGAAATTGAACAACAAGTTTTGAAGTTATTTAATAAATACATTTATAGCGTATCAGATACGGAACCCTTCTATATAAGTGTCTTGACACGCTCTTGGCCATTTTTATTATTTACGAGCTATTAAAGGTTACATGGTTTCAGGATACATTTAATACCGGATTATTACACTCGGTAGTAAGTTACTTACCATCCAGTATCTTTTCCTCAACTGAGGCCATTGGTCCACGATGGCAGTGTTAATTGCTTCAATGCCAGCAAACTGGCACCCGAGTCCCAGGATGAACAGCATGAAGAAGAACATAATAGACCAAATTGAGGTATCGGCATCTGCAGCAATGCTTCTGGGTACGCGACGAAAGCCAGGCCCGGCAAATTAACGGTAAACCACTTTTTTCGTGTCTTTTGCCAAAAAATTTGCGAACAACTTAAATGTTAAAAATGATCTGTGAGACTCCACACATTAGTAGCTCCTTTTGAAAATGCCTTTTTAACCTCTTATTAAATGTATGAATAAAAAAAAAATAGTTTACCTGTGTAGCATTATTACATAAACATTAACAATCCTTCTACACAAATTAATTAAAGATTATGTTTTGAGTCTGTAATATTTAATAATCAGACTTATTTAATTATATTAACTTGAAACTAGCAATTGTATGTGATTAGTCATTTGATGGACATTGAAGTTTTATAATTAGAAATGCGAAAAACCTGGATAATAACGACCCAATCATAAGTCAAGTTATTTGTAAAATAATTAATTTTCAGTAATTAATATAAAAAAAGTTGAAAATTATTATTTCACCTTCATGATTTTTTTTTAAATGTAAAATATAATTTCATTTGTAGTTTAATTTTAGTGGTATTAAAAAATAATCAAATTTAAAATTGTTCCAAGCAGATGTGGCTAGATGAAGTCATTCTCAAAATGAATTTGTAAAACAGATTGTAGACATATATTTCATTCAAAATATTGAATCTGATTTTAAGTCTGTATATAAAAAACATCAGATAATTATACTTATTTTTGAAATGCATTTCTTTAAAACATTTATACTGAAGACACACTTCATATTAGAAATAAATAAACTACATAATTTTTGTGTTGGCAAAAATTATAGATATAAAAAGCCTAATTTCATTTAAAGTTTTGAAATTCATTTTACTACGTTTTTTGAAATTATATTGAAATTCCTGTATAGAGCCCCAATTTTCTCAGATTTAAACCCTACCTTGATAATGAAAGGTAATATAAGTATTAAGGTCCTCTTGTAATGTTCTAACTATACTTATCCCTATATTAATATTACTGGACAATATGACACTATGGGATTTAAACATATAATTTTCATAGTGGCATTTGTTTACGCATATAAATATAAAATATTCAGTATTTTAACAATATCGCCTTACATAGTTAGTGGCTCTATTAGTGGAGATATACAGCTTTGGTAGGAACAAGAATTAGTTGATTCCATGACTAATTTGCACTGACTAGGTATCACAATCTGTTTTGAGTGCACTAAGTTACAATATAAATATAGTATGTACTTGTAATTTCTATCACAGAATCAACAACTGTGATGTGTGTTTAGAATGGAATTTAACAGCTTCAATGTAGACCTTTATTAGGATGTATGTCTACAGGATTCAGAGATTTTGATTTTGACCCCTATACCTTTGGACATAAAGGCTAAGTACTATGCTATATTTATGATATATTTACAGGGGAATCAGTCGCATATCACAGCCGCTAGGTTTATTATTGTAACAATTTACTGGCTCTATTTGGGACTGTATCCTATTCGTTTTTATATAGCATTCACTTCAGTCTAGTTTCATATATTCTGATGCTAGTTCATTTTAAAAATATAATTTGTGGTGTTTCCGTCCTCAAATTCGAAGATGTAGCATAATAATTTAACAATAATCACCTTCGGCTTCGTTCGCACCGCGTTCAACGATAAACTGTAGTATGTCACCGAACTTATTGTGTTAGTTCCGCAAAGAATTTCGGTCTCGAAACGTTAGGGTCACCGAGTAGACCGCGGTCCGGCGCGGTCTGCGCGCACTGCTCGGCTGCGGGGCCGTACTGAAACGCACTGCACGCGCGGCACCGATCGGCCCCGACGGCCCTACTATAACGCACTGCACTGCACGCGCGTCCCCCGTAGTTCTTGTTACGACTGGGTGATAAATGGAATATAAACCAGTGCTAGAATAGGTCACCCATCTATCACCCGGTCGCAGCCAGAGCAACTTAACTTAGCGATCAACTTAAATGCCGACCACTGATTAGGCCACGACCTCCTCAATCTAACAAGTTTTTATTGAAAACAATACGGTAGGATATACGAACAAAATATACAAATAATAACACAGGCATTAAATTGTTTACCTTGGGAAGAGGCGTCCCTATTGAAACACGTATATATAGTCTATAAATGTATATAGTCCTATATTTATTTATTTGTATTTTATTTATTATAACAGAAATCGCAAATAAATAAAATGGCCAAGAGCGTGTCAAGACACACGCAGAAGGGTTCCGTATCTGATACGCTATAAACGTATTTGTTAAATAACTTTCTTATGGGTTTTTAGCGCGTTCTATCAACATGGAACATTTCAAATCTCTATATCTAATAGTACAGAAATGCTAGGGGGGGGGGGGGGGAACTTACAAGCAGACGGACGGACGGACAGAGCGAAATTATACGGGTTCCTTTTAGTACTACGGAACCCTAAAAATTAGTTTAGCAAATATTGCCATTGAGATCTGCGGTGAAAAAAGTACTTTCAGTAAAACACACAATGGCTCCCTAATGAGCGCAATTTTACATTTTTGTAATGTTTTTTATACTGAGAATTTCGTTTGAGAATACGAATTTATAAACTTATATCTTAATTACTGTCTAGAACATACATTTTATAATTTGAAATTATTAAAGCAGACTTTGTGCTTTCCGCTTCTAATACTGCCAAAGAATAGTACCTCACAGATATTGTGCGTTTGGCTTAATATTCTAAGTTCAACTTTCAAATCATGGGACACCAAAACTTTCTGAGTGTTCTTACATATTTATATGAATTCATTTTCCTATATACGTAATAACTGTGCAAGAAGCCTTGCAGAGACAAGCTCATGATTTATGCAATACTTGAGGACATACAAGAATTGCTCGGGGACCTTTTACGTATATAGGTTGGCTGTAATATGTCTTATGCAAGACAGTTCTACGATACAGTCCTGTATTATAATTATTTTATTTGCTTTTAACTAATCATGGAATAAACTATTTTCTACTTTTAACTATAAGAGCAAACATAACTTTGTTAATGTTCCACGTGGTTCCAGCCGTGCTTTTTCGTAGGAAAAGAGTTAGAAATAAAAAAAGGTTTTTCTTTTATTTTTACTTTATTATATCAAAAATTATTACCCATTATCAAATTTGTTACTAATATAACTACCACAATTCTGGTCATTTATTAAAAATCATATACAAAAAAACGTACATAAGCCGTTAATTTATTTCGCGTGTCCACCATCTTTATAATTTACGACTAATTACGAACTTGTTCTTACTTGTCCTTACTTAGGAAATTTCTCATTAATCTTTCCCATAGACCTTGTGAAAAAATTGGACTTCAGCAAGTATTTATTTTGTTACTTGTTGAGCACGTTTATTTATTTATTCGCTATAATATTTCACTGTAACTCTCTATAACACATTGACTTAATGAATTCAGCTATTTATGCAATTGTTACAGAACTAGATACTTGTCAACTAAAAGGCTAATATTATAAACAACTGTAGTTCTGTACTATGCTGGATACTGGACAATAAAAAATGGCGTATAGCTTAGCTTATTTAGAAGGGTAAAAAAAGTACTTCAAGGGGTAGGTTTTTATATATATAATCGTCATTTGAATCGATGGCTAGGTTAAGTTGCTTTTGCTGCGACCTGGTAATAGGAGAGTGATCCATTCTAGCACTGGTTTATATTTAATATCTGACGTCCTTCGTGTTTCCACTTCCGTTTTTATGGACATATATTCCTAAATATACACATTTTTCTGATAATCCTTACAAAGCATATACTTATAAGCACTCAGTATAATAATGAAAATTTTCTGTCCCCAGGCTTAGATTGATTTATTGAACTGTATCATGTAAATAAAATCATTTTTAACAATTTACTTAAGCTATTTAAATATGTTACATGTCTAAAAATTGTATCTTTAAGGATTTCTTATTCATTTGTTTCTTGTTAGTTTACTCCGTCTGTTAAATAAAATTTTCGTTGTGAGACGCAACTATGAACCTTCTGAGTTATACTCGTTACACATGTATCGTTAAATCGTTGCGATAAAATTGTGCAGTTAAATTGTTGCGATAAAACCATGCAGTTAAATCGTTGCGATAAAACTGTAATGTTTAGTCTTTGCAATACAACTGTGCAGTTAAATCATTGCGAAAAAAACACGCAGTTACATCGGTCCTATAGAACTGGGCAGTTATATCGTTGCAATAAAACTGCGCAGTTAAATCTGTTGAGATTTATTGCAGGCAAACTCGATGAAGAACTGTCGAAATGAAAGATCGCTCACCCAAACGCAACGATAAAACTGTGCAGTTTTATTACACACTTATCAATAAAACTGCGCAGTTTAAACAATAGTCTAATCGCAACTATTTATCGATACGTGTGTAGAGGCTATAGCAAGACCTTTGATTTGTTGACTCTCATTGTCAATAGAGTCAGACGTCCTATGTAACTGGCTTTACATAGGGTTCCTTAGTCCTACAAGGAACACTTATAGTTTTAGTCTGCTGGTCTGTCCATCCGCAAAATGCTCCCTCCCCTTGGATTTCCAAATTATTTGATATAGATACTATATTAATAGGACATACCCAAAACTCATCATCAAATTATTTTGAGCGAAATTGGACATTGAAGTTACCTTTATCGCGTATCAAATACGAAACCTCTCTATATAAGCCTGTCTATTTTGTCACTTTTTTTTGTTTCTGGGTACATTTTTATTAGAATATTTTACCGCCATCAAGTGATTAACTTTATTTAAAATTGTGATTAAAGCTTAATAAATATAAAAGAGATTATTTGATAATTAAAAAAAAACTATTTATTCTATTATACTGAGTGTAAATTTAGTAACTGATTTTGTTTGCTTCTAGTTTAAATATAACCCGACTACGAATAAAAGTGCACTGTATTTTGTATACGTCACAAAACCAAATTTCTCAGAAGAGGAACGTTTTTGTGCAATCTGTGTTAAATGAAGTTGTATTTTTGTTAAATATTATATTCATTTGTTTTTCATACGTAATACTAATTATTGAAAAATATCCAGCGTTTTATTTTTGAATTTCGCATTTGTCAGAAGTAGTTTTAATGAAGGGATGACTTTTAATAACTATGTCTTGTCAAGGATTCTACGAGATCGGTAAGTCGATCACGAGCGCGCGCCATTTTGTTTCACAGCAGTACGCAAAATGGCGTAATATTTGCACGACAACGCTATGACATTTATGCTGTTCATGGCTTATTTATTGCATTTAAAGACACCGATAAACAAAAATATTAACAATTAAAAGAAACTTTTTTTCGTACACGATAAAAATCTTCTAACACGATATAAAAATGCTTCTTGTGGTTCAACATGTTGAACATGCCTTTATATATAAATAATTATTTATAAGCTATCAGCATTTAATATACTTTATATAACTCAATTTATTTGCTACTTCTTTAACACATAAGGGGTAGCTCCGAAATAGTTAATTGTGTTACATGGGGCCAAAAATTTAGTTCCCCGAGGCTGTGATATGGAATTCAACAACAGGCATTAAGTTGTCTACCTTAGGAACAGACGTCCGTGCGTCATATAGTCCTGTATATATTTATTTATTATTATTTATATAAAACATCAAAAATATGTGTATGTGTCCCATTAAATCCCGCCAAAGTTAAACTGAGCCTACCTAGTCAATTGTACCACATTTTGTGGTTATGGAGAATACAATAAGGAGTAACATATCTTATGGGAGAAAAGTTGAAAAAGTCTCTAACATTATAGTTTAGATAGTAATTCAAAAACCGTCCAGAATGGCGCTGGCCTAGACAAATGGTATGGTATGAGCGTAGCAATAGTAGATGGAATGACCAATAACATTCCAGAACAGCACGGCAAGGTATAAAAATAGCAATGAATTGACCAATAATAATAATAACCTTTAAAATTTACCATGATGCTGATGTGGCGCCTCCTTTTTTTCGTAATTGGATGGACATTTTTAATATACAAAGATTATACCTTTATGTAGTCTCCATGTTTGTGATGTAATACTCTCAGTATCATAGATAATAAAACCACTTTTATTTTTAAAACAAGTACTATTCGTTGCTTTTTATTATTGTATTCTAATATTTGTTTATCCTTGTTTATCAATTGTATTGTAATATTTTGCGATACCGCAAATATGCTTTATTATATTGTTTGAATATAGGTATGTGTCTAACAATTATGCTAATATAGTGAATCTTATTACGTTACAATAAAGTTTAATTTAACAGTGAACAAGTTCTTTCATTGCATTGTAACTTAAGACCTTTTTAACATAACATTTCTTTTTAACATAACATAACATCCCAGGGTAGCTCTTTGGAAATAGGGTATAGTCCTATAGGTTTTAGCAGTCATTCATATTTACTTTATTTATTTAAATTAAATTTTATACATACTGACATAGTAAATAAGACTTTTTACTCACATAGTTTGTAAGTAATAATGTATTCTAACAATCATGTAGCCTAGAAATAAAAAAAAAATATTTTATTTTTTTATTTTGATGGCCAATAATTACCTGGTCATGCTGTTGGTTACCGCTGGGCAGTTTCTGCACAAGGTCCCTCATGGCGTACTTTCCGATCAGCTCTTTGTTCCTCTGGTCTATGGCCAGGTTCCGTAGCGCCGTAGCGACCGCGCACACCACCCTGTCCACCTCCATCCGTAACAGCTCAACTAAGATTGGCAGACCTGGTGAAAATTATACCAATATATGAGGCCTCGCGCAATTTTTCATATATTAATTTTTTTTTCATTATATTATTTTTTTGACAGTTAGTAGATCTAGACATGCAGTTAAATTACTGTGTCAAAGCACAACTCAATAGGCGTGAGTTTTTCAGTAAAGTGTAGCACAAAGCTGCTCGGTCTAAAAATGCACGCTCCTCCAAAGTTTTCGCCTCTACATGCAAAATAGCGTGTAATTATTATATTGACATTTAGTTGAGCTTGCCCCCTGTAGTGCGTGGTTGAGTTTGAGTTTACAATAAAAACGCTGCACACAACACAAGTCAATATTGCATTAAAATAATGGAGGAACGCACATTCTTAGACTAAAACGTCTACAACTAAATTTGAAGTTATGAATCCAGTTACATATGATCCTTGGAACCAAATATATTATTACCGACAGAAATACATTAGTACTTATTCCAATTTGTATTATCTCTTCTTTTCTTAAAGAAAAGCTTAGGACAAATACACACTAGAGGCCTAATATTTTTTTTCTCCACATGCCCAAAGGAATGGAAAATTGAACCAGGTCCTTCAATCTACCCCTTCCCTTGCCTTATTGAGATATTAAGGCTCTAAAACGATGTATATCGACAATAGTAAAAACCCGAGTTAAGTTAAACTTTGGATGCGTTATTGCCACGAGCTACTATAGTCATTAATTTCGGTGTTAGTTATTAACTTTAGTGTATAATTTCATTTTTCCAGAAAATAATATCTGCCACAGACAATTACTACTTTATCTTGGTAAAAAATAATTTATCTTTTCCTTCGAATCTGCCATTAATTTATCTAACTTCTTTACATTATTAAATTATTTGCAACCTCCAAGACAGTTGACCCAAAAGGGTCGATACACAAAACTTTGAGATGAATTGTATATTCGTTTGACTGCATGTTTTGATGTTTACATAGTATATTATTATATGATATATATATATATATATGTTGGTTTTGCTATCTCAAACTGACATATATACCACAAATATCTCTAAATTCTAATCGCTTCTAAAATTTCAACAACACTGATTTTAATAAACAAGTATTGGTTCCAAAACAACCTTCATCAGAAAATAAAAGTGATATTTACTGATGTAAGTTTCCCAAACACATATTAGCCACCGTTATATATTTTAAAGCGAAGCTTCTGTGCATAGTGAAGAAACAGTTTCTCGAAAAAAAAAAACTATAGGTACCTTCTCGTATTACATAATTACTTATAGTATTTTAACAAATAGCATAGTAGTAGGGGAGCCCGTGATGATAGCGAGTTTTTCTAAACGTCATAAAGCTATAGTACGTGTTCAAATTTTGTGCAACATTACAAGGTTTTTTTTTTGTTACAAGGAGGCAGACGAGCAGGCACTGAAGTGCCTACCGGGTGCAAGGATTCTCCCTATATGGTTTTCTGACGCGCTCGAGTATATTGCGCAAAAACCTCTCTTGGGCTCCCCTACCATATGTAATGACGTAATCATGGTTGGTTGCATGAGTAATTATTGCCCTTAAGGAAAGCACAAGGTGTTCATTGCGACAATGCGGTATAATGCGTACAGCCCAAATATTTTGCCAAGTACCTACCTGACTTAATCTTTGTGCATATCAGAAAGCCTTTTATGGAGGGCATCGAAGGTTTTATCCATGTGCTTGTTGGCGTTTTGCACCAAAGAAGCCATTATGTCTAGAAAATATTTAAAAAAAAAACACGGCATTCAAAACAATATTTGTTATCTGTAGTGCTCATCGAAGCGACAGCACTTAATTTTTTAATAGCATAGCAATTTTTTTTTATATTTTTCCAAAAATACACAATATTAAAAAAAAAAAACACGGCATTCAAAAGTGGACAATATTTGTTATCTGTAGTGCTCATCGAAGCGACAGCACTTAATTTTTTAATAGCATAGCAATTTTTCTTTAATATTTTTCCAAAAACCCACAATATTGAAAAGAAAACACGGCATTCAAAAGTGGACAATATTTGTTATCTGTAGTGTTTGTACACTGAAGCGACAGCACTTAATTTTTTAATAGCAATTTTTTTAAATATTTTACCAAAAACCCATACTGCTTAAGCTCTAAGAAAGAACCCCTTGCCTTTATCCTGTTTTTTTATAACCAAGATTTTTATAACAAAGCGTACGATGATAATTTTGGACATTTTATTCGGTTAACATTTGAATTTACTTGACGAAACTATACTAAAATTTTCGTATCGCTAAATGGCCAACAAATCTATATTCGCATGCAAAAGAATCCACTCAAGTCGTACAAAGAAACGTCTTTCCCTATTTTCATAAAACTTTTTTTATTCCAAAACCTGATTATTTTATTCATAATACAGCCTTTTACAAATAAACGATGCGGTCAAACATTTGCTTAACAATCAATCAATCTTTTATGGCAATATAGCAATCTTTTATGAATCACCTGAAATATCATATTCAGTTTGAATTGTTATAATGAAATGTAGATACACATCAGCGTTTATTCTTTTTTTTTCAACTACACTGTAATCTTATCGCTATTCTCTACAAAACCGATCACAAAGAACGTATTTTCTGCTTAGAATCAAAACAGTGCGGAAATGTTGTATGAAATCTCATTGTTAGACAGTTTTTAATTTATGCACTGTTTTATTTTGATATAAATTTACCACAGAGGCTTAATGTATCGCATTAAGGTTTTATATAAAATGAATGCATTGGATCAAAAAGATACTGGCTGGAAATAAAAATCGACTGAATAAAAGCGAAAAAAAAACAAATGCCGCGCAAACTTTACCATTGTAAAACTTTGATCCTTCATATTCAGCAAAAAAATGAAAACAGACAGTGATGTCGTTGAAACAAAAGTATATTACGGATCTTGCTGAAGTGATTAATTAATAACGTGCTTTAATAAATCACTTTGCGCTTAGCGTAACAATTTACTATTTTTATTGACAAACGTATACGTGTTACGTACATTGAAGGTGGATAACAAGATGGAAAACATCGAAAATTACATTATTATATCTTCACAAATACAACATCATCAATAATACCAACATTATTTATACAAGTAATTAATATCAAACACGACTTTTCATACAAACTTAGCATACATTTATATTTGAAATTAGCAAAATTACTATATTTTATGTCTATCTAACAATTGTTTATCTAGTAATATTTTACAAAGCACATCACATTTAATATTCCTACTACAATGTTAGTTGGAATTTCGTTTACTGTATTCCAAGTTCATTAATAACAATTTTTATTAAAACTTTGTTCACTTTTGTGTAATACACAAACAGTTATGCGATAATTTACGCGAAACATTCGCTTTCTTCGTGTTTTATAGCTAGTGATTTAACTGATTGACTCTTTATTATTGAATAGCTAGTGGACCCGGCAGACGTCTCGACAGATGGATAATTTTGCCGGAACGGGGACAAAATTATAGGATGATAGAATGTAGTAGATAGTAAGTAACCCAACGTTCGGACAGGACAGCATCCGCCGGGTCCAAAGGTATATAGATATTTTTGTCCATCATTATATCACAATGTTTATGTTCAACGTTATGTACGATGTAATGAATTTACTTTAAGGAAATTCGGTGAAACAGGTTGGTACTCAGGGTACAGTTAATTAACTGATATTCTTAATCTAAGTTTCTTTCGTAATAGCATTATATTATAACAATCATATCTATTAAATACAATTTTTCTATTTTATATAAATTAATTAAAAGTGTCCATTGGTAATTTTTTACCGATTGCGATCTTCTAGTACAACATACAAATAGAACTAGTTATAAGCTACGATGTTTCAAGAACTGAGCGTACTCGTCCTAGAAATATTATTATACAAAAAAAACTTTGCAAATAATGCAAACTTGCCTAAAATGATTTAATTAGAGGTAGCACCATGCTTGCGGTAGACACCTTCTTCTTGGTCTGCAGCCGAATAAGGCTGGCGCATTCAGGTACTAGCAGGTACCTCTATCTCAAATAAGATCGGTGTGAAAGGGTGAAAATGCTGTCACATCAAGTGATGGTATTGTTGCCGCGTTTCGTTCCGTTTGAGAGAATTTCCGGTGGCCCAAACCCCACCTCATAGATCAGCAACGAATCTACGAGCCTCCTGGTGGTTCAGATGTCGAGCATCAGTTAATCTTCATATTTCATATTTTCATATTCATTTATTTAATTGCACATGATTATAATTATACATGATGCCCCGTTAGGGCGTTGCAATTTTAATGGTCTTAATGCCTGTGTTATAGGTAACAGACGCCTGTTATACACAAATATATTTTTTTTAGAAATATATAAATACATACATATGGATAATACACCCAGGCTCGAGGTGCATGACCCCCGGAGCAGAAGGTAGGGACACTGCCCACTGCGCCAACGGGCCAGCCATGATTGTATTAAAATAGTTAGCGGTGAAGCAGAAATAGCAATGCTGTGAAGGTTTTCAGAAGTAGAAAAACGCTTCCTTTTACTTTGAAAAATTTACCGAGGAATGATATTTCGCGATGCTGCAGACGTGCACTCGAGTGCGAGAATCTCGTAATAAGTGATACGGAAATACAGTCACTATTTATTTCGTGGATGTAATTTGTTAATACAAAATTCTCTTTGTAGTTTAATTATGTTTTGTTATTTTTAAATAAGTTTTATTCGTGTCGCGTTTTTATTACTTATTCCGGAAACATCTAAACAAATAAATAATATTAAAGTGTATGTTTGTAATATAGAAGTAAAATTAATTAGAAATTTCCCGGCTATGTTCCGTTTTATGTTAGAACGGTCATACGAGCAGGCGGTGAGTGAGTAACGACGGACGGACGGACGACGGACATCTGCACCAATAGAAGGCTCGCAGATGCGGTGCCGGTCTTTAATTAGGAATTAGGCCACCGGGAACTCTCGCAAACGGAACGAAACGCGAACAATGGCATCACTTGACGTGACAGCATTGCCGTCAGTTCACCCCAATCTTATGTCAGAGAGAAGTACTGGTAGATGCACCGGCTCAAACCCCACTGAAGACCAAAAAGACTACAAGCGCGATGCTGCTTTTAATAAAATGTAAGATAATGTCGAGATTTCACACAAAAAATTAAAACACTCGACATTTTAACAAGCTGTTGCAGTTAAATGAGAACGAAGTGGCATGTTACAATTACTTTATAAAAACTTTCAATTCTTTAATATAAAATTTTCGATATTCGAATTTGAACCAATCGGTAAACTCTGTGTTTTTTTTTTCATGTAAAACAGAGACGGATTTAATAAAGTAAGCATAACATCGACAAATATAAATAAAGCCGTTTCAATTTATAAATTCCTCTGTCTCTAATGGCTTAAAACATATTTTTTTCTCTTTATCTGCTAATGGATGTTTGAGAGCGTAAGGTTTAAAAAAATGCCAACCATTAGCTGACTGAACGTCTTAATTTGTTTTAATTAAGAAATACGTCTTTCATTTAGAAAAAAACGAATCCGTAATTCGTAATCTAATAGCGTTTTAATTAAAAAACAAAATAGTCTTTCTTCAGAAGAAACGCCTCGGGCACCTTTTTCAGACAGAGTGACATTGCAAACTTACTTATACATAACTCTTTTTGTACCTTGGTATAGCTAATGTAAGTCACTAGTGGTATTGCTGTAAAGGTTGAGTGTCACTAAAGACTACAACAACGCAGACTAGCAAGGAATCGAACCCAGGACTTTCTACTTACAATTCTTGTCTATCGTTACGATTGGGAATATGACTAACTTTATAAATGTTCTGCGTGTCGTTTTACTAAGTTAATATCTCCTTAAGTTCCTTTCACTTGAACTGATTTCTGCACAAAATTCAAAATATGTTATAACTAAAGCAGTGATGGATAAAATATGTAACGGACACGTTGGTGTCTTTTTCGAGTGTTATTGATGGAGATCAATAATAAAACCAACTTGACTTAAACTTCTAGCAGACTATATTTACACCACAACGCAATGGGAACGTGCCGTCCAAATTTTTTTTTTTTGTGTAATTTCTGCTGTTGGCCCTATTGGCCTCGACAGCGGCACCGGTAGTTGTCTTTTCTTGCTGTATGTTACTTTCTTATGTGCTAATTTCTTTTGTGGTGTACAATAAAGCGTATAAATAAATAAATTTTTAAATTCAATTTTTGCCTTGCTACGCATGGATGACTAAAACTTTTAAAAGTACATTTAAAATAAAGGAAGGAATATAAAAGAAAGAAATCAGAAAGCTATGGTTATCGCAGCAAATATAATTACTAAATTTAATATTATTTGAGTTAGGTATCTATACGGACGTAAAATTCGAAACATCTCAACAATGTCGCACGGTGGTTTGTTGTAAATTGCTTAACACATTAATTGCTGGAATTTATAACGGCAAACGCATGAATGATGTTTTCCTCATCTCGATTTACAGCATCTGAGAAATGGACGACGGAATACCTCATAAAGCTTCATTATTACGCGTGTCGAGGCATATTTGTTACGTTATCACTACAGTCATTATTTTTCGTTCATAAGCCATAATGAATACCTTCGCCAAAGTCGCTTGTTGACGAGCCGAAATTAATATCGACGATTGGCGTAATTTTTCTTGCCCATTCCGCTCGTTTGCGATTAATGATTATATGTGATATTGTTACAAAAAGGAATTCTTTGTGACAACGCATAATACTTGTGGCCTAATGCCAATTCACACTAATTGGTTGTCGTCTACTCAATATTAGCATGAATTCGCACCTTAATGTCGGAGCCAGATATATGTAGCTCAAAGTGTTTGTACATTTTTGTCCTTGAAGTCTTCAAGTACACAAAGTCTCCGTCCACACTACATGATCATTCAAACGAAGCTATGTCTGGCTCCGGCATAAGGGAAGGAACAATTTGATGCAAGCCGTAGTTAGTTAAAATAGGTAGATTTAAGATGGCCACACGGTGTTGCCATTTTAAAATCATATTGTCATACGAAATGTTAAAACAGAAAGACTTATCAAGAAGAACAAGGAACCGCAGACTGTCAGTATATGGTATTAATTTAAACTTTGTTGGTCTTCCTGTTTCTAAGAAAAAGGATCTTGACAGACAGACGGACGAACGGACGGACAGACAGACAGACGGACAACGAAGTGATCCTATAAAGGTTCCTTTTTTCCCTTTGGAGGTACGGAAACCTACAAAGACCAACTCGGTGATTTATTGGATTCTTTGGTAACTTATTTCTTAAGTAATATTTATATAATTTTTAAATTTGCCTTTTAAAAATATTAAAATATGATGTGTTTTGGAAAGATAGAGGTTCGTAAAATGAAAAATTACATGCCAATATAGCGGTTATAATTATGTTCTACAAAATCATTATTAATGGATTTTATAGTGGTTAAAACATTGCATATCTAATCTAGAGCTAACAGTTCAGAAAGAGAATCCATAATTACAATTAGACAAATCAACAATTCGTGTGTTTGTTTAACTAATGAATCTCAAACCTAATTAAAGTAAACATTAATTATTATATAAACAAGAGAACTAACCTAGAGAAATGGTACTACCAGTACTAGAGAAACGGTGACAAAATCTGTCCTTAAGCAATAATGTTAGTCAAGAAAAATCAGAAACATCTTTGTTATGAATTTTGTAAAAAAAATTGCATAAGTAATATGAGAGATATTCGTGATATAATACAAAGTCGTGGTAGCACTTTCTCTTTCTTTTTTGCTTAATCCATTTTCACTATTGCCATTTTTAATGTATTTATTATATCATGTTATATGTATTCTTTATTATCTTTCACTCTTCCTATTATACAAATATTATACAAAATCCGCGTTCGTCCACTTTCATCATTATCTGTCTCAAGGACTTAAATGAATAAGCACGGACATATTGCCAGTTCTTGCAGTACCCTGAGAGCGTTTGCCGACAGATTCGATTGTCAGTACTTGAACCACTGTTATATGGTTCATGTACTGACCATACGAAGTTAATGTAAAATTTTTATGCTTTATGTCCTATAGTTATTTATTATCTTGTTGTTACTAACAATAGGTTAAGTTTCTTGTAATTACTAACACAATGATCTGATGGATTGAAGTATAAAGATTTATTATTATTATAATAGAGCCTGAATTGCCTAATGTTGGACAGAGAAAGAAAAAATCTAATCAATCAATGATTTAAGCAAATTATATGGTATTATATAATTAATTAATCAAGATAACAAAACTATTTTTAATACCAAACTCGAATTAAATGAATAATGATAGTGTTATCGTAAAAAACCAAAAACCGCTTCCAGCGATATAGCATTAGAATTCCAGCTTTGGAATTTTCCGTTCATAACAATAATATGTTGTTTCGAGTGATTGCATTTATCAAAACATGGCAGATTTTAATCGATATTTGTTAAAATAACGCGTAATTTAATTAAGGATCTGTGACTTTAACAATACACATATGGAGGTAAACTTCAAAGAAATAGAAGGTTTAAACACGATGCCGGCTTTGAGGAATGGGTATTGTAGAATCCATCGATACCGTATAAATGATATTTACTATAACTATAGCTCACCACAGGAGACAGGAGATGGATGCAGTTAGTTACCACCAAAAGTATATGGCGTGCGCATGAAGAGGCCTTAGTATGTCCAGCAGTGGACTGACGCGGGCTGATGATGATGATGATAGCTCACCACATTATTGTATTTTCTTGTGATGTCAACAATCGGCACGATGTGTTCTGGTAGTTATTATCAGGTCAACGGTTGCAACACGACTATCCACGAGTTACTTGTACATATAACAGGATATTTGTAGTGTTACAAATACCCTGTAATATTTATACACTACAGAGGACCTAGCACAAACTAGGTCCGTTTCGAACCGTTTACAGCCGAAGATTCGTCTTTCAAAATTTTGGTGCTGGGCACATATCGGAACCTCCATAGTGGCAACACGGGTTGAATTAGCATTGATAAGCGTGACACGGTAAAGACTTTGCCTACTGTTTGCCTAGCACGAATATTTCATCCTAAATACAGTCGAATCTTCGAATTCAAACGGTTCGAAATGTTTGTGCTAGGGCCTCAATCGGATACACCGATGCTGGTAACTGATTGCACAAAGGAAACGTGCAAGGTAAGATATTTCAAGAGAAACGCACGGTTAAGAATATGTACATACATATATAAATATAACAAATGCCATGAAAATTTTACTTAGTTATAGTTAGGTAGGTTACAGACATAATAAGACTGAGTAAACACACATTAAACTAACAGTTAGGTGCGTTACAAGCTCTTATCTACGTTTAAGGACACGGAGATTACAATTATGGTTCAGACGTCAAAGAATAAGACATTAATGTGGTAATTATGCACTAAGACTCGTTTTTAATCATTCATACAGATACGGGGCCTCGTAAATGTCATTACAAAGTTATCACTAGCAGTATATATAAAAGTAAAACCCCTTTTAAATCCAAAGTATTAAATTTAAATAATAACTTCAAAGACTAATTTGTTTGCAAAGCTAACTTTGGCACAGGAATTTGTCATAATCGTGGAGTTATCAAAGTTACACTGGTATGAAATAATCGGGCACACGAAAAGCAAATTTTCTATGAACAATTTCGTACAAAAGTATATATCCCTATACAACCTACTAAAAGACCTTGGCTTGTCAAGAACTATCATAAGTTCATTACTAGAAAGGACATCTAATATGTATAATACACCCAGACTCGAGGTGGGAATCGAACCCACGACCCCTGGAGCAGAAGGCAGGGTCACTGCCCACACACACAAAAAGCTTTACTAGGATTCCTTGTAATAACAATATTATTCCAAAAATTACATAACCCAAGACGTAGCGCGTAGGGGCAGAGATAAATCGTCGCTTACGTAAGATCTCTCAGTGCCTTCAAGTTATTAAGGCTTCGGCGGGACCAAATTTAGATAGTCAATGTAATCAGAGCGACAAAGTCGCAAATGAGCCTGTCAACTCGGGATTACGCACTTCAGCCAGGGCTGCCAAATTTTTACATTATCTGAAAAAAAAAAGAAATGCAAAAAAGGTGTCGGTAACGGTAACGGTGTCGCGAGTTCGAAGGTTCTTTCCCATCTCAAAAAATGCCTAAAGAGCCCAAAGAAGAGAAAACTTTCTCTCCAAAAATGTTTATTTAAAACAACACCATTGGTGTTGGGGCCATCTTTTGAATATAAGAATACTTCAGTCATTCAAAAAACTAAGCACAGTGACTACAGGTATAAACAGAATTATTCTAGACAACAATTCTGATGGTATTTTCTTAATTTTTTTTTTGGGAATAATAAATGCCTTTTCTTTAGTAACATTGTATATTAATATATATTTTATGAAAACTTCGATAATGTTAATACCCGGGCAAAGCCGGGATGCTCCGCTAGTAAAATATATTTATGCCTAAATTCTAATAATCATTGAGTTGTTGTAACCCTAGTTATTTTTAATATCGCTGGTGGGACGTACTCATATTACCTAATTAGGATCTTATTTCAACTACCCTCCATCTTGTTAGCGAACATCTTACTGAGTAAATTGAACATTTAGCTTTTCCATTCCATTTCAAAATCATAATCCACTTATATACAGACGTAAAATAGAAATAGAAGTGAATTAGTACAAATAAACTACACTGTTTCACTTGACTTAGTCTGCATGGGCCACCCTTATCACTTACGGGCGTAAAAAATAGCTTACAACCAATTGTAAGATCTACCAAATATGTACAGAAAATTTCATAATAATCGGTCAAGCCGTTTCGGAGGAGTTTGACAACAAACAATATGACACGGAAATTGTATATATATAAAATAGATTGCTTATCGCATATACATATATAATATATGGTATTTATAAAAGTTATTGGTCACAAAAATAATCACTAAAGCTATATTATAAGAAATAGCCGATTTCAGTAGGCCATCGGTAGAATAACTTCTTTATGATATTAGTAAAAACAGTAATAGCACATCCCCCTACGGGGGTCATGTGCTATGTCCTCCAAATAGAATAAAAAAAAAAACAAAAATCATTCCCTATTTTATCAACATCAAAAGATACTCTTCAAAGTATTATCTCATTGTATTGTTCAAAAGATATGTATCTTATTTAACGCTTGTCCAAAGTCATAGTTTTGTATAACGTCTTGCTTTATCCAGTACTACATTACCATCATCTCAAGATCTTATATCATGTTTAATAGCAAATCATGACCAAATAATGCTTACACGTGTTTAGCCTACATTATTGATGTATATAAAAACAGTTTTCCAAGAAAAATCTTCTTGTATTACACAGTTCATAAGATATGTATCTTATTTAACGTTTGTCTGAAGCACTAGTTTTGATAACGTCTTGCTTTATCCAGTACTACATTAAACTATATCGTATTTACGTTTGCCTCCAAATTTAATGTTATTTCATCCATTAAAGCATTGGCTTTAAAAGGCTGTACATCATATTTAATAACAAATAACACATGACCAACTTTATCGACATCAAAAAATACTTACCCACGACCCCCGGAGCGGAAGGCAGGGTCACTGCCCACTGCGCCGACGGACAGCCCAATTCAATTTAAAAAAAAAATCAATTAAATGATAATACATCTATCTATACATATGAATAAAATTGAAGCGTCTGTTTGTAACATTGAAATTGATCTGTCTAACTTCACTATATATACAATACCTATAACAAAAACCTAAGTTAAAAAATGTTTCTCTGTCTGTCCGTTATTTCCAGTAAACTCTGAAACGGCTGGACCGATTTCGGCGGACCTTTTATTGGCAGATAGCCGATATTATAAGGATTAGCATAGGCTATATTACTGTTAGTCGCAGTCGACAAACATCGAATATCTGAAAAAACACTTTAAAACGTTCCGATCGTTTATTGGAACGCACTTATACGGTAACGTCATACGCTCTGCTGGACGTTTTAGCTGTCATGGCGAATTGTATTTTTAGTTTGCATTTTTTGTAATTCACCATTAATCTCACTCACAATAAAAAAATAAATTTTGTTTGTTAAGCTTTATGTATCTTATTTTATCAGATAAATACATAATTTAAATGATTTCGTCATGCCTATTACCAGTGAGTCAGCCACTTTTATTATCAAATAGTTCAATCTATATCTATAACTTGTAGGAATAATTGGATTCATGTGTATCACACATAAGTTCTGTAACAAATTTTGTATATTTTTAACAATTTTATTTATATGTATGATTAAGTTTACGAAAATTATTTTTATGGTTTCCTGGGGTGGTGGATACAAGAAGGTCTTAATTATCTACAATTTTTCTTAATTCTCTTAACGTAAATTTCCAATACGTACAAAATAACATTCAGCCTTACCAGATAAACCCCAAGAACATCTTTCTCACTGAAAGTTTGGCCGTAGTCCTTGAACTCGCTATTATTAACAGCACGTCCTGTACTCTCATAGCCCCAACTGAACTCGCTATCACCTGCACACAAATAATTAATATTAAAATTTACTCGTAAAAAGTACTAGTAGGATACTCGTAAGTCTATACAAGGTCCTAAGTTTGACAAGACTAGGGTGTTTAGGCGTAAATTAACGTCTTTCGTGTCTCTTAAAAAAGAATGTTTTTTGAATTATGTTATAACCAAGGCAATTTGATTGTTAAGTCACTTTTAAGAAATTATTGAAAATATAAAGTCGCAAAAGAAAGAAAGCATATTTTATTATCACCTCGCTCGACTCCAAGAACCCTTAAGAATCCAAGGAGCTTCGAAACATAGGGGTTACCCATAAATTATTAATTACGATTTTTTAACTCCTAAACTTTTTAACTCCTCTGTCCTTGTCATTGGTTTTCATATTTTCGGAGCCCTCTACACTTTGATGTGACATCACATAATGAAAATTATTTATATATATATATTTAGTGCATGTTCCGATTTACACTGCGAGCACAGTAAGCTGTAACGTCCTTTTTGTTTGCTTTTGGTTACAGTTTACAACGAAACGCGGTCCAGTATACACACTCAATTTTCCATTTTCAAGTTTTCAATTTAACAAAGCCACAATTATACAAATCCACGATTTGTTACCAGTCATCACCCGAGATTTTTTAATAATATAATAATTGTTAAATATAATGTTAATTTTTTTTAATAAGAGCCGCTCTGTTTTTGATGGATCACGTGAACAAAGTACTGAAAACACTGTTGCTCGAAAGCGCCAGTGTGTTCACAGTGTATATCGGAACATACCCCTTATGTAGTACGTCAATTAGTCAAAAATTAAAATGGGGGGTTTAAGATTATATATTCCTTTAACTTCTTTATGTATAAATATTTCTAATTTGGAACCAGTGCTAGAATGGGTCACCCATCTATCACCCGGTCGCAGCCAGAGCAACTTAACTTAACGATCGACTCAAATGTCGACCACTGATTAGGCCACGACCTCCTCGTAAGAAAAATATCTATTTATGCATAATGTATATTAAGTAGGTAGTGTTTTTTCAAAACCAATTTGGGTATTGTATGGTCCTATATAAGTATGTTGTAAGCTTCGTAAAACTGTACCGTTCCATCATTAGTTATTAGCTATGTAATTCTCAGCCCCATTATTAGAGTTAGCGCAAAGCTGTTGCAGAAATCATACAACTCAATCGCAGACAGGACATCGATCAATTTGATGGCGATGTAATAATGCGCGAGTTGATGATCCAGGATGAAATGGGACTTACATATTATCTTACGCTCTAATCCCAGTAGGAGAGCAATGTAAATGCTAAGTGTATCTACCCGGAAGCACCGTAAAATTTATATCATCATAACCAAGCTTTAATACAAAGTAAATAAACACAGGTTTCTTACAAATTAAAAATCGATTTGCATTCCTTAAAATTCGATAATTTACTTGGTCTGTATCTTGTCTTTGTTTCACTCAAGTATCCACTCCCACTTTCAAAGCACGAGTTTTTTTTTTACGATTGTGTTACAATTATTTAAAAGATTGCTTAAAATAGGAACCTAATACTTCTACATAACAACTACCAAAACCGTTTATCATGCGATTGTCAATAATAGTGGTACAAAAGGATATTCCTCTAATCAATAACTAACAGTATATATAAATTTTCCATGGATAGAATTAGCGGCTTAATTAATATAATATCTTGAATTTAGTATATCTAAATACCACTACTAGGTAGTGTTAGTTATATATTATAATTATAATTTCATTCATAAAATTCTTGACTTATCTTCAGTAAAAAAAGGCTCTCTGTAATCTGTGTTAAAGGTCTATCAGTATTGCCACCATGATAATCATAACGTAGAACACATGTTATTGGTCGCTCGCATTGGCGCCATTACTGACACATCGTGTTTACAGTGCTACCATCATTGATAATAGTATGATGAACTTCTATCGGTGGTTGTTATGGCGGCAATGATGTTGAAATAGTGAGTGCCTATAAAAGCAATATGTAAAATAAATCGTAAGTTTTTTTAACTTAGGTCCTTGAGACTAATAAAGACAAAGTGCAACCAATTACGTATATCATTTAATACTAACAGTATATTATATAATAAACTTATAATTTGTAGGAAGAACTGTTTACGACAGCCATAATTAATAAATCTATCGACTATCAGCAATTATACTGTTACATTACTAGGCCCTTGTTCTTGTTCGAGGCTTTGGCGCGTCTCGATTGATCAGATTATCTCGGCAGAGAACGCCGCTTTCACGTCCTGTTATTCGTTACTGGATCATTTATAATGGAATATATGATTAATGAAACGAATAATTAAAACTTCATTGCATAGTAGCGGCGGTACGGGTACGTGACATAATAAGAACACTCAATTAGTCAAGCAACAAATGCGTTATCGAGAACTTTATTCAAATAGTAGATTTGTCAAAAAAATCATGCCATAAACATTGCCAATCTAAGAAAGTTGTTAAAAATATGGTTGTTGTATGGAACGTGACAATGAATCATACTTTTTCGAGCGTGCAGCAGTGTTCATCAATTCAAAAAATGTTATTACGTCAAAAAAAATTAAACATATACCTAATTTAGATTTTTATTATATCTCTACTCTACTTGTATAACTTAAAGGTTCAACCACCGTAACGCCCATCTCTTCGAGGAAATGGCTGCCCCGAAGAAGAAACCTGATCCATCGTTAAAATAACATTTCAGTATCGTTAATTACTTCATTAACTATTATTTAATTACACAAGTTGTTACTATAATGCCGTTTTTATCGAATTATAAGCGGAATAAGTCGTAAATGGCAAAACGTTTTTTTCGATGTCTCCAAAATCTACTTTTTAAGCCAGTTTATGACTAAACGTGCGATATTTTTTATAATTGTTTTTCGGAGTGTTCATTACCAGGACCATCCTCTTGTTTCCGTTTATCATTGAATTTTAGGACTCGTTGTATATACGCCTTGCTAAAGTTTATAATGTATTTACGTATACAATCATATCATTGGAGTCTGTCAGTCGTTACAGCGCGGTACTCGAAGTGTTTGATTGTAGTAATTTACTGTTTATTGCTGTCATCTAACTTATATTAGATCACGTGTCATTAGTCGTTGTAACGAAGCATTGTTCCTATTAATCATAAAGTATTTAGTAGATGCTTGGTTGACTCGGCACTCGCAATAGTCCACAAATAAAAAATGGACTTCATGGAATTAGCGTTACGGACACTTTTTTTTTGTTCATCAATTTTGACAGCACGTTCCATTTTTAATTTAATATATTATATTATTTCTATTCTTTCACTCTTCGATTACTCATATTTCTTTTGTAGTTCCGTTTTTACAAAAACTGTTGCAAAAGATTTTGTTTGGAACTATTTTTAAAAGAATTTTAAAACGGAGAGTGATGTTGTTTGACGCTGTGTAGGTCGTAACTACACCTTTCGGGTACTATGCATGGCCGCATGGTTCGCATTATAGTAGGGTCTACTATAATGCGAACGGAGCGGCCGCTCCAGGCGCACAGTCTCAGGGCGCGCCTTAGCCAGGGACTACTCTTATATGCGATTTTTGTAAATATATTTTATATTAAAAAATATAAACAGGGTAAGGGGGCGCCGTAATAGGATCTCTCTCCATCCTTAAACTTACCTCGGGCACTGGTGTAAACAATTGTTGGTGTGTTTATTTCTTCCTGACTTCCAAATCAGCGTGTTAACATAGTGGTAAATCGTTTATCTTTTCGTAATATCTAAAAAGCTCATTATTACATTGGTGCAACAATATGCAAGAAAGAATTGAAGCCCGTGAATAATAATGTTAAAAAATGTATATAATTAACGACGCGGTCTGTTATCTTTTTTCAAGGTTGTTAAACTAGTTTTTCACATGTTAAGTGGCAGGAGGGGTATTCTTTTAAGATACGAACAAAGGTTTCATGCATAATGTTCCTATTAACTTAATTTTAACAGGGGGGGGGGGGGGTATAATTAGTAGGTCTGGTAGGGGCATGTTGCTGCCCTGTGTCGTTACAATACTCTAGACCACGTGTTAAATGCAATTTACATAAAGAAGATACGGGCGCGATAAAGTAATAACTGCAAAATGATAATGTGGCGCGGGGATATACATCTATATATAGATAAATAAACTATATATATCTATATATGTGCATGCATACTCGTAAATATAAGGATATTATATCCGAAAAACGGCTATATCATGCTGTAAAATTCAATTTACGTTTTGCATATAAGGTACATATATGTTACCAGAACATTGATTCAAATGCGATTTTCCTTATACAGATCGATTCAAAAGTATAATATCTCATCAATTCTTTTATATATTGCGTCGCGTTGTTCCTTGAGACCAGACGGACTAAATGAAACAGGTTTATTGTATTTATTATGCTCAGTAATGCGTCTGACCTTTGGTATTATAAGGCCAAAAGCGTCTGAGGCTCGCATTTGTAATTAATATTTAAGTGACCACAAAAAATGGGTCAGTTGTAAAAAAGGTTGCGCACGTTCACACGGAGCACAAGATCGCAAGACAATCCTCAAATAGAAGTTAAAGGCTCTATAAGGCCAACAAAAGGCCATGAACTTTTAAAATTAGTCTGGAATCTTGTAGACCAGTAAAACCTTTACAGAACTTATGATATTATTGTCTAAGTTATATGAGTAGTGATCATAGTAACATAATTTATGTCACGAGTCAACAGTGCTTTCTAAAAATACATTTGTTCAGGCCACATTATGTTTTATTATATTTTTTTCTATCATTAATTTACCTCCCCTGTTTTAATGGGGGCCTTTCTTATTATGCCATATTTTTATGCCATATAATAAATCAACTGATTGCTCTTGACTTTATACCAGTTTAATAAGACTTTATCCTTTTTTACTGTACTATACTTATTTAGTTCTTTGTTTAAATCGAAACCTAATAATATTAAGGGTACATTTTAATGTTAATTCATGAAAAGTATACTATGTTTAGTATTCATATGTATAACAGGTTTTAGTTACATTCAAAATCGATATGTATATTCCCTGCCAAAGCTCGGCTAAGGCTGTTATTTATAGTATTTTAAGCTTAATTGCATTTCTCTGTCTGCTCGAAAATAGCTGGGTTAGTAGTTTATTAGGTTAATTAGTGGTATAAATATTCTTAAAGTGATGGAATTAAAATTTTATTATTATTATTTTAACATTTTAAGTAAACTCCGGTGAGTCCTATAGTCACGACAGACGTGTGCGACAGACGCAATACAAAGTATTTGACTATCAAGTACCAAAAGTCACCATAAGATGTTTATCCTGGAAGGTTTATAAATAAATAAAAATAAAATAAAATAAAAAGCCTTTATTGTTGTGCAATTTTTACATTACAATGTGTAGATAATGTTAGGTTACTTCTTGTACAACTTGTCCTCCGACAAAGGCCTCCTCTAAAGCTTACCATTCTGTTCTATTTTTTGCTAATCGAATCCATATTGTCCATATTCATATTCAAGAATGCATATATAACATACAAACAACTATAATAGAGTTGGACGGGACATATGGCAAGAGAGAGGATAGAAAAATGGACAAGACAAATAGCAGAATGGTACCCACTAGATGGCAAAAGAAACAGACGCAGACAAACTAGGAGATGGGAGGATGATCTCAGGAGAATTGCGGGGCCAATATGGAAGGTTTATAGAACGTGAATAAATATTAATAAAAATTAATATTAATATTAACAAACTAAAGAGCTTTCATTTACTCATATCTTTTAATGCACACTTTTGCCATATGTTTCAATGAAGCATATTATGATTATGATGGTCACTGCTATGATTTGCATAAGAGTGATCGTGAACTAAACCATGGCGAACAAAAAAAATCATATCATATAAAATGTAATTACCAGGCAAAAATTACGACTTTTTGTATTATGGAAATATTTTAAAGCCTTAACCAAACAATTTCCTTGAATCTCGTCGTGCACAGACAAACGAAAACTATGTCTGAACTTATCGAAACACGTTGAATGCTAACGGAGGTCACCGGTGGTCCAACCTACAATTCCCATTTAGGCCATGATGAATATCACAAATTTTGACATACATATTTTATGATTCTATATGATAGATTATAGGGTAATTTGCAATAAAAATTTAGCACTTTTTGCGTTGTATAAAGAATAAAACAAACATAGTAGTGCACCGGTGTCGGCCAGGCAGAGAGAATATCTTTTTTCTAGCTGCTGGTACCAAGGGGTCAGGATTTTTTTTTTTTATTTTATTTAATAATTTTTTAGGATTATTTCCATATATTTTTACAAGTACTAGCCATTTAAATTGTATCTTTAAGGCAAGACTAAATAGGTTCATTCTAGGCCAGCGCGTTCCACCGTAGACCGCATCTACACTTTATTAATTGTGACTGCGGTCAAGCGCTTGCCTGTCACCAATAAAAAAAAAATAAAAAAAAAGGCATCCAAATATATCGTAAGAGAACAATGAAATTCGGTAAGTTTGTTGGAAATTTTGTACAGTATTTTATAAGAAACTTTAACGGGACATTTAATGCATCCAATCTGAGATCACAGTAGTGACCCCCGCGACGAGGCGAAGCGAAGCGCGAGAGCACTACGTAACCACCTTTTCTCGAAGCAATTCATAATTTTTTTCAAACCTACATAACTTTTTAAGCCACTCCACATATTTTAAGGTGTAGAGTCAGTGAAGTTACGACGTGTAGAGTCAGGCCGCCTAGAGTTAGAGGCGTGGCTCTAAAATAGATTTATGATAACTTTTTAACAGCGCGAGCCATATAGTCTCGTCGTGGAAACGATTTATATGAAAATGTTTTTGGTGGGATAATATTTTTCACGCTCTACGTGGATCGTACAATAGATTCCCGAGAAAAGAATGCTAAAGAAAAACAAGATTTCACTGTTTTCAGGTCGCTTGCTAACAAAGGTATTGTTGTAATACAATATTTTTGCCTACAGGTAAAAATATGAGACGATTAATTCGCCTGCCTCAGTTGTTATTATACCAGCATATTCGTGCAAAAATATTGCGTTGTTAGCTTTAATTATTTGAGGTCGAATAGGTATTATAATTAAGTAATTGAATACGTTACTTTGCAAAAATTTGTATGAGTGATGTACCTATTTTTTTTTAATATATAAATTACGAACCTTTTTCCATAGAGAGTAAATATTAAAGTGAGTATGTGTGATCATAAAATATTGCGAACATAAATACTTATCACAGAGTCGATTACAAGTACAATTAATAAATGCAGTATCAGAAATGTATGAAGTGGTTAATACAGAAAGTCCTCAACGTGACGATAAGATAAAAACTAGTATAAATTGAATAAATGCTCTTTTACTCATATAATAATATCATTATTTAGATTAAACAATCTATATCTATACCAATACATAAATCTGAAGAGTTTGTTTGTTTGCTTGAACGCACTAACCTCAAGAACTACTGGTTTTATTTGTATATTTCAGTGTTACATACCCCATTTATCGAGGAAGGCATATATCATCACGCTAAAACTGAATCTATTTTATTTCACCTAATTTAACGCGGACGAAGGCACAGCTAGTAGAAATATATATGTAAATACTCTGCTACTACCATACTTCGTGCTAATCTTTTACGGGTACAGATTGATACTTATATACATAGATAGGTTGCAAAGGCCGGAGACGCACCAGCATATAGTCTGGTAGTGCAGCTGTTTACGGGCCTCAGTAGGCACTCAGGTGAACCTTCTGTCCGTATTTATTTAGTCGTTTGCTAGCACGAAGTCCACATTATATCACAAAAACAAGTTTACATACATTTTATTAGACTTACATACATTATAAATTACTGCAATCCCCCCTATGACACGGTAGGTTTATTTCACATTATAGGCAAACGTGTTAAAGGATTATTCTCGTAGAACGCGCTTAAATGCTTTATAAGAGCATCGTGTTCTAGGGGGATTACAGTATACTGATATACTCTGTTACAATATAGAGAAAAAATCAAAAAAATTCAAGTGTTGTTTTTTTTTGTAAATATATGTACATGCGTATATTTACAAAAAAAAAAAACAACACATTAAAACAGAAGGTAAAAGGAAATTAAATTATATACAAAAGAAAAATTACACAACTAAAACTGTCAGACTTCCCGACGGATTATCACTCATTAGAGTAAACAACAACTTCCAAAAGAAAAATAACAAAAATAAGCGTTTTTTGGAAAAATCTACAAACTGCACAATTACATAACAGTACCCACACGAGAAAGATCAGCGATATTTGAAATTTACAGTTAGTACATCGAAAGAGCACAGACATCGAAGATAAAGCGATATAAAAAGCATTATTAGAATTTAGCGTGCACATGCAGTATTATACCTTGGCATTATAAGCTCTCAAAAAGCTGCAAGCAGGAACTAATGGTCGGAACCTAGGTGGGCTACAAACTCGACACACGCCATGCCGGCCACCTAGAAACAACGTTCATCAGCTAATTTGAACCTTTTGATGGATGAAATGTAGAGTAATGAAATTTTTGTATGGTCATTTTTATGATTAAAATGACTGACCACGCAAGAACAATCACTGCGAGAATCGAGGAGTGGTGACAATTATAGTAGGTAAGGAGTGGGGAGAACTGTGCTATTGAACAACAAATAGATATTATCTGTGGAGGTTTCTCAGAGCTGGTTCATTCTTTGTGCAGTGGTAATGGAAGTGAAGGATAAGAAAGGCAACCATTTCAAGGTGAGTTCGTTGCGCTACCATGGCTACATAGAATAACATTTGTAATTTTGTTTTATGTCAATTGGGACGAGTTGTTATGCTAATTCAGTTTAGTTAGAAAGTATCATAAATTATCAATTTAAGTATAAATTATACCTCTATTCAGAAAATTTTATCCTCCACGCAATGGCCATCATCATATTTGTCTTTCTAGTGATACGATCCTATACTATACTGATACGATACTAGTGATACGATAATATTCTATGGCATGACCGCGATCTAATTCATTTAACTAAAATCAACTACAGAAATGACCGATGACAATGGCTCCGTCTCTACTCACCGAAAAATTCTCTTCAAGCGACTAATGACGTGGTATTTAATATACACTTTTAACACTAAAATATAAATGTCGCTTTACGATATTTCTCAACTGATAGCACTGCGCGGAACATTTGACACCGAGTGACCCATCAGCTATATGTGAGAATAAAGTAAACTATGAGAGAAATTGTCCATTTCCAAATGTATCACAGGCGTTCTTTAGGATGCGCTCAGTGTGGTCACAGTGGTCACTGTGGTCACAAACCATGTGGTTGCGAGCGGCAACAGAAAACTTCACGTCAAAGTAAGAAGATACCTTACAAGTTGATTGGATTATACGAAGATATCACGCTCTGCTTACTATAATCTATTTATAGAGAAATAATATTTGATTATATTTAAGACATTAATTTTAAAGACTTATTTATTGGCTGACAGATTTAGTTTTTTTAATTAATTATTTACATCAAAGAAAATTTAATCACATTTTACGTGGTTAAGTTTTTTTCCTTTGGAAAGCTATTAAATAAAGTGATTTTAAAAATAAACTCATGTTATCTTTCCAAGTATTAGGAAATATTCATACAACCATCGCGGCTTCAATAATAAATACGTAGGTTAACTGCTAACGCAATATTCCATATTTTCCGGTCTATATTTTAATTAAATGTCACTGTTTTAACCTTTCACCAACGTTTAACATTTCTGTTTTTTAAACACACTTGGTAAATTTGCTCACTCAGTTAATTGTGTAAAATTATTAGTGTATAAAATATGATAACATCATCACTTTATTTTTTATGCCAATAATAACAACACACATGTACATATTTTCTTAAATAAATTTTCCTAAAAAAATTATTGAAATATCAATATATTCCTTTTCACTGTACCGATCATAACCGTACTGTACCGACCCCTAACAACTGAGGAGCTGTCATTTGGCGTAACTGTTGCGTTTTCTGAAGAATACTCTTTGAACATCACAGCCTAATGTCCATATTGGCTTGTCGCTTTATTTTGGGTAGTACAGAAACATGCGCGGTGATGCATTGCGCATACCTAATATTGATTACAATCATATGTACGATAGAAAAAATGGCGGCAATTTCATTTTTTAAACTATTTTAGAAAAATTATCATTTTTAATAATATCTATTTATAGTATGTTGTTATGTAACACTTGAAATCAAATATTAAAAATAGTATTAGATAATTCATATAAAAATTATTCAAGCTACTTGAGCACAGTTTCTTTTACTTATTGTATTGTTATCTAAAAATCAGTATGGGGAATAATATAAATTTGAAAACATTTCATAAGAGTTTATTAACGCCAGAAAGGTAATACGCACGGAGAAGCTTTGCGGGCGTCATAATCGCTCTAAGTTATATTACAAGTGTTCTTGGACTAACTAGAAGATCAGGACGAATGGGCACTTGGGTTTATAGGAACGAGCTCTTACCATAAATTTACTCACTGCAAAGGGAATTTTCCTAAAAAAGACACATAAAATAACAGAAACTACTTACGTAATAGACAGTTTGGGTATAATAGCACCAGGTGCGGCCGTAGCGCTGCTGATCACTAGCAGTGACCGCCGGGACGTGGGCACCGGTATATCCAAGTAATCCAAACCTGTGGAGACGAATTCGAGTAATTTTTTTTTATTGGAAGCTAAATTTTTCATTAAATTGTTTGAAATTTATGTGAAAATATTACCAAATTCCATTTGCTCGATATAACTTACAAGTACTGTTATACTACTACCAATCGTTGAACATCACGTAACTCAATTTTTTGCCTAAATGAATGCATATGTAACCTCAATTTGTTGTTACATGCTTACCATTGTCGACGATAGCACACAGACCAGCGTCTGACACCGACCGCCCGCGACTCTTCAAGTCCAACCGATCCCGGCGAAAGAACGCCCAGTTCCGAGCCACGGACGAGCGAAGTAGTCTGTTAAATCTGTACCAATTGCCATGTTAAACTGTGCCAAAAGCCATCGTTTCGAACAACAGCGATGCGTCTTCTTGCGAACAAGCCTTATGGAGTTAATTTTCTGATGATGAACCCGCTTTCGAGTCAAATAGTACAGTTTTGAACAAATTGTCTCCCCCTTCTTTAATTATCAGTTTAAAATTGTTTCCCGTCATGGACTTACGCAAATAACTCGTACTACTATCAATCAAATAAAAGCTAGCATTATATTCGAAGTCATTGCCCGATAGTTGAATGCAATCCCGAAAAGAAAGTGTCCCAAAAATCAAACAGATACAGTAGCAACTATTATTATTAGTATTTTTTTTCTTTATCTTTACATACTCGTCGAAATATAAGACAAAGTCACTTGTCGTACCTCCCATTCCCGTACGAGTACATCTTTAAAAGTACGCATCGGATTTTGATGTGTTTCTCATCAATAATCAGAGCGATTCAAGGCGAAGGTTTATATGTATACAACATATATATTGTATTAGATAAAAGCTGAAAACTTCTGTGTTTTGTAACGTGATGTCGTAAAAAAACGTATTTTTGTGCGCTTACATTATTGCATGCGTTGGCTAAACTTTACGAGATACTTAGATCAAAATAATGTAGTAGTACGGAATTGTACTGGTATATCTATACTAACATATAAAGCTGAAGAGTTTGTTTATTAGTTGGAATGCGCTAATCTCAGGAATTACTGGTCCGATTTGAAAATTCGTTCAGTGTTAGATAGCCCATTTACCGAGGAAGGCTAATAGGCTGTGTATGTCATATGTCATCACACAAAAATTGAATTTATTTTTGTTACGTTATTGTACGCGGACTACTAGTCTTAAATAGATCTATAAAATAGTCAGCGTTTGTCTTTCCTAAGTGTAACCACCACACTAACCATTATTTTTTTTTTTATATAAAATGAAGTATTTACGAAGCTATTTTAAAGAAATTCTTAATCTTTATTCTATACGCATTAAATACACTAGAAATATTGTAAGTTGTATGCAGATATCTAATAAGATATGAAAGAGATGTGGCGGCAGAGTTGCCGGCGGCGGTCGATGGGGTAAGCGACCAATAGATGGCGCACTATATTTTGATATCCGATAGTGGAGAGAAAGTAAGAGTAAGCCAAAACGTTCGGACAGGACAACGTCCACCCTGTCCGCTAGTAGAATTTTAAACAATAATTGAACGCCTCAGAACTCTGCTTTAGACATTAATAGTGCAGGCGCGGTGGACTTGAATATAAGCAAACCTAATATGACGACCGCAATCTATGAATGGTTTTGAACTCAGAAAAGAATGCAGCTTATGATTCTGGATGTTACCAGAAGCCATTTTGGTTCATTTTCAGTTGGCTTTATGATACATAAAATCAATAAACAAAGGCAAGGTTATCCAGTGCCTTGACTATAACTTGGCGCTCGCGGCTTGTTATATTGGTTTTGCCCGTTATGTTCTTGTAAGATGTATGTAAAATGCCAATTTGTGACTGTGATACATATTGGTCTACAAGTTTTACGGTTGTTTTCGTTAAACAATTGAATTATATTTTTATCATTACGTGAAGTGAATCTACGTAACGATATATACCTACATGTAAACCTTGCAAAATTTACTAGTATCGTAGTAAGTATTACGTCTACTGCTGGTATCTTAATAATTACCAATTACTTTACAGTAAGAGACGGCAGTTAGGTTCGCTTATGGGCGTCATTTGTAAAGCGGTTTGCTTCTTGTATGAAAGCAAGTTCGAAATAAAAAAGCTTGCTTAACAATTGTACTAAAATTTAATTTCGCCAGTGTCTGCAAAATAGATTAGCCACTCTTTCTAGCTCCCTTTTATCTGCCCAATAACTGGACATATTCACTACGGATATGCGAAAAATAAATCCTTCCTGCTATTGTCACTACCCCTATACCGCCGTCGACAGTAGTGTAGCGGCCACTACAGAACGAGATGGCAATGATGTCGAGTGGAAAGGTTACACCAAAGGAAACTAGATGGCGCTGTATGCATGACGACTTCGGCAGTACAAATGCTGAAAATCTCCATACAAACCAACTCACGCTAGCGAAGATTCCCTATACACCTCATACGTACGAATAACTGTTGGCGAGGCGCGACCGCCCCGGGCAATTCCACTTTGCCCGGACTGATAATCTTCCTTTGTTGTTGAGCACCAGTTCCACCTTGGTGTGCCTTACCACAGTAGTATCCGAATCCTTTTCTCCTTTCCATCTATCTTTGTCCTTTTACTACATCCCTTTCTGTAGGCTATTTGTACACACTTGGTTTGATTCGCAGTGTGTAGACACGATCGTCAGTGTTGTATGGATCATTTGGAAGCTTGTTGACATGCACGGCGGCGCTACATCATGACGCCGCTGCGCGTTCACCCCTCGGCAGTCGGCTCGCCAGGTTCGTGCACGTTTTAATTTTCGTCAGTATTGTACGGTTTTATTCATATTGGCTAATGAGTAATGGCAGTCTAAGCGAGTTCCTCGATGGCAGCGGGCGTATTGACGTCTTAGTGACCGTTTACCTACGCTGATTATGTTTCACGAGTAAAATGAGTGTAAATCGAGACTTGCTAATTACATTAATTCAAGAACGAATTCATATTATAGAGTATGGGATGAGACTATCGGTGACTATAAAAATAATCATTTTCTTTTTTGAGTTTCCTACAAGCAATGATAATCTTTTTCCTGTGAAAATTCATGACGAACATCCTGTAGCTTGGCCAGTAAAAACGAAAGTGAGCCGTACTTGGTTCTTGTACAACCTGGCTACATTACCGTGTTCTAAACAAGCTCGTATCGTTTTTTAAACAAACGGCTAATATGCCATACGTTTAAAAACCATTCTTGAAGAAAAGGCCTTACTTCTATCTATTTATCTAATACAGGTATCGCTTCGTTTGTAGTTCTTTTGGTCTGGAACAATGCGGCTGCATTATGTCGGCGCGTTCCGTTACCAGCATCTCTTTCTCACATAAGATCGGCGAGAATTGGCAACAATGCTGTCACGTCAAATGATGGTACTATTGTCGGGTTTCGTTCGGTTTGTGAGACTTCCCGCTGGCCTAAACTCCTCATCAAAGGCCAGCAATGCGTCTGCGACCCATCTGGTTGTGCAGATGTTCATGTCCATCGGTAGTCACTTAGGTGATGAACGGCCTGCTCGTTTGCCTCTTGTAATATTTTAAAAAAAAAATACCGTTTCGTTAAAATTTTCGTTTTTCGTATGATAGTTTAAACATCTAATTCCGTTTTCTTATAGTTTATCGTTATCTTATTCTGTCTCCAATTACTTACTGATTATAAACATTGGTTCTATTTTTTTTACAGTCATATAATAGGTTACAGACAATTTATAACTAAAAATTAACATTTATAGATTTATATTCAAAGTTACACGTTGGATCGTCTGCCCTTTTGATGGGATTACAAGTGTTGCCAGCGTGTCTGCGCTGTAATGTACCTTTTGAGCGGAGTGTCAGAGTGCTCGGAGCCGCTGGACGACGTGGAAGAGTCGCTGCTGCTAAAGTTCACATGGCGATACACTTGAAAGCTGGAGCTTGCGCTTTTACGGTCACTACGTTTGGACATCTCAAACCACGCGCGTGCATATGGCTTTCAATTACTGTGAGCCGAAAATCCGACTGAACACTGAATAAAAATCACGCCTAAACGATAAATGTAAGCTAGTTGGAAAACAGTAGTTGAAAATAAATTGTCACAGGGTTCTAAAATTAGTCCCGACGCTGTAGCGTAAGCGTGCGGCGATTTGACTTTCGACTCATCAACAATTACATCAGAATGAATGTTCTCTTCATACGTTGTGTGAATCGCAGCTTTGTTTGTTGCTAGGAAATTACACGCTGCGCACATTCAAAAAAAAAAAATATTTCGGGTTTAGTGTTACAAAAAAAGCTTTCATTCGATTGCAAACACATGAATTATCTTACGTAATGTGCAATATTTTAGTGTACCACCCATCTTCTGCTGCGGTGTAAGATTTCTTGAATACATTATAAAGCTAGGATTAGGAATGCTTTGTCAATATGTCATTAATCAAATATTTAAGGGCTACTGCACCTATTCTACGGCGAGACGTTCAGTGTCTCGTATCACTGGTAGCAATGACACTTTTATTTCGCTTGTTCTTTTTTTGTGCGGAACCCTAATAATTTTTCTAAAACTGTATTTCAGTCTTGTTGCTCCTTGCAATATTAGCTACCTGCCAGTGAAGGTCCAGTCAAAATAGGTTCAGACGTTCCAGAGATTACCGAGAACAGACAACAAATTTCTCATTGTTTTTTGTTATAGATGTTGTGTATATAGTAATACGCAATGACTAAAATTCATTTAAAGTCGACGCTAAAAATAGAACCTCCAATTTATTTATATGTATAGATGAGTTTCGTATTTTGTGTTTAGTTGAATATTAATAGCTTTATCTTTATATCGCGTGTAATCATATCTACATCTGGGACTTATTTATGAGGGCACGCGAGGGAACCCAGAGCGACCAGGGAAAAATTCGAATATTTAAAAAAAAAAAAACACGAAAAACTGAAAAATAAATAGACGCGTAGAACTCTGTCAATTTGGTAGAATTTATACTTCTGTTTATTTACACAACTATCACAACTAATGCCATCTCTACCCTGAAATCGATATTTATTTTTAATTTTATCACTACAAACATTTGCATTCTCAGAATGCATCTACGGTTAGACTTATTTGCAAGGGATGGAAAGGGGAAACCAAAAATAAGACTTAAAACTATTGGAACTGGCATGCATCAAGAGTTCGTTCTTGCGGCTTTTAATTCGGTCTCAGTTAAATAAAACAACATTTCCTTTTCGTAAATTTAATTTTAATAATAAAATTTAGTTACAATAATAGCTGCATCGCTATAACGACGCTACGTACTCTATAACGACGATATAATACCGCTCTCCGTATTAGGTACCGAAAGTTGCTAAATACAGGGCGTATCTGACATCGTAACGCAAACTTTGTGATAAGGGTACATTTAATGTCCTAAATAAGGTTCATCAAGGAAATGAGCGGTTACAGGTATTGCCATCTTCATCCCACGCTTGAGCGCGCAATGTATCGTGAATGGCGCGAAGCGTACGCACTTCGCGGCCCCTTTGATGCAAACGCCGCGGCGACGTGCAAACACAATTGATCGAAGGAATTTTAAGTTTTATTTACATCACGGTTTGATGTAAAAACATTGAAGAAATTTGTTTCTGATTGAAAATCGCACTGCATTAGGTAGTAATAATGATGTTATACAGTATTCAGTTAAAAAAATGGTAAAAAAAATTACATTTCATGAAAAATTTTATTTGTTTTATTTCACCACTGGAGAGTCTAGAATCACGTACCGAACCCATGGGATGCGTAGCCGGTACGACGTCAGATACACCTGCATACTAAGTAACAAACTGCCGAACAGTTACAAGTCATTTTATGTGACCTTCTACGATCATCTGTACGATGACTACAGTCTTTAATTTTTAAGTTTCATGTATATGTTTTAAAACTTGAGTAAGTTTTGTTCGCAATATAATAGTCAAATTAAACATTAAGACATTTCAATTATTTCCCAAAAATATTTGAGGATTTTTAAATTTAAACAGTAATAGTAATAAATTTGTTACGTAAGTACGTTAAACTTACGTCAATACAAATGATGCACAAACAACCTCTTCCTGTCGTTTGAACGAAGTCTTATATTTAAATTTTCCCTAAAATAAATTAAACCGTAGTCTTTGAAAACGAGCTAACAAAGAAGTAACGTATAGGGTAGGAGATGAGCTGCAGACTCCGCGCGGATTGCAGACGATACCGTGCCCCCCCCCCTCCCCCTCCCGGCGCGCGCCCTAATAGTACGGGCGACGCGGGTTGTTCTGAAAAATTAAAACTGGTGTTAGCTAAATTATAGGATTAAGTAATAATACTGGACAGCAAACAGTATGTGTGACAATAGTACATTGTTGCAGAGGTGCAGAAAACGACCAACTGCTGGACGAGCAGTTTGAAGTTTTTAAAAATACGAGTCAGGCAGTTGTTGTTTCTGTCGAGGCTTACATAGTACTTCTCTCAAAAAATGCAAGTAGATAAATCAAAGTTCTATTGAAAATTATTTATAATGTAATTAATATTAAAAGTTACATTTTACTAAATTTTTATTTTAGTTAGATATATTTTAGGCTCACTTTTATTACTGTTTTTTTATTTTACTTTTAGGCTATAAATATGATTAAATAGTGCTGCCATTATCTGATTAAATTTTTTGGTCGATAAGTTGTCTCCTGTTCGAATTTTAAAAACGCGACAATAATGAAATTTCATACAACTTTGCAGGCGCGTTTTTATCTTAAATTTGAGTATTTGTAAAATGGCAAACTACGCGTATTCTCTTTTCGAATGTAATGTCACTGTTTCCGCGCGTTTGAGAAAATTATTTTTATGGTATAGGTGATGGTATGGAACCCTTCGTGCGCGAGTCTGACTCGCACTTGCCTGATTTTTTTTGTAATTTGCAATCCATGATACAAAAATAAGAACAGTTACAAGTGCGATGTATCATAATTTGTACCAGAACCGATGTCGCCAAATTCTGTGTGGTTTGACATACAAAATTAGAATAAAATAAAGAAACCTATGGGACAGAAGTCATAAGTGGACATTATAAGGGCCTATAGGATTAAAAAGGACCGTTGTTTTGCCGTAATGCAGGTGTTTAAGACATATTATTGACGTTATGAACGTGACAAGCAAATTTCGTATATGACAATAGATTTAGAGCATGCAACAATGACCTTAATCGGTTACACAATAAAGTTGACAATGTGCATCATATTCATCGATGATGTTTTTCATACATATTGTGCGCATACACTTTCGACAGTCGATATTTTCATTCCTAATATGTTATGGCGAAATATCTAAAACACGATTTTAAGAATTTACAGGTAACCTTAAAAATAGAGGCAAAAACATAGTAAATAAATGATTCTGGATTTATAGAAATAAATAAATATATTTTATAGAAATAGATTAATATAGTTAGGGTATATCTAATTATTTAAATAAAATCCACGTATATCCAAATATATTAATAATATGTAATTATTAAAACAAACATATTCTCGTAACCGACAATACGTAGTGTAGTGCAATAGTTTTACAAAAGGAACTGTAAAAGTGAAAAGTAATGAACTGTATGAATTATTTATTGGAAGACAAAGTTATAAATACAGAACATCGATTTCATTCATCACCATTAGTGTTTTTCAAACAATTTAAGTTATCCTTTGATTTGCCAAATTTTTCTTCTCGTCCCGCTCATACTGTGTCTGATTTATTTATTTCCTTTTTCAGTCTTACATTATTCGATAGCAGTCCTTTTATTTTTACATCTTGTTTTTTAATTCTTGCAAAATTTCAATTGTTCGTTATATTTTTTTATAGGCGATGATGCCATTGATCAGCCACTTGCAGTACATAACTATTAAGGTTAAAGCCACTACTTGCTGTATTTGGCTGTATAGAAACAGATTCTTTCTGTAAAGGCTTTTTTAGACGACCCCATATCGGGTCTCTCAAATTTACCTGGCTTAATTGAGGAACCAGGGGTAGTAGCATTAGCATTTGGATTCTGAAACAAGAATAATTTAGTGAAAGCAATAATATTGTTACAATGTAAAATAGTACGAATTTCAAATATTACGTTTTAACTTTTACTTTTTATTGCAATTGCAGCTGAGGTCTGTAGTGCCATTCGTTCGTTTATGCAAAATAAGTCTTAAATTTTATAATATTCTTTATCCATAAAAATGTGTACTTGCCTCAAATATTTGACGATCTTTAAGGTAGAAAACGCCTAGATTTCAGGTGTCTACATTCTTTAAACGTTATAAAAAATCGTCTTCTAAAAAATGCACCGAACATATGGTGCTCGTTTTATCGGTATCCAGTTAATTCTGCTCGCTGCATTCGTCCATTTTTTTTAACCTAAAAATATTTTCTGACTAGACATCTTATATATTCCAATAAATAATACGACTTCTATTTAATACGAGAAGAAATTGTGGATTATGTGATTATTTAATAATTTAATGTCTACATACAACAATACGTTATGTGTAATATAAATACATAATTATTTAAACTGGTAATAAATATGCGTATCGAAGAAAACAAACATGGAAATCTATCAGTATCGTTAAATGAAACGACGTCAACAAATTAAGATATAATAAGATCTCACCCTGATATTTCACTAAATTATAATTAATTGAACTTTTTACGATTTTATTGATAAAGTAAATGAAACCATACTTACCAAGGGTGAGAGTCACCTCCATATATATAAAACTTAGCTCTAAAAGCTTTTTGAAACATCTCAGTCGTCAATAGCTGTCTAGATAATGGAAAACGTACTACAGAAGGCGGTATTGCTTGAGACGGCACGTATTGTGAGGAAGTTTCTCAATCTGGAGCCCTAACCACCGGTTGCTGGGTCTTTGCTCCGCTGCCGGCAGTCATCTATTTCTTATATGTTTTTAAATGTTTGCATTTTATATTACTAATTAAAAATGTATTTAGAATAAGATATACTAAATAAATGATAGTCATGATAATATGTATAATCATACTAGCCACCTAAATCCGCTGGACGGGGCCAAAACGCTTCAGACAGAGGGTTTACAAAAGAAATACTTTATGTTTACATTTTATCATCGAGATTCGTAGAAAAAAATTCATTCAACCCGTGAATCACCTGCAGATGTCCGTGGGACATTTTTTATCTTAAAAACAAACCAATGAATCCGATAAATGCAATAAATTATCCATTCATCGAATTTGTAACTTTTGTAGGCGGGTTTATTATACAAATAGTTTCATTCGACTTCCCATGCATTTTTGTGTGAGGACAACAAAACGAGTCGATTTTTTGACTCAAGAAATCTGTCACACCTCTTTCTTTAAATGCGGACCATATTTTTTATCGTGAATCTTTAGTATTTTATGATGTGACTAGGTGAGCCCGCGACTTTGTCTGCCTGGTTTAACAACCTTCCAAATAAATGAGTCTTTGAAAGTTAGGTTTTTTTTATAACAAGGGCCAAACGGACAGACTGTTTACTGGAGTAATTACCGACGTCTATGGACAGCTGTGGCAGATGCGTTGCCGGACTTTGAGGAATGAGTATGCTCTTTTCTTGAAGGTACGATACAGGGATTCGAACCCCAATCCTGATATATATACGCGCTTACCTAGTTTACTACCTACTTACGTATAATATCGTACAATTAAAAAACATACTTGTTCTTTAAAATTGGTAAAATTTTACGCGTTTTCAAATTAATAGGGTAATAAATTAACCTGAACAAATAGTAGCTCTGGGAACTTTAGTCAGGTGGTTGTATCACGCCTACGCTTAGAAATTTTTTCTACTGCTCGTCTACTGTAGTGCTACTTACTGTAGGGTGGTCGCAATTTGTTTAGCAAACTGTGGGACATTAAGTAAATAATATATAAAAAATAAAATAATCAAGAAGATAATAAAAGAACAATGGCACAGGCCTTCAGCCCGTGGAGGATAAATCATCATTACACAAAAATTCCTATTTAAAAGTACAGAAGTTTTAAGACATGTTAACTGAACTAGAAAGAATGCTTAGAGAATAAAAGCCATTTTTAAAAGTAACTGATATGCAAACTCTGTAAAATTATTTTATCAACTTTTGCAATTTTACAGAAAATTAAAAAAAATATATACTTTAGGCTGGAAATACAATAAAGAGTCTTTGCTTTCTTGATTTTGCTTATTTATTTTTAAAGTTTTAACATAAGTTTAAATTGCATTTAATGATATTTAAAATTAAGAACGCTTTTGTATATAGTAACTACGACACTAATTATATATACTAATTACAACAGTAACACACTAACTTCTAAGAAACTACTTTGCTTAAATCCGCGAATGAATATGAGGGACGCATGTGCGTTGATACACATCGGAAAGTCAGTGTAGCTGTGCTTTGGTGGCGGATTCGGTGGTGTAACCTTCGGGTTGTATTGTACCGAAGTGTATGTGCGATGATGCGATGTGCGAATGTGTAGCATTGTACCGATTTTCCCCTCATATTTATTAGCGGATTTAAACAAATTAGTTTAGTATTTCATGTATGTCATGGATTTTCGCAAAGTAACGCCTGATTCTATCAACTACACTAAATTCTATCGTAGTTATTGTTACCAAGGCTTTGTATTAATGCTTACAATATAAGACACATTATTGTTTTTTATTAAGTCAGTACTATAATTGAACAGATATAATGTACACCCTAATCCGACCAACCGACACTTTGAGCTCAAAGGATTTCACAATACAAATAACGTCATTTACCGCGGTCATTACTGACAATACTCATTCATGATTCCAAATACCAAAAAAATACACAATTTTATTCTCACGGACGTACTTGAAGTGGACCTTTGCGCAAATTCGTTACAGAACAGGTCATTTTGCAGGTATGAAATGCGCGTCTTTTTTTACTCTTTGACTTTTTTGACACATGACATTTTGAAAGGACACGGTTTTTATTTCGCGCCTAAAAATTGATCGATTTGACACGACTCTTGTGTTTGTTCAGTCGACCTTTGTGACTTTTGACTTTGTAAGTACAGCTTTGAAAGCTCCCACGCATTATATTTAAATGCGGAATTACGAGAATTTACTTAGCTAGAAATAGAATATTAGGAAAGTTGTTTGAGAAAAATATTTTTGTTTTAAAGTATATATATTTAAAATGAAAATTTTTGTATGTTTCCAACGTACATTTTTTGTAACACATACCCAAACAGTAGGTATGCCCACCGTATAATTGATAGCTTTACAGCCTTTTCAAATACGTCATGTGTGAGAGATACCTTTTTTATAACAATTTACTTTAGATTGCTATTCTGTATTTAATGGGAATATGTAGAAACATTTCGCTGTGACGAGATTTGAAAGTAATGCTTGTGAACGGCGTTTTACAATATTTATAATTTATGTTATTACAATTATAAAAAGTACATGTAATTCGCTATTTGAGACTATGATTTTCCATTCGTTTTAGACTTTGTTGAGCTTCAGAAAATCGACAAAAGTGTCGAGTTCTATAATTGCATAATGGCTTCGTTTCCCATCCTCACAGAAGGATGTGCGAGAAACAAAATGGCGACCACCCATCGCGCGCATTTGTCACTGCGCTAATGATGTGCAGTTCTCTATTCAATATGCGGTCACAAATCGATCTATGAACCTATTAGCGTATTGCGTGAATACTTCAACCAAACCATTATAATCCTGCGGTTTGTGATACGTATGGTATTTAAAAAAAAACTATTAATGATTAAGTTATAACGTATAATTTATTGGTATTATACAGGTGACACTGTTTTATTTAGTGACATTACAGTGCTATCTTTAAGGCTTACGTAATATTTCACAATAAACTCTTTAATCTGTGGTTGTTCTTTAATTTCCGGCTTACATATAATATTGTATTTCTGTATTACTGATTAATTCAATTATACGTATCATCAACATGATCATCCATGAGTTTTTGCCATGTCTGCCCATTAAGTAAATTTATGCTCTTATTTGGACTTAGTCGTAGTTAGGTAAAAGGGTAATAAAATTGTAGACTGCTTTGAAGTAACGATAAGTCAAGATGAGATTAATTTGTAGTAATCTCGTAGGCAGGAAACATGCCTTTATGAAATGAATATTTTATTTTCTTGTAAGTCGTATCGGTCCGGAAACCCTAGAGATGGCAGCTGGTGCCACAGAGATGTCATACCTGGCAGGGAATTCCTTGCAAATCGCGGGGCTGTGGATTTTCAGACATCGTGTGGGTAGAATGTCGATTTTTAACGCGATATTCAATGGTGAAATCCAGCGACTGGTATAACAACTAACCATATCACAGAACACTGCGATACTTATATCCGACATCTATATTTTTACATTGTAGTGTGCACGCAACCAACAAATGCACTTATATAAATTAGATATCACCACGTCGGGGTTTACATCGCGAGTTATAAATCAGAGACAACAATCATAATGCATAAAGCGTTATTGTGCGCGGACCCTCAATGGGCTGTGATATTTGCGGTCGATAGACCACACGGAAGGGCAACTTTTATATTGTAAAAGATACTAATATTGTTACGTTGAAAGAATTTTTAAGGGGTTGGTGATAAAAGTGGTTGACGTTACCTCTTGCAATAGACAGAAAATCTCCGACAAAAAAATCGATACCCAACCTATCATCACTTCGGATCCAATGATAAGAATTCTGCTTATAACAGGTATATGACCGATAAAAGGAAAAAGTACTTCGTTTATGAATAAAGATAATCTAATTAATAATTTAAGCGCTTAGAAGATATCGATGCAAAGCACCTAATGCGACAGGAGCGCGAAGTCGGTATTTCTGTAGGCCTATGTTATTACAATTTCAAACTAAGATTGACCACACTAATCACATTCGCGTATATTCGAGATAAAAAAGCCATCCCTATTGATTCCTATAGAATCCATTTAAATGGGACAAAAACCGCATAGAAAACAATACACTATTAGTTTTCGTGTGCCTTTTGTTCCATTTAATTGGATTTTATGGGACTTCTTAACAAGGATGATGTCGCCAATCACTATCGTCGTGGAGGAGCATCCTCATAAACGAAAAAAATAAAAGTCTTTTCGATAACTTAACATAATAAAATAAAAATGCACTTGATATAAGTGTACGATGAAACAAAACAAAGCAAACTTTTCAGAGTAAAAATAAGGGAATAAAATTTAGTTTTGAATAATACTTAAGATAACAGCTACATAATGAAACAATAATGCTGGTAGCAAAATCGTCCGTTAAATTTTAGGCTAAAACCTAGATCAGACAAAATTTTTAATAACATAATATTTTAGTGTGGCTACTACGAACTTTGACACACGAAATAAAACATGGATAATGATAGCTATTTATAAACCGTAAGAAGAATTTCATTAAAACTAAAATTTTTCTTATTTTCTTGGTATTGTCATTTGTCACGCACTAGGAGCAAAAACGAACTTAAGAACTAATACAAACAAAACCCTTCTAATTCTATTGTAAGCAATTACATATTAAATGGCTGAATGATTAAAATTCATCCCGTCTACGATCCTTAACGTTAACGGCGAAATCTTCTACTGCAACTTTGATGTCGGTCCAATTGATACCAAGGTGCTGAAATAGTTTTTCCTTACTCGGATCCATAACATAATTCTTTAATTCATCGAATAATTTAATGGCCTGATCTTTTCCTTTATAAATTTTAAGGCAAAACGGTTTTATATTATTTAGTAGGTCAAATACAGATATTGGTATTTGTTTATCTTCATTAGTAAACGATATAAAACTTTCTAATATATTTAAAACGCCATTACAGACACGCGGAGTAGACATTCGTTCAATCAGACCGATCATTTGGTAGATTTTCATTTTGTCATAATCATATTTGTTCCTTTGAGATGTATTGTCACGCGCCTGTAAATGTTCCTTGAGGATCTCGTTAAAAAGGTCTAGTAGAGTGTGAATTGTTGTAATGTCTAGCTTTGAAACCTGATTGTAAAAAGGTTCTAAGCCCTTCAACTTCATAACACGCGCTTGTATGGCAGGATTCTTAGGTAACCATACGTACATTATATCTAAGGCGTGAGCTTTTAGAGCTAGATTATCATCATGTTCAAATATATCTATCAGTTTGTCGACTACACTTATTGGTATCAATGCGTTAGTTGTGGTCGGAGCGACGTAAAACAAAGTCTTAATGAGTATCAGCAGTTTTTCTTTGAGAGGTTCGTGATTAATTCCAATTATGGGTGTTATTATTCTATCTACTCCTTTAGAGTTTAAGAATCTGTATGTGTTCTGAGATTCATTAAGCTGCTCTATTATATCGTCAAGTGTCTCCACCATCTGATCGTACAGTCCTTGGGTGTGTTCTACGGGAAGAATACCTTCCCTCCGGGATTTTTCTGCTGACAAACCGATACTTTCAATCTTTTTCAAAGACAATTCGATGCTTTTACCTTCAATAAAATCTACATTTTCCATTGGCAAGAAAGAGTGCAGATCGTTTTCGTCTCCTCGTATAATTTCCGACTGTTTATTTTCTGTGAAATAAAAGGAATGTGATGAAATTTACACATATTTGGAATAATAAAATTGTCTCGTCTCGTCTCATATCATGAAGGTGATTAGGAAATGGTGTTTGAGACAAAAAAAAACAATGTTACTGTTTTAATGTCAACACATAAGTCCATTCTAGCCAAAGTTTATATAACATGATATTCCGAAAACAGCGGGACGTACAACGATGAAATTTGCCAAGAATTTTTATAGTTAGTAAGTTTTATAGTTAGTTAGTTAAGCTAGTGTAATATTTAGAATAATATATCATTTCTTCTCTGCCGCTTTTGTAAGTTATTCATAAATACCCAAAGGAATACTAATTTTGTGTACATAAATAATATTCCAAAATACTCCAACCAGCCAAGCTCCTGCCAGAAGTCGAGGACCCGGTACGGGTTCCTCAGGGCACCCTGCAGGGACCTCGGCATTCAGAGGATTTTAGCCCTAATTTCCGTCACCTCAGTGCAATCCAGCATGACGTGGCGTGGTGTTTCTCCTGCATCCATGCATCCCCTGCATAGTGGGCTGTCTGTAGCACCTAGCTGAAATAAGTGTGTTTTCGCTTCATGTATTCTTATATAAATTATTGTCATACTTACTAGTAGAAACCTTAATTAATGCAAGCAGTATTATTTGGCTGTGGTCTTACGAAGGGTGCAGTTACTTTACCGTCAAACAGATTTTAAAGAAGGAGAAAGAAGGAGTGGCACTTCATTGCCACACGCTATCGGATTAAATTGAAATATTTCTTATATGAAGGGCTGCTAATGTGTTATTGGATTCCTTCCTTCCTATATATTGAATTCCTTCATATATCTTTATGAGGGACTGCTAATGACACATTGGTAATCCTTTTTCTTAGAATAATAATTATTTTATAAAAAATAAGAACTTTATATTTGTAGTTTGTCAAGAGAGCAGATCCCGTCAACAAACTGTCGATACAGTTTGACGGAATTGTTGTATAAGATATTGTAAAGTTATCTTTGGAATAAATTAATAAAAAGAATAGGCTTTAAAACGAATATTACAGTTGCCTAAGAAAAGCAATTAATAAAAGGAAATATAAAACTGTTTAGTCATAAGAAAAACGATTTTTCTTCTTCAGGCGTTTGTTTCTAGAATAATAAACATCGGTATTCAGAAAGCCTAGAAAAAAGATTACAGTATATCGATAGCATTAGCAAGTCGTCTCCTACACAATATCGCAAATTTGCAACTCATTGCGGTCAATTTGTAGAGATGAAAAGAAAAACACTTTTTATCTGGTTTTTTCTTGAACTGACATAACCAATCGTAAATATTTCTTCAGGGGAACTTTGGTGTTGCTACGTTGTTAACTCTAAATATTGACACAAAAAATGGCCAAAAGCGTGTCAAGACTCGCTTATATATTACGGTTCTGTATCTGATACGCTACAAACGTATTTGTTAAATAACTTCAAAAGTTGTTTACCGATTTTGTTCAGAATAATTTTCCTAATGATTTTTTAAAATGTTCTATGTACATGGAAAATATCTAGTCTCTACGTCTAATAGTTTGGAAATCCAAGGAGGGGGGGATCACCTTACGGGCAGACGGACGGACGGACAGAACGAAATTATGAGGGTTCCTTGTAGTACTACGGAACCCTATAGAGTGACTCTATTCAAAGCTTGACGACCAGAGTCTTATTCCAACTTCGTCTATACTAATATATAAAGCTGAAGTGTTTGTTTCTTTGTTTCTGTGCTTGAACGCAATAATCTCAGGAAATACGGGCCCAATTTGAAAAATTCTTTCAGTGTTAGATAGCTCATTTATCGAGGAGATTATAGGCAATATATCATCACGCTAAGATTAATACGAGCGGAGCACCAATGAAAAATGTTTCAAAATCGGGGGCATTTTCCCTTTTGAGAGCTTCTAAAATTTACGCGGACGGATTCGCGGGAAACAGCTAGTATAATTCACTTAGGTAAAGTGCTTGCCTCTTATTATATATTAAAAAATCCTTTACAATTTTTACCACAAAACCTATAAGGCATATAAAATTGAGTAATGTGACAGTAATAAACTAAGTCTTAGATCACAAAAAGTACAAGTAACGCGTTATGTGACCGTTAAAAAATATAGAGTATAAACTCTGACATACTTCCCTAGTAAAAAGGTTTTATGTCAAATCACGTGCGTGGTAAGTTTAAAGCAAAGTAGTTTAGTTTCTCATGCATGTCATGGATTTCCGCAAAGTAACGCCTGATTCTATCAATTATCTTGTGTCATTAGTAAGATAGCTTATGTTATACCTTAAAAACAGTTTTTTTTTTTTTTTTTGTGAAGTAGACTTAAGTTTTTAGATATGGTGATGTTTTATGTCTGAATAAAGTTTCTTCTTTCTTTCTTATTTCTAAAGAGAGTCAAACTTATATCAAACAAAGAGAAGGGAGAATTACGTTTACATTGTTTTTTGTATACAATATGTGAAGATTCATCTCATTATTTTGACATTTTGAAAGCTTCACTTCTACCGCTCTTGAATAAAATATGATACTTTTTAGATATATTAGATATAGAGGAGGTCGTGGCCTGATCAGTGGTCGGCATTTCAGTCGATCGCTAGGTTGAGTTGCTCTTGCTGTGACCGGGTGATAGATGGGTGACCCATTCTAGCACCGTTTTATATTTGATATCCGACCTCCTCCGTGTCTCGGAAGGCACGTAAAACAGTAGGACCCGATTAATGTCACTTTGTGATATTAGTCTTACGGTTGTAGAGATCTTGGGGGTTCCAAGGGTGACGTCAGATGGCAATCGGTGATCTTAACTCGTACAGCCACATTCTCTGCAATCTAAGCGGACCCGTGGTAACCGTGAGAACCCTAGGAAGAAGATTTTCTTATATTCAATTCTTGTTTTCGGCATCCGCCGATCCAAAATCGGCCCTAGAGTCATACATACAAAGTTGCTTATGAAATATTAATAATAAAAGAATTTATCTAAGATATAAATTCTATCTATATTTGTTAGTATTACTTATAAAACTCTGTAGATACATCATATAGTAAAATATAAGAATTATAAATTAAAATTTATAATACAGTGCAATCTCCATATAAAGAATCTGAAGGAATCTAGAAAATGTTTTTGTTATACCAAGTTATTATGTTATAATGAGGTTTTTTATATAAAGGTTTGGTTTTTGTATTGATGTTACGTTAGCCACATATTTGCATAAACAAAAAATACGTTATGTATGAGTCGACGCAATTCGTGAAATAAATTTATGTGCCACATTTATGGAGCAAAAATGTACATTTCAGCCGTCTTTAAAAAAGGAGATGCTTCTCAATTCGAATGTATGAATCAATGAATTACTTAAGAAGTTAGTCTTCTTATTTTTTTGCATCTTCCGAATCTAATTATATAATCGTGATAAAACAGTTGCTATTTTCTATTTAGTTTTTCTATTAAAATTGCTACGCCCTAAAGGGACATCATGTACATAAGTGTCATTAACACGTGCAGTTGAAGAAATAAAACTCAGAACATTTGACTGGGTGAACCGATTTTGATGATTCTTTTTTATTTGGAAGCTGATGCATCCCGTGTGGTCCTATTTAAATTTTAATTCGTTTTTGTGTTTAATTTATATTTAATATACACAATGATGATTGAAAATTCTTAAAAGAGACAAATCGATAAGTGTCTATTACATAACTGATACAGTTATATAGAGTGAGGAGGTCAATAAAAGAAAATCTACCTTTTTCGTATAAGTTTAGTTGGCAGAAATTTTTACGGAAATTTGATGAAATGCTGTTATGATATAGTAATTATTTTTAACTGTTCACTTTTCGTTTTAGTGGCCAAACGGGCGAGTGTTCACAGGACTAGATTTCTTCGATGACGACATCCCTCAGGATGACGACGAGAGTTACATAGTGGATGCATTCACAGATAGGGCTATATCAAGTGATTATGGTAGGACACCATGACAATGTATGGTTTGATAGGCTTGCGGTTAGGAGGACTCGCAGTGGGCAGTGACCCTGCCTTCTGCTCCGGGGTCGTGGTTTCGATTCCCGCCTCGAGTCTGGGTGTATTATCCAAATGTATGTATTTATATATTTACAAAAAAAATATTTGTGTATAACAGGCGGCTGTTACCTATAACACAGACATTAAGTTGTCTACCTAAGGAACAGACGTCCGTGTGTCATATATTCCTATATATTTATTATTATTATTCCTAGGTTTTGCAATTTTTATGTCAAACGGCGCTTCACTATAAACTTTATTTATTGAGTGGTACTTGGCCTCGATTTTATTCGATGCGTCGATTATTCGATGTTATACATGGAAATAATCATGGCGATTACGTTATGTAATATATACAAGTAGATATCATCATGTTAAATTAATAAGCGGGGAATGTGTATGAACTTAAATTCCTTATTTATAAGACTTTCTGTACTATTTTTTTTTTAAATCGCTTACAATTTTGTCGAAGAAAATATATTCGCGTATTTTTATGTTATGTTTTTTGAACTTGTATTAAATTACTAAATAAAATTTTTGATGGTTATGAAGTGTTTTATTTTACATTTTTGACATTAGAACTACTTGTTTTTTCTTAATTTACTTATAAACTAGTGGCCTCTTAATCTAATATTAATTACCATCTACAAAACATGCCTAGCAATATTTTTCATATCTTCTCCATGACACTGACAGAATATTATAGCGTCTAGTAGCGACTGAAGCGCTGTGAGTTATAAATAATTATAAAAAATGGATGTCAAAATTTAAGGGTTGTAAAATGCGATGCGTTTTGATAATATTAACAGTTCTATGCATTCAAAACTCAGCCGGAAATGTATCGATCAACTATTGCGGCGCCAAAATGTGTGGACACTCAAATTTACACACATTCTGTCGGTATCCTGTAAGTATGAACCTGAACTTTATAACCATTTATGTATTTTATTTTATTTTAAAAAGTTCACCAGCAGTTGGAACAATAACACGTACATAAAAAGAACAAACACAATAACGAAATTAACTAATTGTACAACTATATTGAGGTAGACACCACATTCAAAATAATAAGGCAAAAAATTTTTAATGTGATAGTATAAAAGCTAATGTTAAGTAACACAATGAAAGTTTAGTTGTTAAGTTAAATTATGTTAAGATAGGTTACACTGAAGCTAATGGTAAGTCAAATAGGTTAATTTTAAAATTAAATCAATAATGTTAGAATCCAGGTATGACAAGCCATATGAAAGAGTTAGAGAAACATTATCTTTAGAATTAATAGTCTTTAAAAGAAGCTGTCTCAAAGATCTGAAGCGTTTGTTATAGTAGGTGCGGAACACCAGCAAGAAATTGTACCTCTACATGCGCATGTTGCGGATTTTTAAAGTTTTAGAAAGATCCGTTCTTAGCGGATGTCTACTAACTAAACGCGATCCTTGCTAAATTTTATCTTTGCGCGTCCTTCGGTTCGAAATATCGTGTTAGGTGACCGTTCACTCTGATATATAATTATATGTACATTAGTGGGGGGGAAAAAAGATGATATACATAAGGTAACCCAGTTCTCGCATATGTCAAGCTATTATCGCACTTACCTCAGACGCAGAAACGGAAAATGGGACTAGATTACTAGTACCTTCTCCCATTTTCCGTCTCTGACTACACACAAAGTATTATAATCTCTATTGTGAACCACAGCCTCGACCCAGTATTACCTGTACTGGCTACATGTATGCACACCTCACGAAAGGAGAAAAAGCACGAGTGTTGGATCGCTTGAATCGCAGACGAAGTGTGGTGGCAAGCGGTTTAAGAGGATTTCCACCTCTGTTCACTATTTAAATTTATTGCCATTATTAATAATATTATTAAATCTATTGCTAAATTTTATACTATTAAGCAGACTCAAAATTAAACTTTAATATTTTTTATAAATGCATTATTTGTTATAAATGAAAAAGTTAATAATTTAATTTTTAATTAATATAAAAAAAATCATGACACGTCACTGTCTCAAATAGTATATTTTCGAAGGTGATAAAAATATAATTTTGATGTCAACAATTATTTCGTAAAAGTAGAGAACTCGATTCTTAGCAAATATCTGAAGTTCCTAAAAGTCATCATGTCCTAAACAGGATCCAAAATCCAAATCAATCGATTCACATTTTTCTGGTATTCAATTTTTCTTTTTATTCAAAAACGGTAACAAATACGTAGAAATCTGATATTTACCGAATAACAGTATCCCACTAATACTAACATAAACTAAAAAGTTGAAATATATATCCTTCTGGGGCCGATATGCTATGCTTAACATCCTTTTAACGCCCTAAGAAATGAACATTTTACTGTTATGTCTAAGCTGAATGCGATTGGACTATTTTTAGCGATTGATCTATACGATTTAAATATACCAGATCACCTTGAAATATGCCATTATGCTATACTGTTGTTAGATTGATATATAATTATAGTAGTGTACAAATATGTGAGAGAACTAATCGAAGTGTTCACACTCTTAAAGTAGCGATTCGCGTGTGAGACCGAGACAAGCGACCGAGACCGCAGACCGCGACACTCACTCACTGTCATATGGCAATGTATGAACGCCGCTGTCCACTGTCTAGCTCGCGAAATGGTATTCATACATTGCCATAATATGACCAATTGACCGCTCCACCAGTGTGTGTCGCGGTCTAGTGTCGCAGTCTCCTGCCTCGGTCGCTTGTCTTGGTCTCCGTTAACCGCTAGCTTTACGGTCTTTTGGTAAACACATATATGATTTATTTCTAATCTATCATCATAAAAAAAAATTAGTGTACACACATTAAGTTCCGTATCCCAAGCATTACTTTAAATAATTGAATTTACATTTTATTCCCTGATTCTTGAGATACTATAATAACAATATTTTACACATAAAAGTGGGATGTTTATAATAACAATATTCTAAATAGTATCTTCTGAATCGAAAGCCAATAAATAATACGTTTATCTTTCATAAAATCAAATCCTACGCGTCAATTAATGTCAGATATTTTCTCACGATGCACAGACGCCGGTATTAACTAAAAATACCATTAAATTAGACACGTTATTCTGTAAGTGGGCACTATTGTGAGTCGTTTGTAGTTTTTGTGATACACGTACATGTGCCCCGAGGGATCATTCGTATCCTTTTGAAAGTTATAGGCCTCCAATCGACGCTCCACACATGCGGGACAGTGGAACTAAATAAATTTACTTAGAGTTACATCAATGAATTTATTTCATGTAAATAAAAATATCTGTCAGTGAATTTAAATTAATGTCCTTTTTATTTAAACCCATATCCACCTTTTGGTCACAAATGGTAAACTTGAACAATCTTCATGCAGAAGCTTTTTAACTTAAGATTGAGTTCTACATCTTCTTATAACAGATCACGTAATAACGGGTATGAAATTAATTGAATTGAGTAGTGCCTTTGAAATAATTAAAAAAAAAACGGGCAATTCGAGTCAAACTTGCACTCTAAAACTTTGGTCTGTTGAACGCAATACACAACGCTGCGACAGGCGTCGCGACGCAGCCAAAAACAATTTTTCAAGAAACACTCTATTGACTTCAACCATACTGATTTGTTATAAATTAGACAAGTGCCTACAATATTTCAATGAATACTACAATAGGGCATTTTGGCGCAAAGAAACCAATGCGATCGCTTGGTTTCTTTGCGCCAAAGCGGATAGTTTTTTTTTTAGAAGTCCAATCGGATAGTTTAGAAGCGGACGGGCGATTGCTCTGGTCGCTTCGCGGTTATTTATTTTTTTTTGTTTTAACACAGCGATCGCGAAACGATCGCTGTCATTGCTTCACGGTCATTATTTTTTTATTTTAATACAGAAATACATGTATATATGTCTGTATAATGTTAACATAAACGTCGAAATGCTCTAATATAACATAGGCATTCTTAACTCGAGAAAAAGAACAAAAACCTCCCCGAATGGAATTTCACTCTAGAGTGGAAAACAACTTCCAGAAGAAGAAAAAAACAAAAATATGCATTTTTCGGAAAAGTTCTCAAACTGCATAATGACATAAAATAATATAAACTGACTTTAAAAATTGCTTAATATAGCGAAACAGAAGAAATTTTGATTTTGTCTTTCTTGTGCTGTGCAATCTCACCGTCATATAGTTTATAGACTCTAGCTTTACTTTGTGGAATCCACGACATGACTGGCGAAATTCTAGCATTATTTCGATGCTTATATTTACACATTTACGTAGTACATTTCTTTTTATCTTGCCCATTGGCGGAGCTGGCAGTGATCCTGTCTTCCGTTCCGGGGTCGTAAGTTCCATTCCCGCCTCCAGTCTTGGTGTTTTATATATAAGTATGTATTTCTAATTTTAACAAAAAATATATTTGCGTATAACTTTATTATGCTTAGGAACAGACGTCAGTGTGTCATTTAGTCTTATGTATAAAAAAAAACCCTAAAAAGAGTAATAATTTCGTACATAACATACATTTATATTTAAAATATTATTCATTTATTTAAATCTGTTGAGAGGGGTCACTAGAAAGTATAAAAACAGTTTAATTTTCTTTTCCTTTTTTTACTTTCTCAAATGCCTATTTAAATTTAAAAAAATAATATATTGAATTCCGCGATACTATTTATCATAATTAGTTATCTATGATAAATACAACTGTAAGCTATAAAGGCTGTCCAGTACTTATATTGAAAATTACTATTCTTAGACCAGCTCGAAGTGTTTGTACATTTTTGTCCTTAAAGTCCACAACGTACTACAAAACTTGCGCAGTTAAACAAAGTCCCCGGCCACACCACATGATCATTCAAATGAACTATGTCTGCCTCCGGCATTAGAAAACAAGTGCGTTCTTTGTATGCACGCCTGTAAATCTTACACATTGGTTTGTTTACAAAGAGATAAACGGATTCGTACAGTGCCGTTCTTCAGACGGAGGCGCTATAAATCCGAAGGGAAACGACTATCTCTTTAAATATTCCAATATGTAATATACACAGCCGTGCATATTACATATTGTGTGTTCGTTTTATACAGATAACCGTTTCTGTTTAGATGTAAATGTTTCTATCATCGGAACTGATTGTTATGAAATTTGGAATATATTTCGCTGTTCCTTTTAGCAGTATACTCTGCTTATCTTTACTTGGTTTTATACACAACTTTATGTTTCTGTTTATATGAAATGTTTCCTTTGAGCGAACTGATTGGCTTTGTTTCTAAATAATTTTGATATTCTTGTAATTTACTTGCGTGTTTTTCTTTCTATATACTTATTTCGTGATAGATTTGGGAATTTCCACTTATGTTTTGTTTAGTAAAAGAGAAATATCGCTCACAAAATCTTTTGAACTTTATCTTCACGCGTATTATTAACGAAATAACGCAAGAATAAACTGTAGAGATTCGATGGAAAAGAATAACTTACAATGGTATTAGTCGAATATTCACGAATTGAAAGCTACGTAATCAGGAAGTAACAGAGGCTATAATTTATTTAAAATAATAATAGTTATCTGTAAGAAAATTGCAATAATGTAACCCAAGGTATAAAAATGTAAACCTTTGTTGCAAAAACTGTTGAAGATTGCCGGACGCGGCGGCCCCTGTCCTCCCGAATTTTGGGTGAATTACTATTTACTACATTCTATTATCCTAGAATATTAAACCCGGTTCCCGTTGCTGTTCTCTTTGCAGCTCCGTAACAAACAGACAGACATTTTAAGTATACAAACCTTGTCCTAATAATTGGATTCATTATTATTTTTTAAGATAACTTCGACCGAAGCAATAATTTCGCTTAAAAAAGTAGGGAAGGTATGGTTGTGTGGAAGTGATAGTAACGGGGATTTTTCGAGGTATATCCGTATATATACGTACAGTCGACCAAGAAATTGGTTTGCCACGCTAACATCGAATGTCTGTATTATTTATAGGCATTAATGTATTAGTTATAAGGTTTCTTTTTGCTTGTTATGCATTACGTTCATTTCTAACAATAACCCGTAGCAAAATTTTCTTTAACTAGGAGCTGTCATCCAAAATGGTAAAGCACTTTTTTGTTCGACTATACATCTCTATTTCTCTTAATTTTACCCATAAATAGGCGATTAAGGTGTTGCAAATTTGGAAGTCAAGTTACTTTTGACGACATATAGACGAGTAGAAAACGCAAGCGAAGCCGCGGGCAACAGCTAGCGGGTTATTAAAAATAGCTCTTTACAAACCTTAAAGCTTTAGTACTTAGAAATATAGAAAATTTATGGTGCCAGTAAATTAGTCATAGACATTTTAGAACTAGGGTTGTTCCTAATGTAAGTATTCGTAATTAAAAACATCCCTAGACCAACTCAAACCAAAAGATGGTTTATTTAAGTAGACATTTTCAAGCTCTTTTGAATCGTCAAATATTTTAAAAGCTACCACTGATTTGGAAAAATCAAACCACGAGAAGAATCAGCAAAAAACTCATTTAAAATATATTGCGTCTAATATTAGCGTGGACATCGATATAAAAGTTAGAAATAATATTTTATAGACATATTAATAAAAATATAGTATAACATGACGAAACAATTCTGTACCACAATACTTTATATACATATTATTTATTTAGAAAAAAAGTATATTCATCTTCAAAGGCTGCCAACGCAAATGCGAGCCTTCGGATAATGCAGTTGTTCACATATAAACCTCTTTCTAAAAAGTTTCTGCAACGCGCCATAAAACGATTCGTTTTAATAACCTGATCAAATACTCATACAAAAAATACAGCTAAAACTTTCGGAATAAAGATTATGACGATAATCAATTAAGATTACCGCCACTAACCGTAGACGTCAAACTTCTCGTGAGCATCAACCCTAATTCGAACTATGACCCACGCAAGCCGGTTACCGTGGGTGGGTCAGAATACCTACGAGGTCATCAAACGTGAGTCTGGCATATATACATATACATATATACATATAAACATGTATACATATATAGTCATGTATTAATGCCAATGGTAGCTTTGTCTTCTGAAATACCTTCGTGTGAGTGAGACACACATATAGTCATATACCTTACTAGTCACATTATGATCGCTGTACTGTACTTATATGAGCAAATCCAGGTAAGCGTAAATCCCGCATCTCGCTAGAACTTCACTTAATTGAACACTTGTTTGATCACAGCGTGCAGTCGGAGACTGTGTGGCTGTGGAAAGGTTTAAAACAATATTTGCAAAACACTGGCTCCTGTGATATTTGAACATTTTGAACAGATTCGATAGGATGCGGTTACTACTGTCACGGACGATGCAGGGGGAGTAATAATAGCAGCTAAGGTAGCCCGGGGTTACGTACCCATAGTGGATCTTACCAGTTACCGGACAGATAAAAAGGGATATCCAGCCCCTGGATGCAAACCTGAATCAACGATTCTCATAGACCTGTTTAATTACTATTTGTAGTAATTAAAGATTAAACGGCAGGTGATTTATTTTATACATTGCAAGTATGCAACAATCATTCGCCGAGTGTGTGTCGTCATTGCGTAAGCATTTACTCCCATGAGCTCATTAAATGTCGTTGGCTGGGATACTTCATGAAGTTAACGCAAGAATGCGACTAATGAAGCTAATCTATGACGTTTTGATACTATTCTTGGATCTACAACAATCCAAGAATTTGACAGTTTGTCTTCTTGAATTAATTGTTTTTAATATTAGTCGATACACTCGGCGTCATTCTCGTTACTAAATATACTTATTATTACAAGGACCGTATTCGAGACAAACATGTAAAATTCATACTCTATACTTAATATATAAAACTGAAGAGTTTGTTTGTTTGCTTGCTTGAACGCGCTTATCTCAGGAACCGATTGAATTTGAGGAATTATTTATCGAGGAAGACTATAGGCTATATACGGTAAAATTGAATTTCTTTTTTTACCTAATTTTGCGCGGACGATTTCGCGGGTACAGCTAGTCTTTCAAAAATGTATTATTTCAGGCAATTTATCTCTTGTAATATTATGTACAATTCAGATTATAGATTTGTGTTTGAATTTTGTGTAATACATAATTTAATTTATCAGTTAGATGTACATTAAATGTATAAGAAAAGTAGCGAATCGTAAAATAAGTCATATTTTAAAATAACAATAGTACGCTATATTATCACGTGAGTAAGGAATCGTATAAGGTTTTAACACGAGGTCATAATAAGCCTTATTATTGCTTCCGCCACTGACCTTTATACCAAATAGGTATGTATGTCAATAAGTACGTTCGTTTTGCAGTCGATAATTTCAATGTTGAATTTATTAAAGGCCCACCGGATACGGAAAAGACAGTTTCACTAAATTACAAAATATGCTTGCCTTATAAGTGTTACGCTGGCTGTATGGGGTCACGGTTATCTGCGACAAATTATATAAGAGATGAGTTCTTTGAAATTTTTATTGCATAATTACTGAGGTATTCGTATTCATAAATACAACTTAATCGACGCAACGGGGATGATTAACTTTTTTAAAGGGCAAAGCACAGGCGCGGAATCAGCATGGTGGGCACGATGGGAGCGATGGCTCTCCAACCTAATAGACTTCTGACGTCACACTATCATGGGCTATTGATAGCGAAAGCCTGATTATACTATACCTGTCATTAGATAAATCGAAACACCTTGCAAATTTATGTTTTGTAAGGATTATCAGAAAAATGTATATATTTAGGAATATATATATAAAAAAAGGAAGTTTTTCGAATTTTCTGATGAGAAGTATATATCCAATACCTTACTCACAAAAAATAATGTATCGAAGTCGTATATTTAAAAAAAAATTACTTTGTTGGAATGCACTATATTGATCTGAAACAATTTCATACGCCGCAGCGACTCGCATTAGAATTTTTTCATGTCGAAATTCATTAATTTCGAAAATGTGTCCAAAATTGAGTGACTGTATCCTCAAGGGAGGATAGAGTCTAGTATCAGTGGATACAGCCTCCAAAAAGATAAGGATCTTTTTGGAGGCTAAATCTCTACACCTCCATAGCTTTTTGGCCTTTAATTATTTTATCAAGAATTATATTAATTATAGATTTTAATTTAATACTAAACGAGGACTTCTTACAGCATCTTGCAATAAATCACTTGCCATTACATTGCAGTAAGTGCGAAAAACCTTCCGAATATTTACCCCAAACTTTAATATAAAAACAAGCAAGTACCCAGCATTTGTCAAGCCCCATTCATCGGGCCGGATCCGGCGCACCTCCCATTACACCATTCATCTGGAATCAGTCTAAACATATCGTGTTACGGCGATGTTATATGTTACGGATATAAACACGGCTGTGCCTGATATTTAAATATGCCCGTGAGAAGGTGAAATCACTGTATGCATGAATCACTATGTTTTGATACAATTTTTCATTCATTTCACTGAACCAAGCTGAGGTACTTTTTCCGTCGACTGTCTTCTTAGACACGAGAATTCCCGTAATCAGAAGTCGAAATTTTAACACCACTTCCCTTCCACTCGGGGGTCAAAATGCACAACCGCACGATTATGAAGGAACTTTCTGTCTTGCGCGACAACTCTGTCGAATTTCAATTTCTTTAACAAAATTCCAGATGCCATTTTAATCTGTCTATAGTTAAGTTAACACAGCATGTTAAAAACACGCTTATTCGTAAGGCGTATTATACAGTCGAAGACTATATTAAGGCTAAAACTGCCTGGAATTGAGGCGCTACAACTTTGTACTTTATAGTTAACATGCAAAAATGTTATTTAAACACACTTTTGTAATAAGTATTTTTAAAAGAGTGGCTAACGAGTTTCTTGATTATTCTTCTGTTTTTCTGTTAACGACAGTTTTACTAAATGATCTTTGTCAGTTTACAGTTGATTGTGGCGTCACCTAGAAAGAATCGGGGACTCATTGTAACAGTCCTTTAGTTCTGTGACACGCGCTCATATAGAAGAATTATTGAGTCAAAGTAAAAAATGTATCAATGTAAAATTCATATAGACTTTACAGTACTTATGAACTTCATGTGTTTTATTATTATGTTCATATGGTCTATCATTTATTCAATATACTTATTCTAAATACATTTTTAAATATTGATATAAAAATAAAAACATTTAAAAATATATAAAAAAAAATGATTATTATTATTTTAATAATTATTATAACATTTGGAAATAAGTTTTACGAATTTAAAGCTTATTTTAAGAGGTTTCCGATGCGCCCTGCATTAAGAAAATATATGTATATATAAAAAAGACGGAATTCCATCGTCCACTCGTCAAAACTCGCCACAGTTTTATAAAAAGGGCAATTCAGATGCTTTGATAGGGTCACCGTAAATTATAAACTCTTTTCAATTATTTCAGACATTCTTCAATGTTTTTAAAGATAATTAATAATTTAGCAGTTGTTTGCCGCGACTTGGTCCGTGTGAAATTGCAAGAGCCTGTAGACCTCTATAAGCTACCTCCTTGGCAAATTTCATCTCTGTACTCGTACGTCCCGCGGTTTTCGAGACTTTATATTAGTGACCTTGCGCTTTTATACATTCCGATTTTTTCGGTGATACTATATTCGAATTTAAGAGGTTCCCGGATGTGAGTAGAGCCGACAACAAATTCATTTATTGTACGTATAGGAAATTCGTTTTATATTCACCATTTCATAATATACATAAAATGAGTAAAAAATAGACTTATAATACTCGAAACATTCTATTCTCTAAAAATAAATTAGATTAAAATATATTTACGATATTTTATTTCGTGAATGACATCTCTTAATATGCATATATATTGATATAAAGTTTCAATTTTAACAGACATTAAACTTTATTAGACATTAAAATGTGGCCAGGAATCGATGTGGTGACCCTGAGGTTGACGCCACAAATGACCGCCGTGTTAGCTGGTTCGATGATAAAAAGGCGATGGAGGTATCAAGTTATGTAACTCCTGCGCACATTCTCCGAAGAATAATCTGTGGAAGACCGACGGACGTGCGTACGTATCGACACTGCAGTTAAAACGTTTCGAAAAAACTGTGCAGTTAAATCATTAAAAAAAAATTGTACAATTAAATCGTTGCGAAACAACTGTACAGTTAAATCGACAAGGATTTTTCATAGACACGTATCGATAAAACTGCGCCGCTTAAACTGCACGGTTTTTGCCCAACATTTTATCGATACGTGTGTAGCTGGTATTAGACACTAATATGTTTGATCGCACGTTCGTACTAAGTTCGCTAACAATTTTATTGCGTTATTCTTATTCTTCCTTAAATACTACATCCATATTAAACTGTCTTAAATATTTAAGATTAGGAAAGTTTTCTGCTTACTTTTTTAAATAGCAACTAGCTGTGCCCGCGACTTCATCCGTGTAAAATTAAGCAATAAATTAGATTCAATTTTAACGAGTCGATATATAGCCTATAACCTCCTCGACAAATGGGCTATTTAACACTGAAAGAATTTTTCAAATAGGACCAGTGGTTCCTGAGATTAGCGCGTTCAAGCAAACAAACAAACAAAATCTTCAGCTTTATATATTAATGTAGAAGCACTCACTCGTCAGCCTCTGCATCGATCACATGACCCTCCACCTTGGCCTTCATCTTAGCGGACTTTTTCGTCTTCGCCTTCTTTTTGCCTTTCACAGCTTTCTTGGGTGCGGGGATCGCTGTGACGGAGCTCACCGGCAGCGCGGGGCTGATGGCCGGGCGAGTCGGCGTGTGTGTCTCCTGACGAGGCTGAAAATTGTACACACACACAGACATTAACAGTGCCTCTCCTACCCCCATTACTAATTGTACCTGACACAACTAAAAGGAACTGGAAAAATTGAAGGTAAAAGACACTGAGACCGAAGTCCCATAAGATGATGAGACCTAGTTCTAGAACTATAAAAATATCCCATAGCACCGCGATCCATTGAGCTATGAATCGAGGGCAATGGAAACAGCTCAGCCAGAAACTCTGGGAGTTGCGATCCTTAGCAATGAGGTGGCGATTAAGAGAAGAGAATACATTAAGGATATATATGAATGAATGCACAATCTCTATCTCTATGTTATAATACTATTGATAACCCGCAACTTCTTCCGCGTTGAATTTAATTTTGATTTCGTTCAATTATAACTTCTTATTCTTTGTATTTATTACATTAATTTGATTGCTAAAAATAAAGTGGTTTGTAAAATCAGCCATCCGCAAGTAAAAGCATCGTCGAAATCGGTCCAGCCGTATCGGAGATTACCCTAATTGTTATGGCGACAGACAAAGAAAAAGTTTTAATTTGTTTTTGTTATAGGTACTACGCCTGGCTTTAAGTCTAAATTGTTGTATGATATTCGTCTGGAAAGCTTTAAATTTTGGAAATAAAATTAGCTCTATGAAGCCCTAAATGCTCTTATAAATATTCCAGTAAACATCAAAAGTTGATGAGGAAAAGGCCCTTACTGGTATTCGTAAATTATAATTAATATAATATAAACTGTGAACTTCAGGCATACTTCCTTTCTTATCTCCCAATACAAACGCTATAAAGATCAAATACATCCTTCGAAAAACCCGAAAATAAAAGGTTAAACTGATATTTTGGTACTGGTAAGTTATAAATCGCACTGTTATACTTTTAAGAAGGTTTCCTTTGAAATCAAAAAAAAAATTACCATATGTTCGTCTACATTAACGGACTAAAAGAACTCGCAGCAATATCCGGCACGTGGATAATTAGTTTTTGTTAGAGAAATTCCAACATTGCGTTACAAAGTATTTTAAAGCCATATTTCCAATATAAATTCGACGTTGAACTTTAAGCAACCTAAAATTTAAAAAAAAAACATTAGAATCGTTACCTTTAAGAAAAAAACGAAAAAGATTCTCTTTTTTATATTTCTCAACACGTAGAAAGGGATAGACGCTATATTCGAACACAAACTACATGCACTTGATCCGAATAGAATAATTAAAAATACTTATCTATACATTATACACAATCCTAAAGCTTAAATCCACAATTGCTTTTCTGCAAACAACGAACAATAAAATCCCTCAAATAATTTCAAGTCAAACAAACTTACATAGGTTTTTTTCCAAGTAACCAAAGTAAAGCATCTATCAAAATTGCTGGTAGAATATGTAAAAGAAATACCTGTAAGGGAAGGCAAGCGTTTATTGTTTTGAACTTTCTAATTACGAAAATTATTTATACATTAATACTTATTATATGACCAAAAGTTTGACAAGTACGCTCTTGGCATGGCACTAGAATTTGTTCAAAAATGACCTTATGAACTCTTCACAGTAAGTTCAATGGTAGGTTCACAATACTATTTGATACCTGAGATTGGACATTGATTGTTTGACAAATATGACATTGATAAAATGATTTTTGATCATTTAAAATTACACATAAACCCAGCATTAATGGCATTCACGCATTACCATAGAAGTACATACTCCAAAACAACCCGTGAAAGATACACGCAAGTTGCTTATTATTTACCCAATTTCCTAATCAATTGAATCCATTCATCATGTTTTACGCCTCTTTTAGATCAGGTAAGAAGAGATTTTAATAACTTAAATGGTTCATTGACTGATTGTTTAATAATAAGAATATGTTTAAATTACCTTGATGGTGTAAATAAATTCAGACTGTGTAAAAGACAGGTTAGGGATCCACAGCATATTATCTAATGGATAGGATTCTACAAGTTGTTTACCAACTAATTTAATATCTTCATTAGACATTTGGTTTATATCCCCCTGACAACAGTTGTAGATATGTATGTCATCTGATAATTCTACCCTTAAATGAAAAAAATAACATATTCTTTAAATAAATAAAAAAACATTTTTCTCAAACATGCGCCGTATTAGTGACATTTCAGTATAAAAAAAGAACACGCGGCATTTGCTATTTACGGATAATCAAATCTAAGACTAAAAAGGTGACTGAAAAGTTATGTGAAATTTCATTACTGTCGCCTTTTTCAAATTTAGAGCTTAAAACACGCCTTCAAATTGGTTGGAAATTTTATTATTGTCGTGTTTTTAAAGTTCAAACAGCAGACACAACTTATCTACAAAAAAAAAAACAATGCAGAAAATGGCGACACTATTTAATTATTTTGATAGCTTAGAGCTAATATAATAGTAAAAAAATGAGACTAGAACGTAATAGTTATTTGTGTTACATGGGACCAAATCGAAATTTTATTCCCCGCGGGTGTGATTTTGAATTCAGAGCGTAGCGAAGTATTCTATAGTAGAATCCTAAGCGTAGCGAGGAACTCAAAATACTAAACTCAGTCGAATTGAGTCGAACTCAGCCGAACTTAGTCGAACCCTATCACCCAAAGCCAATTAAACTTTTTCGCACAGGTGTGATGGATGAAGTAATATTCAAAATGAACACGTTTGTTGTACTATTATTTTTTATTTTACCTTTTGGGATGTATGGTTGTTACCTTTGCCTTATAAAAACCAAACAAACAAAATATATTTTAACAAATGTCCCAATATGACGAATATAACTGTCAATATTAATTAATTTATAAATAATTTCTCTATAGAATTTTAATTTAAATTCTTGCTTTTTTTTAGAAAAGCACTATCTACATCTCGGCAGAAACAAAAATTGCCTCAATTGGTTTCTGCGCCTCGGCAACAATGTACTATTGTTTATTATAAATCTTGAATACTAGCATAAAGTTTGTCATAAACATTTTGTAAAGAAAGCTGACATATCATTAGTTTTTTTTTTGTATAGTTCTATAGCAAGAATGGCACGGAATGCCTCCAATAGAGCTAGATGGAGAAGTATCGCAAAAGCCGCAACTAGTTATTCAGACGATCCATGACCACGACCACTCCGTCAGGAGTGCACGACTGGGAAGAAGAAGAATAGCAAGAATAAAAATATAAAGGTAGTAATTGTGACGGCTAAGTTACAGGCAGTAACATTGTTTTAGTACCAAATAGAAAAACTCTCACAAATATGTAATCACATCTCACAAAAATAAATTTATATATATAATAGCAGTATTTATAGGTCAGAGTTTTTAAGCAATCGTTGTTTTTTACCGGAAAATAACTTACTTTTTGGATCCTCTAATCCAAGATGCAGTAATTAAGGCCTTAATAACAATATCTACAGGTATGTAATCTGCAGCTACATCTTGATTGGAGTAAATTATGCGGAGTATACCTGGGAAGATATAAATATCTTTGAATGCCTTTATTTATATTAATAAATTAGTAAATGAATGCCAGTTAACTGTGGGTAAAGTGTGAATATAAAGTATAATACTCGATGCTTCCTTCTTTAGGTTTTGCACAAAAAAATTTGAATTTGCGAATGACGACTACCGATAGTTACATTTGTAACTGTAAATATGAAAGTACCTTTATATAAATAATACACTACCTTTGCAACTACCGACTACGATACCCATAAGTCCGTTGAAAGTTTCAATCCAACCTGGTGCAGGTTCGGAGTAACTTCCTACAACTGAAACCAATGGAAGGTTGTAAAAATTTATATTCGTGTTAGTTACTTCTTAGAAGAAACTCTCTATTTTGTAAGTCGAAAAACAAGCATGTAAGAAGTTTAGTTTTAAACAGAAGATAAAAAAGTATTAGAAAAACGTGATTCAAACTTACCAACGGATGGTCTAAAGATAATAACTGGCAGTTGCCCTTTATATTCGTTTACAACATTTTCTGCTAGCTGCTTTGTAAATACATAGGTATTGGGCATTTCTCCCAGGTATCTGTAAGTAAGTCTTTTTATTTAAATATGTATGAGTAATTGTCAAATTTATAATAAGCGTTAAAAATGGCTGGATTAAAACTTGCTAATAACTAACACATATCATTATGGATTATGTTGTTAAATATTACTGTATGTTGCTATAATTAGTAATTGCCTATTTCTTGTTATCCTAATATATTTATGTTAAGGACTAGTTGTGTTTTATAAGTAAATATTTTTTTTATGGATTATATATTTAGTATTATATAGTATTCGATTTTGATATTTATCTTACATATATTTAGACTAAATTTTTATATCACTCATGACTTGTAGAGTACAAATACAAATTGTCGATACTTACTATTTTAAGCAAAAATGCTAAACTGCCGTATTTTAACGAAATAGGGTATCAACTCTTAATATTTGATAATTGTATTATTGATTTAAATAGGTTCAACAGAAATTGATACAATGACACATGACCAATGTGAATATCATAATAATGATATTAGACAATTCTACAACTATATATCAAGGTGAACATTAAAAAATTTAATAGGAAAATTAAATTTGTTATATAGAAGAAAAATGTTATGTACTTTCCTCTTTGATAGTTCTTCTATATCTACCTTTAAATGATGGTTTAGTTCGGTTTATAAGAGTTCCCGGTGGCCTAAATCTTTTTAAACGCTGGAAACGCATCTGCGAACCTTCTGGTGGTGCAGATGTCCATTAGCGTCAGTACTAACTTAGGTGAACCGCCACCTCATTTGCCTTTATAATATAAAAAAAAAAACAACTGGTATCGTAACTTAAATCGCAGAGCTAGGCAGACAGCCTCTCACTGTTATATTATAATGCTTGTTAAAGCCAACTAATAAACAAGGAAAAGATCATAGACTTTATAAACACTATACATAAAAGTGGTGACCGATAGTCCTAAATTTATACAAAAGTATTTGTTACGTATTGTAACGTTTTATTAAATTAGATTATACACAATCTACATCAACATTGTACATGATTAACATAATAATTATAATAATGTATGGTATGGAAAATGAATAAAGTGACAATAGTACCTATAGTTATATCAGCTACTGGCGTAATACATAAACATATTTTCTGGAGTCTTACTACACTAGGTTTGAGCAAATTTACATATATACAATTACAAAAAGCAGCCATACTCAATACATGCCGAATAGTAAGAAAATTTTTACAGCTGGACGAAGACAACACAGACTTTACTACTCTTTCTCAATAAGTGATGGAATAACACTTGGTAATAACCCGTGCTTTTCCTAATAACCAAGTTTTGCCTGAGAAATAAAATTTATAAATATATAATAATAATAAATCTTTTATTCCTCTTACTAAACCTAATTACAATTTTAACTTAAATTAAGATAACACAACATATTAACGTTGTACATTATGTGCAATTTAATATACACGTTAATGATGAATTGTATAAAAACTATGAATGTTAAATTCAAGATGAATACTTACTTGGGAGTTAAAACTTGCAGGGTATGGTCATCGACATTTTCACAGATATCCAAAGTATCTCTCCAATCGCAAAGCGGTGGATACACAATCTCTTCTATGGTATCCTTGTTTGTGTTGGCATATGAGGTTGACACATGTACATAGCACTGTAAAGGGCACAGTTTTATTTATTGGTCTTTCTTAAGTGATATTTGCATGAAATACTAAACAACTTTGGCTAAATTCGAGAATTAATGAGGGGATCCGTAAACCGTAATAAATACCGAAAAACTAAAAAATACCTTACGTATTTTTTTCTCATATACACTCATACTTACTTCCAAATGCCGCACATCCTTTGCAAGGTTCGTTATCTCTCTTGTTCCACGGAGATTTAGTTTTGCAGCAACTTTCAATGAGTCATCAAATCTAAAAACTTTAATTACTACAAACATCATCCCTATAACAGTTATTATTAAATATAAAAATGTAGAGCTATTAATTTTAGCTGATATACAAAATCCTAAGCTTACTTAAATACAACAATTTTAAATATTATAGCTGCAGAAATGCACACCAAGGTGGAAAGTGTCCGGCGAAGATAAATAGATGAGAGCGTAGGGCGTTATGCTCAACCACCGTAAGGGAAGATTTTCAGTCCGAACTAGGTGGAGTTCCCCGGGGAGGCCGCGTGTCGCACACAGTTTTTCGTCGGGAGATCTATATATAGCGATCGTACGTAGAAACTTTGCTAGCGTGAGTTAGACGTTATATGATACGCGACAGCGTTTTTACCACGTCCGTCAACCTGTCCGTACAGCGCCACCTAGTTTTTACTTTGGTATATCTTTCCACTCGACATTATCGCCATCTCGTTATGCAGCGGCGGCAACAAATTTTCCACTACTGCGTTCGCTTCATGTGTTAATATATAGATGTATGCTTATTAATCACCTTACACTGGCAGCGCTATGAAATATAATGTTTACTCGATTCACAATCAATGCCCGATCATCCTCTGATATACCTAAAACAATTAACACTTATATAGAAGCATGCCCTAAAATCTACACTAAATCTATGAAGTTCAACCTTTATATCGCTCGAGGCAGTTTTTAACAGTTCATATTTAACTCTTATTTATGAACAAAAGGGGTTCAATATAAACTTGAAATTAGGTTAAATGCTATTCAAGAAGCAGGTACACAAATTGAAGAAGCGATGACGCGACGACCACTGAAGTTTGGGCAAACCCGATATATCACCAAATTAAGTTTATTGTAAAAGAAGTTTATTATAATAACTAGACTTGTTATAGTTAATAAACTTGAAGCTTTAATTTTTATTAAAGAAGAGCAGATACATCAGGGGGCGCGGCAGAGCCCCCACAAGTTGAGTAAAAAAAGCGGCACGGCCTTACCATACTTATTCAGTCCCTACTTAAGGGGCTTTCATAATTTATTCAGTCTCTACTAATGGGGCTTTCATAATTTATTCAGTCTCTACTAATGGGGCTTTCATAATTTATTCAGTCTCTACTAATGGGTCTTTCATAATTTATTCAGTCTCTACTAATGGGGCTTTCATAATTTATTCAGTCTCTACTAATGGGGCTTTCATAATTTGACTGGGTAACAACTATCTAAGTACATTGTGATCAGTGTGATTACGACGCGTGCATACACCAATTTGGTGATTTATGATTACAGTAAATATTTTATAATATTTACGTAGTATCAGTGGATACTACAAGCAGGAATTGGGTGAATTTTGGACATTTTATGCCTTAATTGGCTAATAAAATCCTGCTAAAAGTTGATCAAGATATCCTTTTATGAACTTAGTGATATCATTAATATGTCAAATTTAGCCTCCGTTTGGACAAACCTAATAGATGGCTTGTCAGGCCAAACAAGAGGAACAGCAACTTAACTTAATTGAGTTAATTCCTTTGCTGTGTTCAGTTGCAGTTTTGAACCATAAGTTTATTAAGCTTACCTTGGGAATTCATCAGCCATGATAGGAATTTTATTATGCAAATAGATAGAAAAAAACCTTAAACATACACAATCTGGCAGACAAGTAGTCACTATAACCTTATTATTTAAAATATCAAATGAAACTAAAGGAAATATAATAATAAACCTATGTATATGTTATGAAGGACATTCCAAACTTAAGATGTAACATGGAATATATATAAATTTTCACTCAACGCAATGGCTGCAAAATGGTCACTGGTTAAATGCCTGTTATGCAAGTGCCGTAAATTTCACATGGTACTCGTCACTGAACACAAAATGCGATATTTTCAAAACTTCGGTAACAGATTAAATCTTAGCTTTCGTAAATCTTTTTTTGGCACTGCTTTATCCTGTAATGCAAATCTGCTGCAGCTGTTTTTAGCTCCATTTGTAAAAAATATTTATACAATATAAAAGACGTATACAAATACTTATGGAAAGAATTTATTTATAGGCGTAATGAGGCGACATTTCTCGTAAGTGACTTTCTAAGTAGCTTGCCGAAAAAATTCATTGAAAGTTTATATTTTATTTCCCCTTGACAATACATATAAACTCAATACTTTTTCCTTATTACCCTTAATTGTCAGCTTTTCAAATTTATTGAAGCGAAATTTTGCCTCAATTCTTCAACTCCATATTGCCGTACTAATGCCCAGGATTTTTTTTTACGTGTGAGGAAATCCGGGACGGATACTCGCCGTCATAGCTGCCGACGGCAAGTTATGTCGTACTCCAACCGAATAAAACCTCACGGTGTTCCGACGCGCCACGTTGCGCGACGAAAACGCGGGAGCCATCGCGCGTCCGCATCTCCGTCCATGGTGTCCCGAGGCTTCGCCTCTAGGCCCACCCCAGGGGTGATACACCCCAACCTCAGATGCCAACGCATCGGAACACAGGGTGCGTCGTCTATCCTGGGACATTAGCTGCGTAACAGCGACTGACGGCCCATGTCAGTCACTGCCAATGTCCCGCTTAGGGAGGCAGGTGGCAGACATGCGCATACCGGCGTCCGCGAATGGCTCTCCGACGCTGGGAGTGTGCCGCTGTCCCACCCAATTGCCTCTGCCTCTCGGCTTCCCTCTTCTGCGACATCACGTCCTCGCAGAAGAGTTTTACCACCTCCCAAGACGCCTCACTGGCCACCATAGCACGAACTACGGCGGCCAGTGACAAGTCCTGGCTCACGGCCGCAACTAGTGCTGCCCGCTGAGCCACCCGATGCGGGCATTCTGCGAGGGTGTACAACGCTGTGTCTACGGGGTAGTCACAGACGTTGCACCGCTCATCAGAACTCCCCACCCTGAGGTGCAGGTACATCCCAAAACATCCGTGCCCCGAGAGTACCTGCACATATTAATTTATTAATAATTATTATAATTCTTAATGCTATAGTAGGAGCTATTGGAGGATTTAATCAAACTTCTATTCGTTTCTACTTTGTGTAGCGGTAATAAAGTGCAAATTGACTCTTTGACGTTAGGAACACACCTACATTGCTTAGACGACAGTGAGTGCTTGTAATTATTGAATAGTAATAAAGTTCAAATTATTTCTCCATTGTATTTAAAAAACGTTTGGGAATGGGAAAAAGAAAAGAGCTGTTTTAGGGTTTTCCCGGCAATTATTCGATTTTATTTCTCGCCGTAAAAGCCATCCTTAGACTTGAACGAACATTTAAAAAAACAATTGGTAAACTTCGTCCAGGCGTTGTTGAGTTATGCGCTTACCAACAAATTTTGCGATTCATTTTTATATATAGAGATAGATTTATGTCGCATTTTAATAATAATAAAAGGTTTTCAATCGGCAATGTAGTAGGTGTTTTGGTGGATTTAACAGCTACATCAGACTTGGCCACGTTCTGGTCCGCCACCGCCGCCCGCCCGCCACATCTAATTTTATGAAGTTTGATATTGAAACGAAAATAAAGATAAAGAAGAATAACAATATAGTTTTAAAATTACGTTCAAATGAATAAAGCACATAGTTTATGAGTCCGCTGTGCTGTATACAGAGTTGTGATAATTTATGCACCATATTGTTAATTATTGTGTAGTACATTCAGCAATATAACGTACGAGTATGTTTAACGTCTTTTACGGCGTCCATGTTATTATTAGTACATTGTCGAGGCGCAGAAAACGACCAATTACCGGACGAGTGGAGTCCGAGCTGCAGGCGAGGACTTTGAAGAAAACGAGTCAGGCCATTGTTGTTTCTCCCGAGGCTTACATTGTGCTTCTCTCAAAAAAATGGAAGGACATAAATCTAAATTCTATACAAAAACTATTTATAATTTAATTAATATTAAAAGTTTTATTTGTCACATTGGGACATCTGTTAAAAGATTCTTTGTCTGTTTTGTAAAACGAACGTTCCATTTTTCCTATTATTTTACGTTAGGCTCATTTTTAGGGTTCTGTAATTCTACAAGGGACCTTTATAGTTTCACTCAGTCAGTCCGTCCGGCCATTCGTCCGTCTGTCTACCCTAACTAACTTCTACAATTATGTACATAAATGCATGAAATTTGGTACAGTTATGTGTTGGGTATAGTTGATTTTTGGCATCTTAAAATAATAATAGTTTTACATTTTAGGGGTGGCTCCCAACATTCCAAGTCCATCGTCTGGGGTAATATTAGATAGGTTTTTTAAAATAAAGAAAAGGTTAATTAACGTAGCTTTTTTGTTATGGTTACCATTTTTAAACTTTTTTTTTGTGTTACAAGAGGGCAAACGAGCAGGCAGCAGGCACCGAAGTGCCTACCGGCGCCCATGGACATCTGCACGGCCCTTAATGACGAGTTTAGGCCACCGGGAAGTCTCACAAACCGAACGAAACGCGACAACAACACAATCATCAGACGTGAAACTGTTTTGCAAACTGGTCCCTCTCCCCATGTTGATAGGACATGCTAAAATTCATTAGGAAAATTATTTTGAGTGAAATCGGACAAGAACTTCTGCAGTTGAAAAAATGATTTGAATGCGTATAAATCGAACCTGCGCCTCAAAGTAGTTTAACCTTAAAAGGGTTACAAATATAGTCATATGATTTGGAATAAAGCCCATTTAAACATGGAACGTCAGTCAAAAGTTGGCAAATACCTTTACCGGGTATGTGATACGGAACGTTTCCGTATAAACGTGTCTGGACACGCTCTTGGCCACGCCTTTTATTATAAATATTATTTTACGTTTAACGTCCAGGCTATAAATAGAATGCAATAGTGCCACCATATTCTGAATCAATTATCTAGAAATTCAATTCCTAGTTCTTGCATCTCTCAAATTACTATCGCTATCTTATTCTTATATTTTTACTCCCCATAAGAAAGCAGTGGAAAAGCGTTGTGGATTAACCCTATTCCTGGGATCAAAACACTATATTAATAGTATTTTTTTTGAACGTGGTTACATATGTAAGGTGGAAATATACGAGTGGGGTAGTTCTACTTATATTACACTCATATTTTAAATTTATTGTTAATTTTGATCATTCTTTTCAGTATTATTAAATTTTCCTTCGTTAAAAAGTTACGTGAAAGTTTACGTGGTACGCAAAGATTTTATGAAGAATTCTTTTTACCGCATTTTCAAAGACACGGAATTTATTACATACTAGTTTCGTGGAACTAAATTAATAGGTAAGTTTGTATTATAAATCAAGCGTAAGATTGGAATCCCAAACTTATTTGCAAAGTGTATATGCACTTTCCATGGACGCACACTACTAGTTTTTAGTGTGCGTGTCAGTCTCAATGTAGGTAGTAGATAGGTGTCGGTAACTTACGTGTCGATATACGTATATAAGATGCATCAGCTGTCAGCAGCTGGGTTATTATAGGAAATAATACAAAAATTTATATAACTTTGATAATGAAAATGTTTTACTCTTTATGATTTTTTTTACGGTAGAAGAATTGAGCTGCAAACTTTCTTATACAAGTTTTGTATTTGGTGGTTTCGCTATCGACATGGAAATTTAAGGTCTCTACATCTAATTATAGTTTGGGTATTTTAAGTAGTGAGACAAACTGCCGGAGGGACAGAGCAAAACTATTAGGGTTTCTTGTAGGACCACGGAACCCTAGACCACTAACCACACAGTTGTGACTTTAAATATAACGTTTTAAATAGAAAAAAAAACAAGCTACAGAGGTCATATGAACAATATTAAAACATATCACTGTGATAACATCAACTAATTATAAAATCATGTATTATCATCATGATATTTTAGTCTTGAATTCATGAATGATTATTTAAAACTTATCAGCTCTTGCGACCAAAAAAAAGGTATTATTTTGGAAATGGTGTAGTTTCCTAGAATCATTGTGCACAACCTGACTGTTCATGTTAAAGTATACATACAAAAAAAAATGTATGCGTAGACAAGGTTTCAAATTAGGACAGATAATTTTCTTGCCATTCCATGGATGTGGATTACACCATCATGGAGGAGAATCCAATCAGTACCTGGAACTGGTAGCAAAGTGGAGATTCAGAGGACGCTCCTCGATGCAACTGGGTATACATTAACATTATCTGAAGGCACATTAAGAGGAATATCTTTACATTGATGGCTTCTGAATGCTACAATTTTAGTTTTTTTCTATATTAAGTTTTAAATTATTAATTTGTAGCTGTTTTGCAATATCATTAATAGTTCCATTGATTTCAGAATTAAATGTCTTTTCGTAACTACATTTGACTAATATAGATGTCATCAGCAAACAAAATGATTTTGTGTTGAGTAACGTTAGAGAGGTCGCTTATGTACAATCGGAATAAAATTGGCCCTAGGATGCTTCCCTATAGAAGACCACTTTTATCTACCATAAACGTAGATTGATAGGAGCGTTTAACCTTATTTATCACTCTTGTGACTTGTGTGCACTGCATTCTTTCAGTCAAATAGCATCTAAACCAATCGTTTGCAATTACTCGAATACCATATCGTTTTAATTTAGTCGGATATTATGACAAACAAAGTCAAATGCCTTGCTCATGTCACAGAAGACTACTACCATGGGAATATGTTCATTTATGTTTTCAGTTATATTTTTTTACTACACTAAAACAGGCTATATCTTTACCAAAATTAATTATAAATTGAAACCAACAGTGGCTGCTTGTTTTTTAGATTGAGAAAGGAAATAACAGAGAAAAATGAAAATGAAGACACAAGATTAGGTGTACGGAAAAAGAAAGACTACAAATATGCAAGAGCTCCGCATTCAGGTATTTTTTTTGTTTCTAAATAACTGTATTACTTTTTCTTGATTGTTTTAACAATGGTTTTGATATACTTTAGAAGTCTTTGTATTGGTTTGTATTGTAGGTATCAAAGTATTAGTAGCGCTTATAATAGAAAACTTCACATATCTGCAGATTCTGGCATTGTTGTAAACAATTGCTTATTATTAACTTTTATTATATTAGTAAAAGTTCCTCTTCAATCTTGTATGTTATTGTTAAAATTCAGTAGCGAGTGCAGGATAATAAAATCTATGATGCTGGTATTATTTTCATAGATCATAAAGTTTACCAATTGATTCTATACTCGATGTTTCATTTTGTGTATCTTTAGCTGAGCTTATCGATTTTCCTTTGTCCAACAGTAAAATGTGAACTGTGCGGAGGCGCTAACGTCCCACCTCCTCTCGCGGCTCATATGAGGCACCTTCATCCCGGATGTCGTTCTCCTTCCGCCCGTGGGTACGATCGGGCCGGAGTCTACAAACAGGCCGACTCTATCCCTTCCAACGATGGGGTCGCTTCAGAATGTGGACAGCTTGCACAAGGTTTGTATAAATTTAACATTAATATTCTATTAGCCTTGGCTTTGAAGGCCAACTAAAATTAAAATCTGCAAAATTTCTTAAATTATTCTCGTTATTTTTTTGATTCTTTCTTTTACTTATAAGTGTGGAATAGAAGGCAGTTTTGTGGGCCATATTTTTTTGCCGATATATTTTATTTTTTCACTCCAAACCTTACGCAGACCTTATCGGTGTGAAAATTCGAGCTACGTTATCAGCGTACCAGTTGTGGTACATTTACTGCGAGAAGTGCCGTGAGCGCGCACTGAAGGCAGCTTCACGTCAGAAGAGCAAAGAAATCGCGGAGGCCGAACGGGTGTCAGTCCCGGAGCGTAACCTGCCCGACGTCGACCACTATGCTATGAGGGATAACGCCGTGTTCCTCCTCGACCTTGCGCCGCTGACTAACTCTGGTAAGTCTACGTAAATTGTAAAATTCAAAATAAATTGATCGAATAAAAAAAATTAAAATCTCAAAATGGGCGTCGAGGTAATTTAATAAACAAGATTTTACTAGGAAGGGGAGGGAACACTGACAATCCATTGGTTGGTAAGAAATTCTTCCTGCTGGGAGATAAAATTGACTGATGATATATAATGATATACACTTATGTTTCTTATTGATAAGTTGTAACATATGCTTATCAGAATCGTCGACGGTATCCAGCTGGAGTGAGTTAGGTGGCCGCAGCCCACCAACACCGCCAGGGAGCGTGTGGCAGCCAGCGCCACCCTTCCAGTGCTTAACTGCCTTGGGAGCTGCCCCAAAAGCTACAGTTCCTTTGTCTGACACCGCGAGATATCACTCCCTCGGCCGACCGATACCCTCCGCTCCATTGGTAACAATTTGTCATTTACTTTTATCTCGTGGCGCACGCACTTACATGGATATATTAGGATACTAATTCAACAAACTATATGAGCTAACTATAGACATATATGAGCTTTATTTTTCAGTTATATGTGCACTACTAAGCACTGTTTTTGTCGCATATTACCGGAATAAAATAACAATAAAACAAATTAGTGCTTCATTATTGTAATACTAACAGTATACGTTATTTAGGATGAAGGTCCATCGACATCCGGTGCGGGTTTATTTTTAATTTACATTACAAAGCCAAATTAAACCTTGAAGTAACTCCAGAAATTGAGAAGCGTTCTACGGTTTATAATGTAATATTGCTAAATTTTTTATTATTTCTGCGGAAATTAACGTTTAACGCATAAAAGAAAAACATTAAAAATTTAAGAATTCCAATTCACTCCAAAACACTCAAGTTGTCATGACGTCACTTTATGTTAACAATGCGTTCCACTAAGAGTCATCTCGACGTTTTCGTCGCGACCATAACGATCGCAGTCGTCAAATAAATATCTGAATGAACACTTTAAAACGTTGCGATCGCTTATTGGCACGCACTTATAAAATACGGTAACGTTATACTTTCTGCTGGGTGTTTTAACTGTCACGGCGGATTGTTGTTGTAGTTCCCTTTTTTTGTTTATCTCTATAAATCTCGCTCGCAATGTAGAAATAAATGTGTTTGTTAAGCTTTATGCATCTTAATCTATCAGAAAAATACATAATTTAAATGATTTCTGATTAGTGTCGTCATGCCCATTGATTTTATTTAGATCTAATTAAATTATTGAGACTATTAATATTTAAATCAAAAAATTGTAGTAAGTTCATTAGTTTCGAGAACAAATTAGTTCGTTTTTTTATGATTAACTGAAAGAATGCTACTATTTTAGCCTGTCTATTAATAAATAAAAACCAATTTTACAATAATTTTAATTACGTGATTTATTTCCGGAGGAGCGAAATATACCTAGACCATGGATACGTAGATTAGAACAGACTAGCTAACGATGGTTAAATAAGACTCTTTAAATAAACTCTTGGTATCGCTGTCAATATAATTATAAAACATTTCTCGATGAGAGACCCTTAAGAACTTTCAGTTTAATAGTGCTGTGCCAAAATTATCGATGTCTTTACGTTCCGATATAAGATTATGTGATATTTTAATAAATTGGACCTGTTCTTTCCACAAAAATAAATAAGTGGTAGTTTAGATTGCCAAGATATTTTAAATAAAGTAAAATTTTTAGTTCCAGGACCCAAGATGAGAGCTAGAACTTAACAAACTTTTCATGTTCAAATTCCAAGAACAAATTTAGGTATAAACGTCACTCTTAGCAGTACTACTAAGTGTGTTAATAAAATTTCCTTAAACTAATCTTAAAAAATATTACAATACAAGTCTTTTATTGGAATAATTATTTAGCTTATTTCGGTTGTGTTATATGTGTTTTTGTTACTTCATTCAATCATTTTCGATATTTTTAAATTTTTAACTATATTTAGATTCTAGACTTAAGTACTTACTTGTATACATTTTGTGTTAAGGTATAAGTGGGACGTACAATGTAACATGATACAATTGTACGTAATGTACGTTTTACTTTTCGACAAAATATAAAAATAAATTAAAACCCCATCTACCCTCATATCAGCCGTATAATGATACAGGGACCGCTGTCGCCTGGGGTAAAATGTTTAGGCAAAAATTCTCAAAAGGTTATTATCTATTATAGATAAATAACACTCCTGGGAAAAACTGTCGAGCCAATTTTTTTGAAATTTACTTTACATCGAATTAACATTATAAAATTCGGATAAGTTAGAAAAAAAATATTTAATTAGGAAAATTAATCCTTCTTTTCGGGGTAAAGTAGTAAAAGTCTGCAACTTTCTTTGAGACCCAACACATTTAAAACGCTAAACTGAACCAAACTATAAGCATTATATGTAAAAGTATTATTTTAATAATACATCTTAATGCATAAAGCAAACTGTTTTGGTACCATTTTACCAAAATTACGAAGACGAAAGAGTATGAAAATTGGCACAATAATAGGGATTCGAAGATCTTCCTTTGCGGTGGTTGAGCATATCGACCTTCGCTCCCACCTTTCATTCCTCGCCGAAAAGCCTCCCACCTTGGTGTGCCACGCTAAGAGCGAATGTCATTTGCACGTCAATTAAAGTTAAAAGGCTCTTTTCGCTTGTTATGCATGACGTTAATTTCTAACAAAATTTTCTCAAAGTAGGAACTGTCATCCAAAATGGTAAAGCACTTTCCTGGTCGACTGTACATAGTTCGTTCAATAAATAACTAATCTATCTAACGAAAAAGAGGCTAGACTTATCTATCTAGCCGCGCATTATTCGAATTTCTACAGTCAAGCTCTTAGATGAAGGAAATTAAACTGCCATTTATGGTGAGAGAGGGGAGGTGCCATAATGAGAGCTTAGTAGACGTGATAGCAATTGTAGCAAGATCCTATTACCGCCCAGATCGAATGCACATTCGCTGATAATCTTTTCGTTACCTAAGTCTAAGATATATTCACAGGCAGATATGAGTAAAAGTTAACTAAGCCCCTAAGTATTGATAGTCTTAATTAACTAAGCCACTAAATATCAATAATCTTAGTTAACTAAGCCTATTTTAAAATTGTCAACAGTATATGTTTATGTCACACAATTTTTGATATTTATTTAAGACTTGAAATAATGAAAAAAGTAAATCCTCTTATACTGCCGCAGCGAGACATAGCTCAGTGTATGTACATTTTTGTCCTTGAAGTCTACAAAGTTCTACATAACTTTGAGCAGTTTCAGACCACACTACATGATCTTAGAAATGATCATTCAAATGAAGCTATGGCTCCAACATGTCGGATAATCAAATGACAGCCAACTGAAGTCTTTAAAAATAGATGTGTCATCGAGCTTTTCAGCTGTGTTGAAGTGGCTTATTTATCTTCTATACTAATATTAAACTAAGAGTTTGTTTGTTTGATTGAACGCGCTAATCTCAGGAACTACTGGTCTGACTTGAAAAATTCTTTCAGTGTTTGATAGCCCATTTATCAAGGAAGGGTCTAGGCTGTATGTCAACGCGATAATTTTTTTCACCTCATTTTACGCAAACGGAGTCGCGGGTAAAATGAGAACAACTAGTCGCTTATATATCCAAAATAGATTGATAAATCAATTGCCAACTTCGAAAAATCTAATGATCCATTAATCTAAGTAGAACTCTATATTTAGTGAAGCCGTGTCACCATTTCGGCTTTATCTCAAATCTCCTTGCTAATTGTGGATTTTCTGACGAAGTAAGCCACTAAGTATCATCCAAGTATCATCAGGGGTTCTGGCGGAGCTTAAGAGCCTATGACGTCACGGTTCGTGTCGTATCAAGATCTCTGCAAACCATTGACCGAAGCCCCACTGTAGTCTTGGTTCAAGTAACATGAAACTCTTTTGCACAACATGTCTATACCTGTCTAAACATGTCTATGGCTTACTGGTAGGTATTTACACAATTATGGAGGGTCGTAATCTTTTAATTCATATATATAACAGGCAGGTCACCAAACCATCACCGATACCCATGGGCAACTACACTAACAGAAGGTTCACAGATGCGTTGCCGGCTTGACAGGACGATTGATCTTGAGGACCCCAAAGTAACGTCAGTTTATCATCATTATCATTCACAGCCATTTCTCTCCCAATACTGGATATAGGCAAAGGCCTCCCCATTTGTACCAATCTTTACGGTCCTGAACTAATTTGGACCAGTTTAGGGAACATCATAGCAGGCTGGCATTTATCGTTATATTTTGGAAAATTCACAAAATATCTTTATAATTTATAGTCTATGTGTTATTCTGATGTATACATAAAGAACCGCTTCACGACCTGTTGAAGAATGTTTATAGTATATTTGTATGGGACATTACACGCTTACGATCTTTGTCTTTGGCAGCACATAACTCTTCTTATTTATGACGCGAGGTAAAAATACATTTGCAATTCATGCCTTATGACTTTCGTATTAAGTACGTATTTTTTACGTAGACCTTTGTAGCATTTCGTTGCACGTAATAGTGGTTCTTTATTATGTTGTCTGACTATCCACGTAGCGAGATCCTATAGTCATCTTATACGTCATCCACGTATTGAAATTGTTAGTAATTAAGGTTAATAAAATCTCAATTGAAAGAATAACAATAATAATACATTAATAATAGATAAAAAAACACGGATTTAGCACTTGGATTGAAATTGTCTTTTTGCTTGGATTTTGTTCGTTAAGAAATGTTATAAAACAAAACTATTTTCTTTTATTACAAGGAGCAAAAGCGAAGGCACCTAAGTGACTACCGACGACCATAGACTTCTGCATCACCAGAAGGCTCGCAGATGCGTTGCCGGCCTTTAAAGAGGGGTCTGGGCCACCGGGAAATCTCACTAACCGAACGAAATGCGACAACAATACTATCTTGACGTGACATTTTTGCCGCCACTTCACGCCGATCTTAGCAATTTGGAGCAAAGGAACACAATCATGGCGCTACCTCTAATTTAAATTGAATTAGAAGTTGAATATAGAGAAAGTAAGTTGAATCAGTAAATTTAAATTACGAGATTATAATTATTAAATTTTAATAATTATTAATTATATAAAATATTCATATTATTCTTATTATTACCATAAAATGTCAATTTTGTCTTATAAATGTATAAGGGGCTTTACATTTGCTATCACACACGACACGATCTCACAACCACGGCACACCAATACATCCTTATAAAAAATATTTATTAATATTTCTTTAATAAACCCACATTTGCACCAGAGCTTTTTTACCGCGCGTTAAAAACCGTTCAAATAGAACATACGAACTCCCAAGTTTGTGTTCGCACGACAGCGCTTTTATAACATGACGCTTTTTCATCGAGCAATGTTCTATTTTCAACGCTATATATGTATATACATATATAGTGCCATATTTTTGTGTCTTCGACGCTAAATAAGCGCCAACGCCGAGATTTAACGCAACGTTTTTTTAACACTCGTGCAAATGTGGCTTAATACTCTCAGCTAATGAACAAAGATTACAGATCCATAGAAATTGATCCCAGTATTGAAGACTGTAACTACAAACAAACACCTAAACAAGCAAAGTTTTGGAACAAAACAATCGTCAGCGAAACTGTCAAACTCCGAAACTCCAAGATATACTCTAAGGAAAATTGAACCTTGACTCCAACAAAATAGATGTTTATATAAGTTGAATGGAGGAAGAAAGTTCAATATTTCATAGAGACGTTGCAGTTACTAAGGGTCTATGATAGCGTTGTGTAAAAATGGGCGGAACAAGATAGTTTGAGAGAGCGATATAATAAAAGTTGTTCTGGCCCGAGTGTCCATTTTCTCGTAGATGTGAACACGAGAGCGTGATACAATTCATATGTCCTCCGATTAACTTTATAAGTGAGTGTTTTATTTTATTGTTATAAACCTAACGGACCCGGCAGACATTGTCTTGTCCGATTTATAGTCAAACAGAAGCGACCAACTCTGCATTTCTTTAAACTTTAATAAATTGTTCTATCAAATCTCAAATCTAAATTGTTCTATCGATTATTAACCTGTATAAGCATCACACTAATGAGTTTGCTTTTGTGAATTCCGCATGAATTATTGTTGCCTACCCACAATTTCA
>JANCMC010046073.1:0-24457 GCA_024363005.1 Charaxes varanes
ATTTAGCACTACAACTTTCCATCACTGGGTGAAGACTTAGAGTTAGACCCAATAAAAGGTGAAAGAATATAATGTTAAAGGACAGGAGGAAATGTCAGCTGTCGGAAACTGATGTTAAAAAGGGATAAGTGAAGAGAGATAATTAGGAATGATGAACCCATCACAATGAGGGATATATATCCAAGAGGGAGAGAGAGAGAGATTAATCTTAGGAAATAATAGAGCAAACGGGCACTTCCACCTTTCTCTAGTCACTAGAGTAACTAGAGGAATGCGTTGCCGGTCTTTGAGGTGATAATTATGCTATTTTCTGAGAGTTCTCTAAGTCTGGCAGCTAAACTACATATAGACATATTTATATTTTTATTTATAATGATATAACAATTTTATATAAATAAAAATATTTATGACAAAATTTGCAATTGATTCCACAGAGAAGATTATTTTTATAAAACAAGGGGCAAAACGTACACCTAAATGGCTACCGACGCCCATGGGTAACAGCAACACCAGAGGGCTCGCAAATGCGAAGATGCTCTTTTCGTGACAAGAAATTCCTACAAAATTGCAAGATTGTGGACATAACATCTGTGCAAAAAGTAAACATTAGAGTGACGTGCATTTAATAAAAGGATGAAGATTTTTAGAGCATCCAACGCTACATTTAGCGGGATATCCGTAAATTGGTTTTCAGCGCAAACGTTTTACAGCTAAACGTTATTAGGGTGACCATACGGTAATTTTAAATTAAATTGATCTGACTATTTTTATAGCTATACGGTTACCCGAGACTTTGTCCGCATTAAATTCAATGGTTTTAATGCGTTTGTGCAGTACCTAAGCTAATTATTTTACTAAAACTAAAATTGCCCATATGTTATACCTAGTAACATCGGCTATCTGACAGTCTCATTAAAATCTACCCAGCTTTTCATAGATTATCAAAGTTTCACAGATTATCCGCAATTAAGAGACCAAAATGTTTTAATCTGTGTTTATGTCAGAGCTATTGAATATTTACCCACTTATCTTTCTACTTATCTGTCATGAAATGTTCTTTCTTGGCGTCCGAGATTAAGATTCGGTTTAAGTCGCTGCGCTATGTTAGTTAGTTGTTGTAAAGGATATGACTGTCATATAACATCCAGACATTGCGGAGAGCCTAACCCATGGGAAGCCCTTACGGTACCAATTGTAATTGTTCTTAATTAGTGGATCCGAGGGAAGCGCCATGTTAGTAAATTAGTGAGGTAGCTATATTTTAGGATAGGACTTTGTCCTACAAAATGCATCAATCATGGTGCACCTAGCCGATGAGCAAGCCGTTGCGGTACCCATTGTAATTGTCCTTAATTGGTGGAAGCGAGAGACGCGGACGATAGCTTTTTCACGCGATCCCCAGACCGTCGACGCACGCTTCATCAATATTAATAAACGGAGTAGAGTAAAAAACACTCGTTAAGTGAATGAAACTAGCAATTGCCTAGTCGTATACATACAGGCATAGATGAGGTACTAATTAATGACGTTAACCAAAGAAATCTTTAGAAATGTTTTCATGGCGATTCTTATTCATTTATACTATAAGGGGCAAACGGGCAGACGGTCCACGCAATCGACTATCAAGCCCAATTAACATCTGGACCACCAGGAGGTTCTCAGATGCGTTGCCGGCCTTTAAAGAGGGGTTCAAGACACCTGGAACTCTCACAAACGGAAAGAAACGCGACAACAATACCATCACTTAATGGGACAGCATTGCCGGGACTTTACGCCGATCTCACAATTCCCTTGTGGAATCAGTTGCCTGCTTCGGTATTACCGAACGGATACTCTATGGGTGGTTGAGAACCTGGATAAAATAATATGTGAATATTGAAAAACTCTGACGCTTTTCGGTTAAAATAGACAACTGTGATATGTAAGAGCGAACAATTTTAACATTATAAGTGGATATAGGTTGAAGAAGAAAACGATGCTTTTTGATCTAAATGGGTCCTTAAGAGTTATAAATTATATTTTCAATAAATGAACTTACCGGCAAGTGCAGGCGAGGGGCTTCGTGGCTCACTGGGACTCCGCGGAGGGGAAGCGTATAAAGGACTAGCTGTACCATGTCTCTGCTCGCGTCTCCTATCTCTTTCCCGCGCATAGCCCCTTAATTCGCCATCTCGCTCGTTTGCAACATAACTCCTATTAAACAAATAATATAACACACCGCTTAGAAGCCTGAATATGAAACTGCATATTTTTGAGGCATTTGAATCCTCAACATTTCTAGTATAAAAGGCCTATATAGTCGTCTAAAACCCTAAATAATTTGGATCAATAATTGTAAAGAATATTCCGGTCAAAGTAAGCGACAGAGCAACTTTTTACAATTTCTTATTTTAAAATTGTATTACACCCGCAAAGGATAAAAACCTTATCTACGCTGGCACTTCTATCTCTATAAGATAGCACATATCCACAGAATGTTAATATCTAATACCTTAGCTTGGAATCTTTTTCCACGGCTTGATGTTCTGGTATTGGTTCATCGCGATCTATCTCTCTTCGCGCTCGACCGCATCTTGCCACTTGTTGTGCGAACGAGAGGGATAAATTCGCACGATTCGCCTGGAAAATGGTAATAAAATATTTAACCATTCTAATAGAAATTCTTAGAAACATATCACGGATATGGAATTTTGGATGTTAAAGTGATTGAATGAATGAGGACATGATTGGCCAATAAATCATTCAATCGTTCAGTACTCAAATCTGATTAGTAAGTCCGTCCATTGATTAGTAATAAACCTAGTAAACCGATTCAACAGTGTACCTTATTATCGTGTCCTGTTTCTTCATTAGGTTCGTGAGACCTGTTCGAGCCCCCAGTCATATTAGACGACGATTTCGTGGAATTAGAACTGTGGACACTCCGCCGTTTGTAATCTGGTGACCCTAAAATGCAATACAACATAACATATATTTTCTTATACTATACATTAGATTACAAAAGAAATCGATATTTTGATATACTATTGGCGTATGGAAACATCGATTTCTTAGCCATCTCTAGATGTATTATTTTTATATATGGCATGATTTAAAGGTAGTAGAGGCAGGTATTTATTTAAGTTTGCGTAAAAAAAATCTAGATAAAGTTAAAAAAAATTCTAATACATGACGATGTTCCTACATTTTGAATATTATGCCATTAAAATTATTATTTAATAAAATATTCGGCCAATGTCACTTCTTATGGAAAAGACAAAGGAGATTGGTTAATTAGCTAATAATAGACGAGTCTAAATTCAGACAAGGCGAAGTCTGTCAGGTCCGCTAGTATACAATATATAAAATATTCCAACGAAGCGGAATAAAAGGCTAGTATTTAAAGAAAACTTAACATACCAGTCCTGTTGGGCCGCAGCAGGTCATCGGTGGGGAGGGCGGCGGGCGGGGCAGAGGGCGCGGCCCAGCGCTCCAGCAGGCGGCAGATGTTGGCATGACCCGCCCGCCATGCCACTTTAGCCGGAGTACGCCCTATAGCAAATATAAAGTTGTAAACAAATACAACCAAATGATACAACTGGAGATGGTTTCCAAACTGTTAGACGTAGAGACTTGAAATTTTCCATGTTGATAGAACATGCTAAAAACTCATTAGGAAAATTATCTGAGAAGAAGGCATTAGCTATTGCACTTCAGGTATGACTTCTATGGAATACCGTAGACTGTAGATTCTATTCATATGTACCCATTTATCTTAAATTTAAGCTTAGAAACCATATAGTCCTATATTTGCAGTATTCGTTCGTCACAACATTGACATCTCTAGTGGTAGTGAGGCTGAATGAGAGTGATGCCCTGGATCCCGAAGAACTTATCGCGGAGCCAGGTAAGTAAATTTTATAAGTATAGAAATTACTTTACTTTAAGCATTTTACTATTTATTAATAAAAAGCTTTTATTTAATTTGCAACAAATGTTCCGCAAACTCAATTTTGCAGCAGATATCTTGAACCGATTGAGCAATTTCGGACACATATGTATATCGGATGACAATGCAATGTATAATGACATGAAGCTGATATGATGATGGAACGGGAAGGTGGCCATAGGAAACCAAATTATATAACGATATAACTACATCAATTTTGGTTATTTCGTCCTACATATAACCAAGATTTGATAATTGCGCTCCATGGTGGGTCATAGGTCAGATCTCAGTAATAAAACCTCATAGAACCTCATAGAACCTCATAGTTTGGGCTAGTCATTTTTGTCCTAAATGGTAACCTAGGTCTCATCATGAAGCTAAAAGGTGGTCATAGGACCGCCTAATAAAATGGGACATTCCCATTGAGATTGGGCTTGATGGACTCGTCTTGTGAAGTACTTTGTCTTTAGATAGTATTCAGGGTCTGGTGATGGAGCTGGAAGATCCATGTTGGTAGGACATTATAAAAACTCATTAGGACAAATATTTTGAGTGAAATCGAATAAAAACTTTTGAAGTTATTTAACAAATACCATTGCCGCGTATTTGATACGGAACTCCTTTGTATAAGCGTGTCTTGACATGCTCTTGGCCACTTTATAACCTGTCTAAGTTATTTGTAATCTAATTATAAACATCTAATTTTAATTTGTATTTGTAAATAATAAAAATTTGTCTTAAAGCTCGATATATCTTTCCGTAGCAAGTTGGATTACATTTCGTATCAAATAGTTGTTGAGACCCAAGTAAAAATTCAAATCTCTTTTTTGTTTCAGTAAATTGGTAACAACTTTTTAATTTGCGTTTTTAATTATAAAAAAAACCGTCTAGATACTATTCCAAATCGAATAGTTCCACCTAAAAAGCACTTGTAGTAGACTAGTAAAAGTCTATTTCAATTAAACTAGCTCCACAAACATTTATCGACGTTCTGCCGATTGAATACTTCTTAAAGCTACTCTTTTGGTTTCAGCATTCTTGGGGTACTCGAATAGTGGTAGTGCAAAAGCTGCTGGTAGTCCAAAACGTGGTGGCGGGTATGTAAGACTACCACTTCAAAGTTACACAGGTCTAAGCACAGGTAAGTGTTCGTGAAGGAATACTTTTTCACGAAATGTAAAGACACATCGTCTGGATTGAAAATTTACGCTACATTTTAAAATATATGGCGAGGAAGCTAATGTATTTGGGTTCTTCTTCTTGTCGTATCGATGGAGCATCAGACAGTTCCGTTCCAGAACTCAGCCACGCGAACAGCATCCTATGTGGCTCGCAGCAGGTCCTCCCGCGTACAGGTGGTGGTTGTATTTGGCTGTTAGTCAAAGACGCGCACTATTTCAAAGACGTTAAGTACAAAATGTAAAGGGCACAAAAAAGTATTAATCTTTAATCACAGCACATGAAAGGCAATTAAGGTTAGCCTTATTAACTATTAGGCAAGTAGCTAGAAACTATATTTGTTCTACAAAAAATGGCTGTTTGTGCAATATATAACATGAGCCCCAGAGAAGGGTTTCTGGAAGAAATCTCTTTTAAGAGATAAGGCATCCATTGTTCACAAAATTTTCTGTTACGTAGTTTTATACTTGTTATGTTGGTACATAAACTGTAAAATAAATAAATAAACATTACCTAGAAGCAGTACAGCAGTGCGATGATCCCGTCCCAGCATTGGGATAATAGGAGACTGCTATTTATTACTATCCAAAATGTCAGAAGTCTAAAATAGAACAGAGATATTGAACGAATCCGAAAATTACAACGTAGTGCATGATATTCAAGTAGTGTGGATGGAATATTAGATACTGATACGATGCCTGATAGGGAAATTAAGTTGCCGGTAATAATCTAAACAGTTTGTCAGAATACCCCTAATAACTCCTACTCCCAATACTAATTGCTGTAAAAGATTCAAAGTGACAGAATATCTCCCTTTCAAGCCAAAAGTATGACCGACTTCTCTTTAATAATAATTACAGATAATTATTTCAATTCAATACAGTATTTCTGCAATTGAGTTACTGACGATGTCATCAAAATACCCATTTAAGTCCGTAACATTTGAAACTGACGCAGCCTCTTGGCCTACATTCGTATAATTGCAAACTTGGCACAGAATCAAGCTTGATTACTACACGTAAATGCAAGTGTGTACTTCATACTATGACATTATTACATCTATGTAGAAGTCATTAGACGTAGCTGTATTATTACTTATAACGATTTAAATAAGTTCTTCTTTTAAAGACTCTTAATTTCAAAAATCACTTAATTAAACAGTATAAGTGTAAATCGATTATTCTCGATTTTTTTTAAAATCATTGCCACTAAAAATTATGATAAAATACATTAATATTAACGTCAACTGTTACGATAATACGATACCAATAGATTAAAATTTGTATGAGATTCCAAAAATTCTATTCCATTACTTAAGATACACTAATATTCCTGGAAACAAAAATTCCATCCTATTAACTCCTACTAATCGTATAAAGCCTGTGTCCGAAGTGGTTGCGTCATAATCCCAGCGAGATCGATTTTTGGACCGGAACCTCGGGGATTTAAATCCAAATTATCCATCGTTCCACTATTAGATTGATGCTCGAATTATATTCGAATCTTGACAGCTGAACGAACTGTATAGTATAATTATACAAAAACAAAAGTATATACAAAGACTTAATTTTCTTAATCAAATTGGATTTTGTTAAACACTAGTTAGTTTTAAGCCTAAATATTTTTTATTGATGGGCCCGTTGGCGCAGTGGTCTCCGAGGGTGGTGGGTGCAATTCCCGCCTCGATTCTGGGTGTATTATCTATATGTTTGTATGTACATATTTCCGCAAAAAAATATTTAAGTATAGCAGGCGTCTGTAATCTATATTAAGTTGGCATTAAGTTGTCTACCTTAGGAACAACCGTCCGTGTGTCATATAGTCTTGTATATATTTATTTATGGTAACTTGTACTATTTAGTATGTATACTATTCTGTTGTTCTGTTAGGTCTGGATATTAGGGCTCAGTTTACGACGTTTCCTCGCGGCCTGAGGCCCTAGCTCGAACATTTCAAACCATACGAATTCGAAAACTCGACTGTATTTAGGATGAAAATATTCGCCACAGGAAGCAAGTCTTTATCGTGTCTTGTTTTTAATCAATACTAATGCAACCCGCGTTGATACTTAGGAGGGTCCTATGTTCGTCCCGCACAAATATTTTTAAAGTCGAATCTTTGACTCGAAAGGTTCAAAACGTTCCTCCTAGCGCCTCTTATATAAACAGAGAACACAAATTGAGTCTCTCTTATGCGTGTATGAAACAGGTATCTTATACTAACCGGTAAAGATAATAATAATAATAACGCAGTAATCCATCCAGTCGCTGCCTCCCCACAGCCCGCCATACAGTGTGATGGGTGGTCCGCCGAGCCCAAATTCGATGGATTGCCCATAGCCTCAGTTTTGCGCCTTATGAGCGCTCTGCAACTGAACAATGACATTCTAAGTGTTTTTCCGTCTGGCGCTTTGAGCGAACCGTGTAGAAAGGTTACGGGACGGCTGTTAAGTGATGGAAATATTGGGGGGCAACGTGTTGTGAAATGTGTATAACGTAAAGAAATACGAGTCAGAGAAAATCTAAACTCATGTGACTGTATAGACTTCAATGTATAATGATCTAGGTATAATATTTGTAAATTGCGTTAAAAATTGTGACATATAATATTATTGTGAATAACGAAGTAAATTTTTAACCGGACAATACTTTGATTTGTATCGAAATGTGACGTCCATACTTTTACCAATTGCACCATCTTGCTACTGATTTAAGAAATGTCATGTAACATCGAGCCCTTGAAGTGAGTACACTTAATAGAGTCAGATATGATATTGGTTTTGGATTAGATACTAATGATACAATCGTCCGTCCATTTTGCAAACGCCACAAATTGACAGCTCTTTAATTGTTAATGGACTGGTGACCTGTCAGTTAATAAAGGATAATAATGACCTGTATGAGTTGCTATTAAAGTCTTAAATAGTAAACTTTAAAATTAGTTTCTCCAACAATAAATAAAAATGAAGCTGTGATGTGTTGATAATAATCAACTTTTTATCGTGTATATCACGTGCAACGCCATACCGCATTTCCTCGCTGATAAATGTACATTGTGATGATATATTAATTTTATATATACCACATAAATTATAGTTTATCACGTTTTATATATTAGTCAGAGATACATTCTTCGGTCCAATGCATTTTGTTTTCTAAACTACATTTGTTGCATCTAGTTGTGATAGAAGCATTAATTTGTTGATCTCTTATTTTGTGCACGATCTGTTTCAGTGTACTTTTAAATTTATTATTTTTTTTTGACACAAAAAGACTATTGTTAATTGGTATGCACCTATAATATGTCTACCTAAGTTTATTTTCTAGTAAAATGTAAACTTGCATAGCATTTACTCGGCTCTCTAAAAAGTATTAATTATATGATTAAAGGTTTTGCTACACACAAAATTGAGCTTTAAAGAAATTGTTAGCAATATATTTTATAGACGTTCATAATTTATTAAATGTCAAAATCATCCTAGAGTAATTAAATTTTAAATAAAAGAGTAGAAAAATCGTTAAGAATGGATCGATTTGCTGTGGATGTACGATTATGTGCAAGATATTTACTCGTTTATACAAGGAATGAGTAAACAATGTAATAGAATACCATGTATTTTCTATCTTGTAACTGTAATTCGGTAAAACTTAGAGGTATTTTTAACACAATATTAGGGAAAATTAAAATCTTAACTTTAAAGATAACTTATTAAAAGCAGAGACCGACCTTAATGGTCTTCTGACGTCTGGTCGATGACCTTCATTACATGGTTCATATTTCATAACAAGGAGTTAATATGAAACATTTCGTAACTTATTTTAAAGAATCTATGTAATTTCTATCTGGCTTTGATATTATACGAATATTGTAATTATGTCTTCAAGGCTTCAATCTTGAGTATTGAAAAAGAATTTGTTTGCAATTCTTATAAACTAATAATGTTGTTTATGTTTAATACATTTTAAACAAGGTTTAATTTTACATACGAGCCTAACATTCAAAAGAAGATGAACACCGGATACTTCTATTAGGAATGACAATGAACTGTACCGAGGTTAGTTACCATACTCCTCCGAAACGGCTTGATCGTTTTTTATGAAATTTTATATAGCTATTAGGTCTGAAAATCGGCTACCATCTATTTTTCATACTCCTAAGTGATAAGAGGGGCCCACGTGGACGAAGTCGTGGAGTACAGCTAGTAAACTATAATTGTGCCAAATTTCATAAACTCCGTCCATTCAATTGATCGTAGAATGGTACCAAAAGTTTTTGCTTCGCTCAATATATAGATTATATAAGCAGAGGCAAACAGACAGACCTGACTGTCTATCAACTACGGATAAATACTGTAACAAAGCGCTCGCAGATGCGCTGCCGACCTTTGGCAAAATGAATTAGCACTTACCTTATACTAAAAGAATTACAGGTTTTCATAATGACCAATTTAAGAAATTCCTAGTATTGGTGACTTGGTCTTAAAATTTCATTATATCTAAACTTTACCCGTAATCTATATTTTAGTTAAGTGCAAGCAATATACCCATTTCCATCCAAACGCTTGAGTTCGATTCCGGAACTATCTACTAATCCTGCCTTCTATCGTTCAGCTTTTGAGGCACATTAAAGTGAGCTTCGACCAAAGAAGCATAGAGTTAGAACAAGAGTATTTTTGGTCGATCTTTTTGTGTAAACGAAATATCGTTCTTAGTTTTTGTAACAAAATTGATCGAGCAAAAAACTAGAATAAGAAACAGAATTTTTGTGAACGCAAACAGAATAACGAAAGAATGCTCTACGTAAACAGACGTTTAAACTAAGAGAATTTGATAGAGTTCACACAAACACGCGCGCGCACACACGCACACACACAGATACACGCACATAAACATACAGGCGCACGCTCTTAGGTTTTTTAGTTTTTTTAATTCTTATGCATAATTGTACTGTTGCTATTTGTTTATTTTAAATTAATGTATGCGAAGAGTGGGACCTCCTGACACAGGTATAATGATGCTTACTAGGAGACCCCTATACTATGTATCTAACATTGTAAAGAGAATTACATTGATAGATATATGTACAAATGCAATTGCTATTATTATTATTATTGTAGAGTATTATTTGCACGTTTGATGTGAATCGGTCTTTACGCAAACCAATTCTTCCATAAACTTCAGTTCTTCAGTCCCTAATAGCATAAATAAAATCAGAAATCAGTTGTTTACAATTTGACTTAATGGCATAAGTGCATCACCCGGAAGTTCTACGATTTATAAACCATTTTTGAAGATAAATTAGAACGCAACGCCATCAACTCATGACTGCTATTCAAAACTAGCTGATTCCCACGACTTCAACCTTTTTCTTTTTTTAGTTTTATCAAGAACGAAATATGTGTTTGGCGATTTAAATGGCTTTCAGAAATGCCTGTAGTGTGTGGTTTAAGCTCAAAACCAAAGGTCAAACGTTACTAATAAAAAATGTTATTTATATTCCTTACTTTAAAAATGCAGCATTAACATCTTATTATACAGTTTAAAAGTTAAGGGCACACAGAAGTTAATAATATACTTAACCAAGAGGAAAATTGTAGGCCAAAGTAAAATTTTAATTTATTTCAAAGTCGAAGATGAGGTCAGAATTCCTTTATTTATTGTCTATGGGTGATGACCATCAAGTGGACCGTATGCTTGCATGCCATCTTACATACATAAAAAAAAAAACACTTTTTACAATATATTCGGAGCACGCGAACGAGCGCTCATGAATTATTAGTATCAAAAGGCCCGTTCGCGCCCCCTATTCACATTCAGGCGGCAAAGATGCAGAAAACAGCGAGCGTCGCGAGCGTCGATCATGAAATTACGTATGAACAAGTAACCGCTGGCGCCGCACTTCTGTGAACAATGGAATGGTATGTAAATGGCGCCAAACGTGCGATCATAACTCGTACGCACACACACACTCACGGGCCAGGGCTGACGAACCCTTGGCGCCTGTCATGGCACGCGACTTCATTTTTGGAATAATTAGTATGCACAAGAAGTAGAGTAAGAGGTAGAAGAGGTCGCAGCCTAATCGGAAGTCGACATTTAAATCGATTGCTAGGTTAAGCACTTCTTACCGCGATTGAGCAATAAATGGGTGACCAATTCTTACACTGGTTTCCAAATATCCGATCTCCTTTGTTTCGCAGAAGACACGTAGAACAGTGGGTCCCGGTTAAAGTTACTGAGTGATATTAGTCGTGAAATTGTAGAGAATGTAGGGGTTTTGCGAATGACGTCAGACTGAATTCGGTCATTTTAACTCGGCCTACATCCACATCCTCTGCAATTTTAAGCAAACCCTGGTACTAGACCCAAGATAAGGCTAGGAAGAAAAAGAATTAGTATATACAAGAAGTAGACTAAAACCTTCACTTCACACATACGAATATTGCTTAACGATTTTTTCGAAAAAACACCAATTTTTGGAAAAAATACGCGCAAGCGAAAAGAGCTACGCAAAGTACTCTCTTCTTAGAAAAGGACCCGCACAAATATTTTGATCTCGGACTCTTTTATAAAAGAGAGATTTAAAAATATTCAAGCCAGCAACACAACAGTAAAACTATTTAAAAATATATATAAAATATGACCACAGATTCCAAAAGGTTTGCCATCTAGGTGTTAGGCTACGCATGTCATTTTAACGTCGTCCACACACCTTAACGTCAACATTGTATAGTTACTTTTAACCACATTTCTTTAACAATGTCACCTTTAACTATCTTCACCGCAGTAAACAGCTTAGAATGCATCTTGCATTCCCAACTTTAATAATTTGGTATGGAGACAAATTATTATTTCAAGAATTTATTCTTTATTCGTAATAATATGCCAGGTTTTTACTACTGTATATTGTTCTCCTTAACATGATAGCTAATTTATATTAGTGTCAATTACCAATTATATTAATAGAAAAGACTACGTTTTTTTTTAATTGGACTCATTTATTACTGTACTAAACAATAAATTTTAAGTTGAACTGGTCTTTACAATATGCAGTTTTTAAGGTAGGAAAAGGAAGGTAAGAAGGTATGCTCAAATGTGCTTTAATCCCCACACTAAAGCCATTTAAAAGCTTGTATTAAGATAGCCCAATGAGATCGCGATTTGAACCGAAAACTTTATGAATTTCGGTCACTTTTACCGTTGAGCTACAGAGGTTTCAAAGTATTGTTGACATGCAATAGCACAGTATATATAACAACAAAACTGGGGTCAGGCGTCCGCACAAATCTCGAACCCACGATAACCTGTGTTTAACACAGACGTCACTGATGAGAGATGTAAGTATATGTATATGCACAGCAATATAACATTTTATGCGGTCATCTGCGACAATTTCATATATTCATTTTCATTCATCCTTTTCATACATTCAATAGTTTTATAACTATGTGTTGCCAGCCTTTTAAAACATCAGAATGCTCTTATTTTCAGTTAAGGCCGATTTCAGTCAGGCGTTGTACCCCTAATTCAAATTAATGTATTTTAAACAGACGTAGATCATTCTTTCGTTGTTCGTCCTACGTTTGCGCTAGCATTCATATAAAAAAGAATCATCAAAATCGGTTTACCCAGTCGAAAGTTCTGAGGTAACGAACATAAAAAATACAGTCATATTGATAACCTACTCCTTTTTGAAGTTGATTGAAAAGGAGTATTTAATAACTGCTTCAGACCTTTCAGTTAAGAGTAAACCTTTAGGAGTTTTCATGCGAGTTCGAACCAAGTGACTTGCGGAGTTCATCCTTTTTACCACTGAGCGAATGAGGCACTCTGAAATATGCCTAGCCCAGTGCGAGTTGATTAAGGTGGTACCGGTAGACATTCCCGCCAAATTCGCTTTGAGCCGCCGCACTGGCGCCAATCTACTTTCCAAATAGCCTTCGCGTCTCGCCTGTGACCTTTTAGGCACTTACTCGCCTTATGGGACAGCACCACTCCTAGTTTCACGGATTCTGACGCTACAATTTTAATTGGCTATACGTAACGGTATTCACAGAATCGCAGTAGCTCAGTGGTAGATAGATATTGATATTCTTAAGGTTATATTCTTAAGGTTTAGTAAGGACAAAAGTAATATTAGATATTTTCGTATGCCTAAACGTAAAGTTTGTGACACGAGGGGTGAATGCGGCAGTAATTTAGGTGGGTCAGAGACCGAAATGGTTGCCTAACTCACGATATTTAGTCCAGCCTTTAAAAAGGAAGTCAGATGCGGCAAATAACTAATTTTTTATATATAACTCCAACGAGCATCATTACCTTACAACGAGGTCATTTACCTTAGTAACCACTAAAGCTCATGGAAGACAGCACTACCAAAAGGCTTGCAGATGCTTTGCCGGCTGTAGTATGTGTATGCTCTATTATTGAAAGTCCCTGAATCGTATCAGTGATTTGTAAACACGTACAGATACTTCAATTTTATCTATAATTATTATAAGTGCCTAATATATTAAACAAGTATGCAAGAATTGGCGCCACATCAGAATTTAAGCGCGGCATTGATACAACACGCCTTCATGCTCAAGAGCCAATAAAGTAGTACTATTCCTAGTTGTGATCGAACGGTTATATTAGGAAGCCGATAGTGACACTGCATCAAATTTATACCTACCGCGTGCCAGATAATGGTTCGTCGACATGAATAAGTCGCCACTATAACAGGGCTGCCAGTATCAGCTACAGCATTTCAATGGAGTCATATCTGTTCTTCAAAATCTTTAAAAATTTGCAAATACTCTCTGGCGCCTCTTTTCCAAAGAGATGACAATTCTCACTAGCAGAGATTACACTAACAGAGGAACAGGAATATTTATATATTTATAAAAATCAATCGTTATTCGTTAGTCTCCCCAAGACTCGAAAAGCACTGGACGAATTTAAATGCTGGTTGTTTTGTTAAATTCTCCTTGTATCAGGGATGGTTTAAAAGATAAGAAATAAAAGAAAAGTCAAAAGATCATTTAAAAGTATAAAAAAACGCAGATTTAATTCCTACTTCAAATGACGTCCGTACTAGAGTTTTTGCTTTTGACTGACGTGTCATGTAATTGCAGACGAGCCTAAATTTGGGCAAGACAACGTCTGCCGGTTCCGCTAGTATTCAATAAAGCTTGGCAAAGCAATTCTTTGCTTTAGATGTCGTCTTAATATCACGCGAATGCGCGATGCGAGCGAACTTAGTTCGTACAAACATGCGATCAAACATATTGATGTCTATAAAGTATCCTAATTGAAGTTTGCACATCGTCTTAAATTAGGGCACTTTTTAGACACCAACAAGTTCTTAAAAAAAAGAGGTGGAAATAAAGTAAAGAGGTATTTGTGCAGCAATGGAAAAGAATAGGTTCCAGATAATATAATACATACATTAATGTAAAACCATAGAAAATGTCGTATTCCAGCACAGCCCTGATGTCTAGTACCAATACTAAGAGTTCAATACCGCTCCAATGCTAACTAGAACTTTGATACTATCATTCATGAACAATGCAGTATTTCTATAGATACTAAAAGGATCGAGGTTTCCGAAATACCTATAAAAAGTTTTCTTAATTCTAAGAATATCATTCCAACCGAACGAAACCATCAGGCAAAAGTAGCTGTTTATGAAAGTGCTAAATAGTTATGTACATTCCACATTATTGTAACAGGATGTCGCATTTCAAATTCAAGTCAAAGGGTTCGCAGACGGTGACCGCAAACTTGGAGTATACATATTTTCTCGCATTGTCTGGTGATGGCATTATGTGACGCGTTCGCATGTTTTCGTATTGTCTGGTAATGGCATTATGTGGCGATCACGTGCTTGCATATTGTCTGTTAGCGGCTTTATGTGATGTTGATGGACCGTGACACTTGACGTAGGGATAGGCAGTTCAAATATTAATCTCTGTTTGTATAGAATATAAGAAACACTTTTCAAGTACAATTATTTCATTATTTTGGTATTATAAGAACTAATGTTCGTCAATTTTAATAAGATTTTTAATTATCATATGATATGATGATAAGACTTTAGAGGCAAGGTTAGGTTCGAAGCGGGAATAGAATCCACGACCTCGGAGCGGAAGGCAGGGTCATTGCCAACTGCGGCAGAGGGCCAGTCAATAATAGAATCTTCGCCCTTATGTTAAACCAATTGACAACACTCACTATTAAAATGACTTACTTAAAACTAGTACTAGATTTAATTTGACCAATTTTTAACAACACCTAATATGCAAATTAGGTATCATTAAGTAGTGTCGTGTTTTTTTTTTAAATAATCGATTCTTTGATAACTATATTATTGTTTGTCTAGTTAACCAATTTTTATTCCAATTCAAATATTTGAATTTTCACTTAACCATCACCATTCAAACCTGTCAGTAGACTCGTTAAACGTCACAGAATTGAATTAAACCGTTTAATTATGCAACTTGATGTTATTAACTAATTAGTACGTGAACTCGTTAACGAATTCAACTAGGTGATTAACTTTGGACATAAATCAACAACAACATTTCGTTTACGGAAAAATTATCAACGGTCCGTCGCTAGTTGTAAGCTTATCCGATATTTGTTTATAAGATATATTCACTCACTTTACTGGTTATATTAAAATTATAGTATTAAAAAGATATGCAAGAACTGCTTAAGCAGCGAGAAATCTGATTGGTACCGTGGCTAGCGCATTCTATGAATCAAAGTTTCTGTTTTTTTTTTCTTAAAACTCAATAGTATGTCGGGTTATCTAGTTTTTCACTTAAATTATCCATTGAATATTTGGTTAAGTTTTATTTTTAGCTCAATATATGTTTTTATTTGTAGACCTATTCATTTTATTATACTAACGTTTTTTACCTGTACTTCATTCTGTTTTAATTGATTAATTACTAGTTTTTTTTCGTTTTATTTTTTAACGGATATATTGTGAATGCTGTGTACGCCTGTAAGTAGTTCATACATTAGACTATTTGCTGTTATCTTAAATTTATATTAAACTAGCGGACCCGGCAGACTATGTTCTGCCTCTTATTATTTACTTCTATTATCCTATATCATCCCCGTTCCCGTTCCCGTTGTCGTTCTCGTTCCCGTTCCTGTTCCCGTTCCCGTTCCCGTTCCCGTTCCCGTTCCCGTATAAGTTCAAATTGACTCTACATTTTAGATATAAAACTTTTGTGGGAAAGAAAAGGGCTGTTTTTAGGGGTTTACCGGAAATTATTCGGTTTTTTCTCGCCGTCAAAACCATCCTTGGACTTCAGCGAAGATTTAAAAAAAAGAATTGGTTAAATTGGTTAAGGCGTTGTTGAGTTATGCGCTTACCAACACTTTTTGCGATTCCTTTTTATTTATATTAAATAAATAAAAATATATCTTTATGTGTTTATTTATAGTCTTATATCTTAAGAATGACACATCTCATGACCCCTCCGGTAAGGTTTTTTTTATTGAAAACATAATAAGAGTGGGCACGAAAACGGCATAGTTCAGTCGGGGTTTTATCCCAACACCTTATGGATTTCAAACCTTCCTTCTACCGTTGCTCTATCGAGATTTTATTTAAACTGGAGTAACAAGGGTAATATTTCAACATTTATTATTCTACGGACAAAGTTAGGGACATCAAGCAGTATGCAGCGTAAGCCCTTAACATATGCAAAGTCACATCCCCACTATCAGTGTTTGTTCAGCATAATCCCCTGGCGACGTGGTGCCTTCCACCCTTGTTTGTTTATACCCTACGAGTCTAGGCAGGAGGCGACTTGTTGCACGGAAAATATCACAGGAACAAAGACACCTATTTGTCCTTAACTTACTTACGTTCCACGTTTGTGTGAGAGCCTTAGTACGAGTTACTCATTGGCAGATTTAAGAACCTCAATACAATCTTATAGAGCCTCAGTAGCTCAACGGTATAAGGTATGGACTGAATTCCGCAAGGTACTCGGTTCAAACCCCACCGCCGTTGGGGTATTGTCGCTCTTTATAAGTGTATTTTTAGAATAAAACAGCTCAATTCTAATGTTTCTATTATTACTCTCAGATTATTGAGTATCTTTCAACGTATTAAAAGGGCAAACGTAAAAGAATAATCTTTAATATTCATAAAGCGAATACGAGCACCATTACGGTAAAAGCTTAAATGTCAATCGTATCTACGTATTGTGGATTATTCCGAAAATCCTCAGGAGTTACCATTCTATATCTCTTTTTTACGGTCCACTTTATTTGCGATAAAACGCCTCGGCTCTTAGCAGTAAACAGAACTAAATGGAAATTGGGCTCGGGATGGAAAAGATGACTTTAAGTAAATTACTCTGAGGCATTTAGGAGATGGAAACTAATTCCGTTTTTTTTTTGTTTTATTACAACTAGTCATTCCAACCTACCATATCAAGCAAACTATATATATATTTTTTCAATGTAACTAACGTAGCAAATATTTAATATCTGATGTAAGCAGCCATCGTAACCAGTTGTTTGCAAATAAAGCATAATGTTAAATTTTACTCCCCATAAATTTTCATACCCCGGGCTTAACAGAAAAATCCATCCTTAAGTCGCAAAATTCAAAATGCTTATCTCCAAATTACGTCCAAAAATGTATATCTTAGAATTTGGTTCAGTGGGTGTCGATTTTAGCACTCTAATTAATTAATTATATATATTATTTTATCATTGGCTTATGATTTTTCTGCTTCTATCATATTTTTTCTAAGATTACTAAAGGTTTGGTCTCGTGATCATAACGTATATGTAAACGCCAATTCTAAAACTCGATAATCCAGGTATTTCTTTGGACTACAATCATTATTCATGCTATTGAAAGTAACGAACTAAAGGAATGGAACGAGAACTGAAACTTATTACAGTATTCGAGCTGGCTGTCATCGATAAATCATTATGGCGCTTAATTACCAATCGATTGGTAAGCGTTAATGTATGAACGATTGCAGAATCTTCTCTCTGACTTTTTAAGAATTCTGAATCTCGTGACTTGTTAAGAACCATTTAAAAATTTTAAAACTTATGATAGGAATTACAGTTTGTCCTATTATTGCGCTATCGAGGATTTCTAAAAGGATATCTACTTTTTTTAAAGGATACAAAAAAAAAACAACGAAAAAGATACAAGACCGAACTAAATTCGGGTTTTAGCAACGCAGTCATCACAATTAAGGTGTCAGTCTAATTTCTATTGAATTATGAATCTCCTGGTACAAAATTAGCAGCGGCCATTTGCAATTATTGAATATGGAAATACCTTTCCATTTACCGGTATATAAATGTGTGCAATTGGATAAACGTACGCTCCTAATTACGTTAACATCGTTCCAGCTAATCAAATTACCAAATTTAGGCAAAGGATGGAACCTATTTCAACCACACTGTTTTTGTTAATGAGCATGTTTAAACTTTATTCCATTGTTTAAGATTAATTAGTATTATATTATGTTTGATCTTTAGGTTCAAGAGTGCCTAAGATTGAGCTTAGAACTTAACAGAAGGTTTAAACACAATAAAGAATGTTTTAAAAGAGAAAAAATAGTTTGTTTCGCCTTAGATATTTGTGCTTGTTAAGGAACTAGCAACTCGTTTGGTTTGCCTTCCATCATAACGAGCATAACCTCTCTGTTATGTATCAGTTGGCTCATTTTATTTATAGAACGATAGCTGTTACCCGCGACTTCATCCCTATCAAATTAAATAAATAATAATAAATAAATATATACAGGACTATATGACACACGGACGTCTGTTCCTAAGGTAGACAATTTAATGCCTGTATTATAGGTAACAGCCGCCTGTTTTTTTTAAATAGAAAGTTGTTCTTGGTCGATGCCCTAACACTAGTCTATTAGGGTTTCTTGTACGACAATTGTAGAAATCTTGGGCTTTGGTAAAAAGGTCTTCATGTTTAATAAACGATTTTGACTTTAACTTTGAAAGGCCGTTACGGTAGATGCTTAACAAGTATTTTCTATGGCTTGTGATATTTCGTGATTTTTATCCCAAATCCCCTACATCGAGCTGAAGCGAGAGGGTTTCACTTCAAGCCGTAAGTAATCAATGGCCGATGTTTTATAGCTTAGCCCGACTTCAAGAGAGAGGTATAATAAGTTGCATACATGAAAGAACATGGTATCCTGAGATGAAATGCGCAGGAAGTTCCCCTCGGGCCCTGGCTTTGGGAGGCGCTGCACCAGCTTTCATTCTCCTCGCTGCTGGAGTTGTCCTGGGCACAATAATCATGCTACTAGAAAGGTGAAAGTTTTTTTAAATAATACTAGAATTTTTTAAATCGCTTGGGTGTAACGGGTCAATGATTGTTTGGTCATTTTATCTTTCGCGAGGGATTTCTAGGCGGGAAAATTAGCTTTTAAGTCACCCTTGTAGAATCTATTCTTTGATGATGTTTCATGAGTTGAGTGTGCGAAGATCAATGCATTGCTATACTTGATGTCAGTGATGCTGGTATGGATACGGTATTCTAGTTAGCACTTTTTTTTAACGGCGACTTTATTCATATTTTTCCTCCTTATTATGGATTTCCTCCTTATTCTAATTCTAGCAAGTAAACATCACACTTCGCTTCGTGGAGAAGGCGGATTAAAGCAATCCTTTGATGTTCACACAACCGTCTACCATTGTTGTGTGGGCGCTGATGTGTGTAACACAATAACGCGCGCTTTCCATTGACAGACTCTCTGATCAAATAAATCTTCTCAAGACAGACGGCTTCTATATATACGAAGGGTATTTTGTTGTAAGATTAAGTAACGAAAATTAGTGTTGCTTTTAGAGTTAACTTTTTTATTTCTTTCTGCTATATTGTTCTTTATTTTATTTATTAACATATCGACTTTCTCTTTTCATCGACAATTTATACCTAATTTCATTATTCAAAGGCCGCGAACGCGTCTGCGTGTCTGATGGTAGAGTGCGTTCAGTCTAAAAATGCATGCCGCTACAAACTGCTAAAACTCCGTTAAATTCATCACGCGATTAGTTGACCGTTTGAGTTTCGAGTTTACAATAAAATCGCTGAATCCACACACAAGCAACCGTTGCAATTAATATTTCCTTTCACACTTTAATATAATTGAGTTTAGTCGAAGAGCGTGCATTTTTAGACTGAACGCACTATAGCCATATAGTTGCCCATAGGCGTTCGTAGGTAAATCATCCCTTACTTAGCCTCTTAGATATTCACTATCACGAATTCTTACCGCCGAAAAGACCCAGGTTCGAGAACTGGTTAAAAAAATCATCATTTTTGTCTATAATTTAACCATTATGTATGAAAAGAACTCAAATATACTGTTTTTTTACAGACTTTGGTGGAAATTCACTCACAAAAATAACAGAGATTATTTCAAGAAACCCACAAATAAGAAATGGGGGAAGAGTGACTTCTAGAAAAAATGCAATACTTGAATACATTTTGCTTTATTAAGCTTACTTAGTTTAGAAATAAAAAGGAAACCATCAGCCTATGCGGGGAATCTGGCACTAGAGTTTTCTATCCCAAGTCGAGGATCAGAGGCAGACACAAAATGAGATGGTGCACACGATCGCAGTGCGCCCGAACAAATCAAAATACACGCTACGCAAAAAAAAGATCAAATACTATATACAAACTCGAGGTGGGAATCGAACCCACGACCCCCGGAGCAGAAGACAGAGTCACTGCCCACTGCGCCAACGGGCCAGCCAAACTTTGTCTAAGGTACTGGTATTAAAGAAGGATTTCTTCCAAAAACCAAATGTTCTTTCAAAAAAGTTTTTCGTTTTTAAAGTTAAAAGAGTGTTATGAATTCAAAATCAATTTCCTATTCATTAATCACCCCTGGCCAATATATAAATCGGATCTGAAGCAATTTGGCACTACGGCTAAAAGCACTTTATCTTGCAGACTGATATTATCACAGCTTTACTGAAGCCGATGAAGCACACTATCGTGTCATGGTACTTGGTATGCAAGTGGAATGATTTTTCGAAAAGGCAAAGGCTCTCAATGAGATTTATTGGCTTAGTATGAATATCCTTTTGAATAATACTGTGTGTATTGTTTTGAGAAATTCGCTTTGAGTCTGGAACTCCAGCCTTCACTGGAACCACGTTTTTTCCAACTAGAGCTCTAAAGACCCGCCAGTCTTAAAACTCGAGCCATATGGACTTAAACACTGAGTCTTTAAATAAAGACTAGAGTTAAAACTTGAGCTTCATTTTCGAAACAAAATATTGACACGCCTATAAAATGTAATGTTTTCCGTATACAAATCGTAAAAATGCAGAGTAATTAGACAATCTCTCTGCAAAGTTAAGGATTCAGTCCAGAGGTCGTCAACCTTTTGACTTGGACAAATCAAAAATTACAATTTATAAGACTTAAAAGTATTCAAAGAGCCACAAAAATTATGCTTGTCATGTTTGAAACTTTATTATTATAAATAATAATGAACTTTCAAGGAGCAACTTTATTATAATGAATAATAATAAAGTTTCGAACATGGCGCTAAATTTTCATTTCTTACTTATCTTCTTACTTAACTTGAGTGGATTAGAGATAGAAATGTTGCCTTTCCTCGTTAATTGAATCAGAATTTTTTTTTGATTGTTTTTTTTTTAAATATTAATACAATAAATAATATTTGCGTATGGAACTATAGAGTCGCAGGCTCACATCAAAAGAGCTGCTTGTGGTTCGTGAACAAAGCTGTACGACCACCACGGTTTGTGACCCCTGGTCTAGTCGATCGGCACGAGTTGCGTCGCCTTCAGTTTGGGCTAATCTATGTTAAATACGGTCTAATAAAAGCAACTGGACTGGGTAGCCTCCGCCAAAAGGAGGCAGCAGTACTTCATGTGAGGCCGAAGGAATTTAAGCTCATGTAAGCGAGAATTAGATCAAGCTTTTAATAGAAAGCTCGCGACTAAAACTTGAGTCTTGGGTGAAGAGTTGAGACGAATGCTCCAGTTTCTAACAAGACTAGAGCTTTAATGAGTATGTGAGTCGCGAGACTCGAGCTTTTTAACAACACTAAATGGAAGTACTATGAGTTCGAACTGAGTACCTTAAGAATTTTAGGTCATCTTGTCTACCGTTGAGCTACTGAGATACCTTATTTTGTAAAGGTTTGTTTTTTTAAATTATTTATTTAAAAAATTACAAGTTTTTTTTTTATAATTTTACATTAAATAAAAAATGGCCATAAGCGTGCCAAGACACGCTTATATAAAAGGGTTCCGTATCTGATACGCTATAAACGTATTAGTCAAATAATTTCAAAAGTTGTTTTCCGATATCGTTCAGAATAATGTTCCTAATGAGTTTTTAGCATGTTCTACCAACATAGAAAATTTCAAGCATTTACGTTTAATAGTTTGGAAATACTAGGGGGGGGGGGGGGCACCTTACGTGCAGACAGACGGGCGGACCGGGCAAAATTATATGGGTTCCTAGTTGTGGGTACCAGTACCTCTTTCTTTCACAAGATCGACGTAAAGTGGCGGCAATGTTGCCACGTCAAGTGATGGTATTGTTGTATCGTTTCGTTCGGTTTATGAGACTTCTTACAAATGACAAATATTGACATCAGCATTTATACGATACTAACGTCACTCATTGTTTTTGCCTTCCCTGAACCTCCCATTAACACTTGAACTTTATGGTATGGTATTAAAGTTCAAATGGATTTTTATGAATGACTACGAACCGTATAGGAGTATAGAAAATTGTTGTTTTTAGAGTTTTTCAGGGCAATGTTTAAAACTTTTCTCCCCGTTAGAGCCATCCTCGTACTTCAAGGAATATTATAAAAAAAAATAGCGAAATCGGTTCAGCTGTTCTCGAGGTTTGCGCTTAGCAACACATTTTGGGATTCCTTTTTATATATATTGAAAATTAGTCTTGCAGTTCTCAATGACAATTTAAACAAAACATATCTATGTCACCGGTACTAAGAACAATGTATTATTTATCATAGCACACCTGTGCACATAAATTCGGCATTGGTAGGTCGTTGCGTTACTCAAAATTGGGAGCACTGGAATTTTTGGAGCTAGTTTGTATGCAGCGTTACTAATACTTTCTATTTATATGTACTAGAGATTGCCCGTTGGTCGAAAATTCGCCCACAAACCATTTTGCGTACAACGATATATATTAGTATATTTACAGAATATATAAATATATAAAATTTGATATAACATACGGTTGTCATGCCCGAGCCAGACATAGCTCAAAATGTTTGCACATTTTTGTCCTTGAAGACTACAAAGTATTACAAAACTTTGTGCAGCTACATGATCATTGAAATGATCAATTAAATGAAGTTATGTCTGGTACCGGCATCACGATAACGCTTCGACATCATCCAATACATGTTTGTGTAAATGGTGTAAATCGTTGGGCATTGGTGTGCGTGTCGTTTTATTTTAATAATTTAATATATTAATAGTCTTCTTATTCCTGTCGTGTCGATGACGCATCAAACAGTTCCGTTCCAGACCTCAGCCACGCGAAGAGAATCCTCTGTGGCATCAGGTCCTCGCGCGTACAGGTGGCAGGGCAGGAAGGGAACGATAAAAGATGCTCCATTTTCAATACACTTCCTCTATATGAACTACAATTGTGCTAAATTTCATACTCCTCTGTCCGCTCAATTTTCTTAAACTGTTACCTAATATTTCGCTTCTCATAATATTAATATATAAATTTTTCCTAACAAAGTCAGCTGTTTATATAGAGCCCCAATAGCTTAATGGTGTAAAGGGTGGACTGTAATTTAGCCTCAACTGAATGGATTCAGACTTCGACCAAATGGGTTGCCAACGCTGAAACTCATTCATTACACAAGCTTTTAAAAATGGTAAGCAATTCAGCGTCACTGAAATTATTTTCAATTTTCATTTGGTTTATGAGAGTTTCCGGTGGCCCAATCCCCTATATAGTCCATGTATTTGTATAGCCCATGTGCTTGTATAGTCTAACCAAAAATGCCCTACTCGTCCCGTTTTTTATGGCCGGCAACACATCTGCGAGCCTTCTAATGGTGCAGATGTCCATGGGCGGCAGTAGTCACTTGGGTTTGCTGCCTGCCTGTTTGCTCTTTGTATTTTAATTTTTTTTTTTAATAGGTAATCGTTGATAACCCAATTCATGAATATGTATTAATGAAAAGCAATTGCCAAAAGGCTAAGGTATTTTTTTTTTTTTTTTGCAGTCTTATACATATATTATTTACAATGTAATTTAAATAATAAGGACAAAACTATATACATAATAATAATAAAAACT
>JANCMC010046080.1:0-20141 GCA_024363005.1 Charaxes varanes
CGTATTCATTCGCGGATTAAAGCAAAGTAGTTTAGTTTCTCATGCATGTCATGGATTTCCGCAAAGTAACGCCTGATCCTATCAATTATAGCTCTAGATATTCAAAAGTTAAAGAATTCCACTGCCGTTCAGTCTTTTACAAATATACAGCGCAACGATAAGATCCGACAATAAAATTGGAGAAATTTTCAAATCCTTGCAAATACTTAGTACATTATGTATTTATTATATAATACATAATGTTATAATAATTATGTAATGTGCGTTATCTATAAATTTCGTAACAACTAGATGGAATATTTCAAAGTAATTTTCAAGCAAACATCAGATTAGGACAGCCAATAGAATTATAGCTTTGGATATTAAGCAACGTCAACAATATTTGTCCTTAAAAAGTTACAAATTTTGTTGTTAGCAACGTCTGCGGAACGCAGCTCGGTTGCGTTCTTGGAGTTGGCATTTTTTTTTTTTGATAATTGAAGTAAAACTTCTTTACGCACGCTTGACTTGTGTAGTAAGCTGACGAGTGCGTGACGAGAACGTTACGAAAAGTGTGATCGGGCGAGGCGATTTCATTTTTTCCTTGAACTGTTAATTAATATTTTTTTTAATGCATTAAATATTCTAGGTTTAAAGTGAATAAAATTGAAAATTCATTTTATACTGCAATTGTACATATAGATGGAGCTAAAGAAGTTTTACTTCAGTCGTGTGGTCTAAAGCGCACTCGTTTTTTCTTGGGTTGCTATATTTTACGGTTAGGGTTAGTAGAAGTTACGTACAACGCTTACGTCGACTGTGTCTATGAACTCGTCCTCGGAGTCGTGTCGTGTCCGCGTCGGCGACGGGTTGCGGACGGGGGACGACGCGCCGCTCACCGAACCGGAATCTGCCATACGATAATTAATACAAGGCAATTTTATTTATATATATATGCCTACCCTATGTACTAAGGAAATAAGGCAAAGGAATAAATAAATATATAAAGGCATACCAGAACGGGCACGACCTTCATCAGTGAAGATATCGATTAAGAGAGAGAGAGAGAGATATATAAAATAGTCTATTTATTATATGTGTAACATTATTATGATTTCTTTAGTCACTTAATAATTTGGTGATAAAATTTACGACTTAAAAGGTAAATTTACAAGGTTCCTCGCGCCCTGCACTGAGAAGAGCCCGCAACAAACTCAGACGGGTAATTTTTTTGCTATCACCATTTTCACAATAATTCAGATTCGGTTAGAACAATCTATTTCCAAGCATTATCATCATTCAAATAATCCTTTACATTCTAGTAGAATTTTGATGATATATGTATATGTATCTACATATATGAAATTAAAAGGTCACCTATCACGAAATCTCGAAAACCGCGGGACGTACGAAGATGAGATTTGATAAGGAAGTAGTTTATAATTAGTAGAGATGCTCTAAGAACGGATTTTTCAATACGGCTACATTAAGGAGGTCTTAATGGGTTTTACAAGTTTATATAAAAGTCCTTTATACTTTACTACAAACTTGAATTTCAGCAGAGAGGTAGGTAGTAGAGGTTTATTAAAAAAAATATAGCAACTGGTACGTTCTCCGAACTTTCATTTTTCCTCGGAGGAAATCGCGGGAATTGAATAGCATTAAATAAATACATACATACATAGCCATCCAACTTGGTTACTGGCGCTTAGTATGTGTTTAATACAATTATGTACGCCCAACGCCTAATCCTTTTAGGGGCATTCCTATACCGTATGTGCTAGGGGTCATCCATACATTACGTCACACGTTAAGGGGGGGGAGATGGTCCTCGATTTTTCCTCGACATTGTAGCATTTTTGTTCGTTTGATGCAGACCAAAATTTGCGAAATTTAAACATTGAAAAATAATCAATTAACTATTATTGTCACGCGGCAGTTCTACTCTGTTGCTTAGAATTATTAGCCGTATCGGTTTTTCTTTTATTAAAAAAAATGCTGATGACCGTGGAATAAAGAGATTCCAGGTGCCGTAATATTATTCTTAGTGAATAAATTCATTAATATTTCTAATTTATATAGTTTAAATAAAATATTACATTTTCATTGTAAAAAAGATTTTTTTTTCTATAAATGTTTTTAAAGATAAATTTATCACCCTGATATCGTCAATATCATACTCTTTATTTTAAGCTATTTAAATAAATTATTATAATTAAAAAAATATAAACAATTATTCATAAAATAAATCTATATAAATAAATTTTCAAATTTATTTATTTGATAAATATAATTAATCTGTCTATAGTTAAATTTAAACAGCATGTTAGAAACACGCTTATTCGTAAAGCCTTTTATACAATCAAGGATTACATTAAAGATATAACTGCTTGGAATTGAAATGCTCCAGTTTTGTAATGTATAGTTAACATGCAAAAATGTAAAAAAGTAATTTAAACGCAGTTTTGTAAGAATTATTTTTAAAAGAGTGGCTAACGGCTTTCTTGCTCGTGGCTTCGACTCTTCCGAATAAAGCTTTTAAAATATCTAACGATTCAAAGGAGCTTTTAAAAGTCGACTGTAATAAAATATCATTTGAATTCTATATTCTTTTCAAATATCATTTGAATTTAAATATAATATATATATATATATTAATTTTGTTCGTATTATATGAAATAAAAATAGTAAAGGTCTCGTTTCTCGCAGCTGCTCGCCAATATTTTGGCATCTGGACGGAATTTTAAAACGCAGTTTTTATTTTCGCCACCGTAGAGTTGTTACTCCTAATCATCGACTAGTCTTGGCAGTTGCCTCAAAGCCCCTTGCGTTTTATTACTTTTTTTTCCCTCTACATTCTTTATTAATTGAAAAACCACTGTCTCTTGATCTCTGTGTAATTAGAGCGATTTAAAACGTCCATTCATTCTGATCGATGTGTTATAATTAAATAAATGCCTAGACCACCCAGCTAATCTTTTTTTTCTGTGAAATCTGTTTGCGGTTTTCACTTTGCTACATTTTTTGTAATTAATAACTGCATATTAATATACTCTAGATTCTTTATTAATTAAAAAAACTACTGTCTCTGGTTTCTTGCGTAATTAGGACGATCCAGAACGTCCAGTCATTTTGTTTGGTGTGTTTTTTTTTAAATGACCTATTTAAATGAAGGCGAAGACCTCCCAGGTTTGTGTGCTTTTCACTTTGTTGCATTATTCGTAATTATTTAACGACTGAATGTATAATATACAAATGTTTATACGTTAAATTACTATATTCTCCAGATTCTTCATTAATTAACCAACCACTGTCTCTTGATCTTTGTGTAATTAGGACGATCCAGAACGTCCAGTCATTCTGATTGAAGTGTTCTTCTTAAATGACCTATTAAAATGAATGCAACGACCTCCCAGCTTTGTCTGGTTTTCACTTTGTTGCATTATTCGTAATTATTTAATGACTGAATGTATAATATATAAATGTTTATACGTCAAAATTACTATATTCTCCAGATTCTTCTTTAATTAACAAACCACTGTCTCTTGATCTTTGTGTAATTAGGACGATCCAGAACGTCCAGTCATTCTGATTGAAGTGTTCTTCTTAAATGACCTATTAAAATGAATGCCAAGACCTCCCAGCTTAACCAAATTTTGTTCGAAATCTTTGTGTGCTTTACGTTAATATTAATCAATTTCTTCATTCTCAGGAACGTTGAGGTTGTTGTTAATAGTAAAGTATGTTTCACACGAATTCCTGTTTTCGAATTCATCTAACAACTCTTTGTCCAAATGTTCATTTATAATGGAGGTACAGCGCAAATCTCGGGCACTGAAAGCAAGTGGAACTTGCAAAGTAAACTCTACAACAGTCTGTTGTGAATAATTTTGTAAGGAAATAGTTTTATGATCTGATTTAGGTAAAATTGACACTAAGCGTGATCGCAATGGTCTCGGTTCTGCATTATATCTCTGTGCTTGTACTACCCTCGCATATGCCGCTTCGATAAGTTCTCGAGCATACTGCGTTGAATGTCCAACGTTTCCTTTTATTTTCTTAACACATATAGATACTTTTTCTTCCCAACTTGAAGCATTTTGTAGTGTGCTTTCAGGAATCTCAATGTTATTGTTAGTCATCAGAGAAACCATGTGACGCGCCACTGCAATTTGCAGAGATTCCTCGGTGTCGAATTTAGACAATTTTTCTTTGAATTCCCTTTGTATTTCTCTAGGGCCTCCACCGATGCAGAATACAGTACCAGTTAAACCTACAATTGTAAATGATTAATAATAATAAATAATAAATTTAGATAATAGTCTAATAACATTGATGTTTGCAGAAATGAGAAAAAAACGAATAAACTTACCACGATTTTCCAAGATGGCTGCCAATTCTAGAGCAACAAGGACTCCACTCTCATATCCCAAAAGATAAAATTGTTTATTAAATTGGATAGTTTGGAAGAGAAGCTGAAAGGAACAAAAAAATTTAATCAATCCACAAAAAGGGTAAAAGTAATTTACTTTCGAAATTATGCAATGTAACTGTCAAAATTGAGTGATGTTATCCGATGGGGTTTACCTTGGCGTATCCTTGGGCCACTTCCTGGATAGTTTCATGAGGTCTGCCCAGGTTGGGCTGTAGTACTATTGCTGGTAGCTTCAACCGCTCACAGAGGTCATGAAACCGTATATGTAGACCCTCTACGCCAGGTATGATGCACAAATATGTTTGTTTAGCATCGAATTCATCATGCTCCTGTAAAAATGATGAATTTCTTTGCATTCCATAGATTCACTGTGGTTTTACCGGGCAGTGCCTTATTTTAAGATTGGCTGCCCTGGGGTTGGTAAGTTTTTCCGTCCCATAGTCCGTCATTCTTGACGAATAAAGAAAATAAATTAATAACAAAACTTACAACCGGAATGAGTTGCAGCCTTATGAGGTAGACTTTTTTTAATTGGTTCAGGCATATAAATTCATTAAGCAGAGCGAGTTGCGGATTGCTCCTGCCGACTTGGGCCATGACCCTCCTCAGTTCTTATGCAAATTACCCCTTGGTGACGGGTCTATAGTGACGTAGAAAGACGAATCCCAAGCTGTGTCTGGGAATCGTGACTCAGGGTAAACAAGGGGCAAACGAGTTATTGCACTACCAGAAGGCTCGTAAATGCTTTAGAGAGATGAGTAGGTATGATTTTCTTAAAGGTTCCCAATCGTATCGGTTTCCTAAAACAGGAGCCTACTACAGCTAACTTTTACTGCCTGTATTCTTTCCGCTGCCTAACTAAATTTGATGCTATAAAACTATTTGCCTATATATCCTGATTCCACTAATTGCAAATTACTTCTTACCATGGTATCAGTGGTGGTTAATGTCGGCAAGGGAACTATTCGGGTTGTCGCTAAAAGTTCATCCATCTCAATATTGGAGAAGAAAGTATTTAATTCTTTCGGATCTTTAAGCTCCTTTTTCAATACGCTTTCTTCTAATTTTCGAATTCTGTACTCATAAGTTTGTGGGGATATGAATATTCCTCAATATGCGATTATATAAAACAACGCAGCTATTAACAAAAGTTACTTCTCACCGTGCAACTCATAAAGTGGTACTTAAAGTTGTCTCTTTAGTTTCAAGTATTAAAACATCCTTTCTTATATTATTTAAAAGCCTTTTATACATAAGTATAAATTTATGTTCATCATAAGGTACGTTGCCAATGTTATCTCATCAACTTGTGAAGAAAAATATTCCAAAACTGTCTTTAAAAATTGCTGCTATCAATTAAATGGAAGCCCTTAAATACACGAAGTCTATACTAACTTGTACGTACACACGTGACAAAAAAAAAACGTAGGGCAAGATGAAGGAGGGCTAAGGGATGTGACAGTTTTAAGCGGACGAAGACGAGGGCTAACAGCTAGTTAGATTTCCTCGCATCAGGAGCGATAATAACGAATTGAAAACATTCACAGATCGACAGAACAAGCTAACCGTACTCGTTATAACTGTCTACAGTAATGGAATATTATTACCGTTGCTGGTATTTATCTCTGCAATAAACGTGGAAATCACACGTGACGCCACTGACGATGATCGTAACACTTCGCCGTTCCGCCTCAGTTCGGCGTCTAATCATCAAACTAGTCTAGGAGGTAGCCGTATGAATCTTATCGTCTATTATTCCTAGTCTTCTTCTTTTCTTTAACTGAGTAACCCACTTAGTGGGGGGGGGTGGGGTAGTCTTTCGAACTTTGCCCCGCCGCTTCACCCTATGAAAGTATTCATAGTCTTCTTCTTCTTCTTTTCTTTACCTGTGTATTCCACGTGGTGATGCGATCAGCCTTCCGAATCTTCCTACGCCCTATGAAACTATTCGTAGTAATAATGTATATTTAAAATTATTCTAACAAGGATGTATGCAACTGTGGTTAAATATAAAAAAGAATTCTTATATCAGAACGTAATATCCCCAGTTCCTATTATTCTCTTTCCACTTCAACTAAGAGAAAACTTGTTATGTTATGAAATGTACCCTTATACCTGTCAAGATATCGAAGTTCAATTTAATGAGTATTAAAAAAAATAAGACCCACGATAAGAATTAAGGACTAATTGATAGAATTAAAGTAGATAATTCGTTTTTGCTTTGTACTATAACTGTTTTGACATTAATATGCAGTTAAAATGCAATTGATGAAGTAACTGACACCAGTTTGCTAACAAGATATAGGTACAAGATAGATAAGGTAGACTAAATACAATCTGGATTAACATAGAAAGAGAAAATATAAAAGAAGAATTCGTTGGAAAAACTTAAAGGCCCGGTGACATTTTGCAACTGGCTCTCGAAGTCACCGCCCATTCCTGTTGTTTCCGTAAATATCTGCAATTTGTTTCACTAGTAACGATTGTTGTTAATGGTTTAATCATTAAAAAGTTAACTTTGCGTTCCTACCATTGTACTTAGCATTACGTATGCGGGATGCAGTAGCAAACTAGTAAAAACGACACGTAGGAACTTTTTAATTTGCCGATTGTGGAGCAAATTGGTTTTTTATGTGCCGATAAATGTTGTATTGCGTGCGCTCGGTTTGAAAAAAAAAGGCGATTTGAATAACAGCAATTGTGTGTCGTAATTTTTTCCATATCCGCTTCATTAGACGTTAATATATGTAAGACGATGAAAGAATGAAATGTATTTGCTCGTAAACTTTAATTAATGGGGAATTAAATTTTTCAATAACTAATTATAATTTGCTTACACCAGGCAATGCTAAGAATGTCTTTGAGGAATGAAATTGCTTGTTATTACGTTCCTTGAAGTTTTTTCACGTTAATTGATTTGAATTGCAAATGTGTTGTTAATCATTGTTTTGGAGGAAATTACAAGATGGCATCGGTTGGTCTTCCATCTTCCGTAGTATTAATGGATTTTAAGCAATATTGTCTTAATCCACACAAATTTTATTTTGAGAATATAGCTTGCACTCATCCACACCCTCGAAATCCACTAATTTATTAAGTTCTGTTTCCGAGACTTAATAATAAAAATGGAGTGATATCTCATGTCACTCTGACGCTGAGTAGCTGCCATATTTTATAGTCGTTGCACTGCTTTAAAAATACCATAAATTTTGTTACTGTATTTTATATTAATATTACTTTTTGGCATAATTTGAGTCAATGTGTGTTTTGCAAATTGTGTCTTTTTTTCCTAATTAAGTTACATATACATTGATTAACACTTGTCGAATTTCACAATTTGATTTCTCCTTCCACATTCTACCGCCGAACCACTAGACGCCGCGAGGGGCTCCACCCTTATGTAGTTGATTTTCCACCAAATCGCACGAAGCGCTTTGACTCTTCCTTTCTCATGCGAACTACTAAGGTGTGGAATACTGTTTCCGCGTCAGTGTTCTTGACAAATATAATCTCAATACCTTCAAGGAAAGCGTGAATATTCTTGGTAAGCGCGCTACATCCTAGACTGCATCATTCCTTCTCGCCAAGTGTGATAACAGTCAAACGCTAACCTGTCGTACATAAAAAAAGAGTTATTCTTCTTCTTCTTCTTCTCAGTCGTGCACTCCTGGCGGAGTAGTCGTGGTCATGGATCGTCTGAATAACTAGTTGCGGCCTTTGCGATACTTCTCCATCTAGCTCTATTCGAGGGATTCCGTGAACATTGAGTTATTCTTATGAAAGTCTTAAATATTATTTTATAAAACTGAAATGCAAGATATTAAATATACAATTGACCATAAAAGACTTGATAATAATGTAAAAGACAGAAAAATCTTAAAGAATGAGTCAAAATATTCGAACAATGAGTTTTGTTTTGATAAAGAATGCTGGCAATTTGTAGAGCAAAGGTATTGAATAAAGCAATAAAAGAACAATATTGTATGGGAAATGTGTCAACTATAAAAGATTCGCACAAAAGGCACCTGTAATAGCCATTTCGATAAATCGTTGCCTAAAAACTATACAGTATAAACTGCGCAGTTTTATCGATACGTGTGTATGAAAAATCATTGTCGATTCAACTGCACAATTTGTTCGGAACGACTTATCGAAACGTGTGTAAAGGATAGCCTCTATACCTTCTCTCTCACTAACTCTCTATAACTAAAAACTTGTCTTTATTAGCAAGTTTCAGATAAGGTGATCATGTCTTTAATTAATTAAATAGTACCACAAATATTTGACACTCTAAGGGCTGTTTTTTTTTTTGTGTAAAGAATATTAGGAATACTTTTTAGGTATATCTAATATTTCCTTTTCCCCTCCTACTAAGATTAAATTAAAAGCGTGTATTAGGAGTGGGTGCGACAATACCCCAACGGCGGTGGGGTTTGAACGGTACCTTGCGGATTTCAGACATATACATACTTTTCTAACATTGTAAAAATAGGCCTCTCTTCGTCGACTATTTAAGAATAAATGATCATGTGTCCAATAAAAAACAGAAATTAAATATACGACAAAACCTTTGAAACTCTAACTGCTGTAAATATGAAAGAAAATATCCAAAGAATGACATTCTTTTCTGCCCATATGTTTATAAAAGTAAGGAATTTTTACAGCAGACAAATTGAATAACACAATAAGAGAAAAAACATCGCATGGCGAATGTGTCTACAATAACAGATTCGAACAAAAGGTACATGGGCGCCGGTAGGCACTTCGGTGCCTGCTATCTGCTCGTTTGCCCCCTTGTAACATAAAAAAAAATTGTCTAAGATTTCGACCCATATGTAGATGTGTGGAATCTATTTACCTAGCCGGTTACTGTCTAGCCAAATCAATTATGATAATATGACATTATCGCAGATACTGTACCTTACATCAAAAAATCTAACCTTACTCAAGAAATAAATAAACTTGAAGTGTTCTTAAAGGAAAACCTTTTTAATAATTTTTAAACAGACACTTCAATTTTATTTTCATTTATTATTAAAATTGAAGTGTTTATTTTTACGCAGTTTTTAATTCAAAGCGCTTTTCAAGCATCACTCAGCTGCCGACGCGAATGAATACATTAATAAAGTATTCCTTAAGTAACTTTGGTAAGTATTTGCTTAAATTTTATACTGAACGAAACAGAGAATTATAAGAGTCAACGTACGTGAGAAACATGGACAAGGTTATAAAAATGTAAATTTATTCGAAGGGGGGACAAATTTCTAACCGTTTCGTTGAATTTTCGTAAATATTTCGCTGCGATGTAGATATAAAAATCACGATGAGCTTAGAGGTAATCGTAATCACAATCACAATTGCAATCGCAATTACAATTACAATCACAATCACAATCACAATCACAATCACAATCGCAATCATAATCACAATCGCAATCATAATCACAATCACAATCACAATCATAATCAGAATCGCAATCACAACCATAATGATTTATTTGCATCCAATAATGTCGAAATATACACGTGAACCCATCTTTACAATAAAGTAGGATCATGCGTCGAATCGCTGATTACATTATCTTAAATTCAATAATGAATCACATAATATTATTAAATAGTTAATAATAATTAAATAAGTGTGACTTTCAAGTGTAATTGTCAAGTCAAAAAATTCAGTATTAAGGAAACGTCCTATGAGGAATTTAGTTAATTATAAATTAACCGATTAGTTACGTATAAATTATAAATGCGTAAAAACTATTACATAAAATATATGGTAGGCAGTTGTGTGCAAAATGATGCATCTTTTTGCAATTTTAAGCATTGCGTAAAGGAATAGTGGAAGGGGTGAATCAGAAGTTTTGTGGCGTATGTTGAAATCAAATTTCAGAAGAGGTTATATCTGGATTGGACTGGACTTAGGACTCTGGTCACTCTCTCACTGTTAGAAAAGGACAGATGTAACTCGACGATATGATCCGTGTATTAAATAATTATGGTGAAAATAATAAAAGTTTAAAATGTGTTATAGCTATCGCATAGAAACTGAGCCTTATAAAAGATCTTTATATAATAATGTGGAATAAACTCAAATATTTGTAAATAATCACTCGAAAAATAGCATAGCATGTCGTAACGAAGGAGTTATAGATCAATTCATGGTTTTATAACATCAATAGTTGTAACTATTTGGACTGACTCTTTGGCGCAGTGGGCAGTGACCCTGCCTCCGGCGTCGGAGCTCGTGGGATCGATTCCCGCCTCGAGTTTAGATGTATTATATATTTCAACAAAAGATATATTTGTGTATAAAAGGCGTCTGTTATAGATAACAGGCATTAAGTTGTCTGCCTTAGAAACGGACCTCCATGTGTCATATAGTCCTGTATATATTTATTATTATTTATTTACATTTTAAAATTGTCATATAAGCATACTATTTTAAGCCTTTTAAATTATAACGGCCTTTTCTTCCACCTACAAATTCGGATAACGGAGCTTTCCCTGAATGAGCGTCAAAAGATACAAGTATTTATATTCGTCACTATGTTTATATTTCACAAATAGAAATTAAAATTAATATTGTATACATTAAAATCCTATCTCGGGTCGGGTTGTAATTAGTAATTTAGTTTGGTAGCCATACCGGATAATATTCCGTTCCCAAAATAGTCGTAACTGACGATAAGTAGATGAAAACACACGGGAATGCATTGCGTAAATAAACGTTTAAACGCCAATATGCAGGATCCTTTTTTGTGCTTCATTAGTTATAAAGATTACTCAGTGATTAAGCTCTGTAACCGGCATTAGTAATCTCCGATTCTTCTTCTTCTAGTGTCATCTCCTAGCGAACGTTGGCAATCATCATGACTAGCGGCACTTTGTTGACAACTGCTCTTAACAATGACCTGAAACTTAAATTGAGCACGTAGGGTCTTAAGCCAGGAAATTCGTATACGAACAAGTCTTCGGCGGCCTTTTATTTTGTGAACTGTTATTAAAGAAAGATAACTAATTAGAGAACACTACGCACTTTTAGCTGCTAACGGATGTTTATGCTATAAGAAAGATTTCTTTTTAATTTTTTTTTGAGAAACTGTAAAGACATAATCCTCAAAACAGTAATAATAGTTTTTATACAGAAAATCTTCAAAGCGTAAAAGTTTTTTGCTGCTGTGTCTTTGCTCTTTGAAGCTTATCGAACAAAGAAACAATGTCGTACCTTAGCAGTACACGAGGTGCAAGTCTATTTACTATTTAAAATTACAATTAGTCATATGTTTGTACTTACTTGCCAAAAACTGTTGATACCTCTTGATTTTTTCACTAAACAGACATTTTTAGATTAAGCCGCCCTAATTTCATGGGCGTGAACGCCCGAAATCTCTGCCCGTGTATTTGGATTTGGACTGGCAGAAATAGTTAGCCGTAAACGTTAGAGAGACGCCTACACGTACAACATAACACCAGCATTAATGAGAATTTGCGTTTACTACAATACAGAATACGGTGACCACAAATTAGACTAAAATAATACAGTTGTAGAATTTTTGAAGGGCAACTTATGTATATAACTAGTTGCTACCGGCGGTTTCGTCCGTGTAAGATTAGATGAAAAAGTTTAGCGTGATGATAAGCTATATAGTTTATAGTATTCCTCGATAAATGGGCTATCTAACGCTAAAAGAATTTTTCAAATTGGACCAGCTGTTTCTGAGATAAGCGCGTTCAAGCTAACAAACAAACTCTTCAGCTTTATATATTAGTATAGATTTCATCCAACTTGATAGGAAAATTTTTATTTTGAGTAATGGTCTTTAAGTTTTGTCTTTTAAACCGTTCCTAAATCGCTCAGTCACAGCAACGCATGGCCTACTAATTTTTTAATATTTTTTTTTTGTTAAACTGCCCGTTACAACCAACTCTGTCAGGGTGGAGTTCAATGCTTGTTTACGATACCTAAAAATGTAAAGTTTTTTGTTTCAAGAATCTAAGTTTATGTATTTTTTATAGGTAATGGATGTCAAAGACAAAATTATATGAGAAATATTTCTTTTAAATCAAACCTTATGTTCTTTTGTTTAATGTTATTTCGTTAATACTCCAGATTATTAGTATTACCATAGATACAAACGTACGGCTCCAGTGTTACAATATTATCCGATTTTTAGTTATTGTTATTTAATTTCTGTTATTGGGTTTAATTTTAATTAATGGTCGACATACGGTTGCTGACGATACTGTAGTATCCCCTGATACTACGTAAATATTCTTAAATATTTACTGTAATTCGTATCGAAAATATCTCACCAAATTGGTACATGCACGCGTCGTAATCACACTGATCACAATGTACTTAGATAGTTGTTACCCAGTCAACGGTCGTAACACAACTCCCTGCACAATATGCAACAATTATAAGGGAAGAGGGAATAAAGAGGCAGACCAAAAACATTTCTATAAGTATTGTTACACCTTTCTTTTTTAAAATAGCCGACTTTAATTTGTCAGAGCTGGACTGAATTGAAATGGCACCAGCTTACAAATAAAAAAAGAATCACCAAAATCGTTAAAAAATACAGTTGAATTGAGAACTTTTCTAGTCAGTTGAGAAATATTCTAACACACTTTTGATGATGCAAGTACTTTTATGTATACGTTATGGGACAAGTGACATTGAAGTGAATGAATTATTATGAATTTAAATTGCATAATATATTATTAGGACTTTACACACGTTTTTAGTGTCTAATAGGAATTTTAACGGTCTGTATTTCGGTACATAAATTATAATAGGTATAGTCGACCAACAAAGTGCTTTATCATTTTGGATAATGGCTACTAGTTAAAGAAAATTTTGCTAAGAATTATTGTTAGAAATAAAAATATTCGACCTTAGCGTGGCAAACGATTTCTTGGTCGACACAACGACGACAATTTCTTGGTCGAATATACGTATAAGTAAATATATAGAAAATTAATATCAAAGATGTGATGTATGCGATTATGAAGAAACAGTTACTTTAAAATAGTTGCTTAAAAACATCATTTCAAAATATTTTCTGCTATTTATTTTTTTATTCAGAGCGGACAATAATGACGACACATTTTGAAAATTAGTCTAATAATGTTCTCAAGTATACTACTATGGCTAAAAAAATTATATATTTCTGCAGAAAATAACGTTTTTATAGCAAAAAATAAACATTATAAATTTAAGGATTAAAATTCACTCACAGAACACTCCAAGTTGTCATGACGTCACTTTATGTCAACAATACGTTCCAGTAAGCGTCACACACAAGCGTCGTATGGTCGTCTGTCACATTTCCCATACATTTCCGGACCGAGGGGAATCAAGACCTATAGGGTACTTCCCGTTGACCTAGAAAGAGGCAATCTGGCAAGAAGCTACATCTTGTATTACAAGTACAGGAAGAAATCTGAAAACTGAAAATTTCTAGTTAAATTGAAAAAAAAATGCAGTGACTTTGTCAACTAAAAAAAGCTTGTGAAAAGTATAAATCATAAAATAACCTGATTTAGTAACCTGTTGGTACGGAACCCCTAGTGCGCGACACTGACTCGCACTTGTTAGGTTATTTTTTAATTAATCACAGTCTTTATTGACAACAGCTTAAGAAAAACATGCTATTACAATAAAATAGATACAACACAATGTTTATTTGCTTTTTAATGCAGATTACGTCATCTATTGCGGTCTGATGTAAGTATAAGAGTTTATAGAACGGTGTTGCCAACGTATATTATATCATATGAAATAGCCGTTATTACTTTTCATTTATTTAAGAAATAAATATAGCACTATAATCACTGGCCTATCTTCCATGTGTGATGCCTGGTCACACTGATTTAATGATATCATTTGTAAATATTAATTGTAATCATATTAATGTATAAGCGAATCATGTATATAGTAAAAAAGAATAAATAATAAAACATTCGTTCTTGTTGTTTTTTTTCCTAATAGCCGCTACACACGTTCCGATAAATCGTTGCGAAAAAACTGTACAGTTTAATCGGTGCGAAGAAACTGTGAAGTTTAATCGACAACGATTTTTCATTCACGCGCATCGATAGAACTGTGCAGTTTTAACTGTATAGTTTTTTCGCAACGATTTATCGGAACGCGTGTATCGGGTATAAAAGTGGCCAATTCGGTGAAATATTTATGTATTTACATAATTGTTCTTCGAGAACGACTTAAAGTTGGTAAAGACATACCCGTTCAGCATCAGAAGGGTAGCTCCGTCTACCGCCGTTACCACTTTCACTGTAATATAACATAGTAGTATTATTTAAATACATACCTGTATAATAATAATATAATATAAAAATATACAGGTCTATATGACACACGGACGTCTGTTCCTAAGGTAGACAACTTAATGCCTGTAATAATTTGTACATATAAATAAAATTGAAGTGTTTGTTTGTAACGTCGATTTTTTTGTTACTAATTGTATATGACTATATACGATACCTATAACAAAAAGCATTAATTAAAATAAAATTGTCTGTCTAGAATTCTAGACAAAAAAAAAATTTCAACCGTCTGATTGCTCCGGGTAACCTCCGAATCGGCGGGGCCGATTTTAACGGGACTTTCACTGGCAGATAGCTGGTGTTACAAGGAGATAACATAGTCTATTATTATATTGGCTTTAAGATAAATAATAAGGGTTCCGCACAATATATGAAACCTCACAAAATTTAGCAAAAAAAAAACTAAAATTACGCGGGCGAAGTCTCGGGTTTCAGCTAGTTAAAGTATAAAATAAAGTCGCCTTCGATGCTTGTACGTTCAGATCTTTTGTAGGCAAGGGATTTTATTGCGGTTTTGATCAACGAATATAGCGATTCAAGAGGAAGGTTTATATTTATTTATAATATATGACAGATGATATAGGCAAACAATTTTTTCCCGGTCTGTTAGTCCACTTACCTATATAGTAAATAAAATATTACCAAGTGCGTGTCGAGACACGCTTATATAGAAGGGTTCCGTATCTGATATGCAATAAAAGTATTTACTTAATAACCACAAATGGTCTTGTCCGATTTAGCTCAAAATAATTTTCCAAGTGAGTTTTTAGCATATCCTACCAATATGGACTCTCATCGAATAATTTGGAAATCCTTGGGGGACCACCTTGCGGGCGGGCAAACGGAAGACGGTGCGCAACTTTAAGGGTTCCTTGGAGGACTACGGAACCCTAAATATAATTCCCACTCACCCCTGGTCACACAACAACTTGAAAATGGCTGAACCAATTTCTAACTGTTCTTTTAATATTACTTTGAAGTACGTGGAAGGTTCTTGTGAGGAGAAAAAGTAAATTAGGGTTCTTCATAAAATTATATTTATTATTTTGCATGACATGTAACTGAGGTAGACACGTAAATTTAAAAAAATATAGGTATTACATGCAATTCAAATATGAATCAAACTCATGCAATTTTATTACTTTAAAAACAGAAAAACATGCTATTTCTTATAAATCTACAAGTAAGCGTTTAATATATTATAATTATAATGAATGATTTAACAGACAATGTTGGTAAAATTTCTTCTGTTTTGTAAGTACCGGATAAAAACCAATATTATATTTAACCAATATAATAACCAATATATAATGTTTAATATTTTAACACTTTAAAATATTAAAGATTATAAAAAAGTAAACCTCTTTGGTGACCTTACTGTAAATTCAAACAATATAAAAGAAAAATCTTCCGTAGTTGTAAAGAAAAAAATTTACAAAATGTAAGTTAATTTTTATGTATCACGCGGCATCGCGAGTTAAGTCACATTTGAAATCGTATCCATGATTGTTTTCATCTATCTTTTATCTTAAAAGTTATATGAGTTTACTCCTTAAGAAACGATATAAGGCTCGTGATATGAAAAATTATGGGCAGTGAAATCGAATGTGTCAGATGTTACGCCTTTCAGTTTTACGGGAATTAATCTCCCCTCAAAAAATAAATAAAATATAAATAAATTTATTATTCTAAAAGTTAAATATAATATTAATACGGCACAATTCGGCCGCAGACCAAAAGAACATAAATCTACAACAACAATTTCATGCAAAATAAATTAAATAAATAATCAATTAAGTACGTTACCTATTCATATCCCACCACTTCCCACGCTTAACAAAATCTTATAACGGTTAATTTTACACCTTACTTACATTTAAGAACTTTAAGTTAGTTGCTTTCTGACATTCTAATTATACGTTTCCTCTTCGCATCTCACCACTTCCCACACTATACACAACTAATTAATGCATTGAGCAATTAGAGTGACATAAATTATCATTTGTATCGACTATCGAAGCACCTTGACCGAGTTACTTAAACAAAGTAACACTTATTTAGGGGTGTTTAATATGCGACTATTAAACCTACCCACATAGTTTTGGCGCGTTTCGCTCGATGATGGTGAACGTTCCGACTAAACTGGAGCGCTAGTTCGTCACACTAGTAAAGGCTAGGATAACCATTAAATATGGAAATATAAATAACTACTACTAATAAAAAATATTTTATCCCTTTTAATAAGCATATGATATATAAAATAATATGTTTATTAGTAAGTTTTGTTGAGAATGAAACAAAATCGGAATTAAAAAACTAAATAAAATCATCGTCATCATTGTCAGTCCTTGATAGCCCACAGCTGGGCAGGGGCTTCACTTTGCTTCTGCCGCTTTCCCGTATCCCTAGCTAAACTCATCATTCTAAACTAAACATGAAGTATTATTCTTAAATGTTCACTCCATACGCCAAAACATTAAAGTCACTATTAATGCAGGTCAGCACTTTAAATTTATATAAGTTAATTTACTGTTTTATCAGCTATTAACTGGAAAAAGAGTAAATAGTAAAAAAATACCATAATATGAACAAAAAATTTTCTACGACAGTAGTTGAACCGGATTTTTTTTATTAAATACTATTTTAAATTCGGAACTGTCCTCATTAAGATGATCACTTGACAAACTTTGACATATTTTCAACGGAGTACGCGACGTTTGTCGTAAAATTGTGAAGGCTTCTATCACACTAAGCGCCACGCTAATGGAATGATTGTATTTTAGTTGTTGGACTAGTTTTACTGTAAGATCCTTTTAGGGATAAATTTCAATTCAGGACTGTCCTTGTTAGAATGGCCACTTGGTTATCCTAATCCTGACGTATTTTCAATGGGGCACGCGTTTGTGGTAAAATTGTGAAGGCTTCTAAGAAAATAGTGCCACGCTAATGGAGTGATTGTTATTTTAGTTGTTGGACTACTTTTACCGTATGATCGTTACAGTGTTCGTTTGGATTGTATTGTTTACTGTTTTTTTTTTATCATCGGTCAGCGTTTTAGGATCGTGCTAGGCGTAATATTCATATACATAGCTAGTTTGAACCTATTTACCCACTTAGACCTAAATGGATAGGTAAGTAATAATTATAAATTGTTACTAGTAGACTCGGTAGACGTTGTCCTGCCCGAACGTTGGGTTACTATTTACTGTATTCTATTATACTATATTATTACTTCCGTTCCCTTTCTCTATATATTTTTTTACAAAACAAAGGGCAAAGGGGTAAACGCCGCGAATGAAAAAAAAAAAGAAAAAACTGAAAACTATCGACACACACTGAATACTCGCAGCACGGTGTTGCATTTTTACTGCCACATGTTGTTAAAGACGATGTTTACTAGAAATCAGTATTGGAAGTGGGGAAGATGTATTCACTTTAGAGAAACTGAGAAGGCGTACCTTTTTCGGGGATTTCCTAATTCAGTTCGAATAATTAAACTAAGAGAAGTTCCTACTATTCCTGCTCAAATTCCAAAAATAAAATAGATACGAAGGTGTGGTTGGAAAAGGGGGAGGCCTTTGCCCAGCAGTGGGACAGTATAGGCTAATTAAAAAAAAAAGTGACTCCTGTAAACATTGCAGCAATAAAATGTCTATCGGTAATTTTGTCCCGATTAGTTTAGTTAGTTTAATTGTATTTGTTTGAGAATTCGAGATTAGGGCCTCTTTATATTAATTTTATGATAAATTTAATTTGTAAGGATTTACCACGAGTGAACGATGATTCATATATTGATGATATCGTCAACCCTGGACAGGAAGTTCTTTATTCATTTAGGAGCTACAAGCTACAGCTGTCAAGTACCAGGGTTGCATAATAGGAAGTTACAGAAAAAAAGCGGTAATGCGAACTGTCAACTTATTTAATGTGTAAACCCTTAATTGGTATTTTCTTGTCAAAGTTAATTCAAAATGTCTATTCGAGGCTTAAAATTCTTCGCGTTAATTACGATTTCAATTAAGTAACATTTTTATATATAATTGGCTTTTAACCGCGACCGTCCGCGTACAGACCCTTAATTCACCTCCTTTCAAGTTTCGTTTTCGCGACAAAATGTAGCCTATGTCCTTCTTGAAGGTCGTATCTATCTCTGTATCGAAATTCATCAAAATTGGTTGAGCGGTTTATGTGTGAAAACGTCAGACACATTTATAATATTAGTAGAGATGAGTTGGGATTGATTTTAAAACAATTTTGTTTCTCGAAATTGCAGTAATCTATATTTTGACATTTCTGTGATATGCGGACGTGACTGATAGTCAAATGAGTTCAATCCTACTCGGTTATGATAGGTTCTCATACAACAATAAAATCATCGACAGTATAAATAAAAATTATAGGATAAAAGTTTTAGTTAGTGTATGTTATCCACAAGTACAGCCGCTAATTTTAAAAAGGATAAAACCTTTTATGCCAATTGCCTCAAGAAAGCGGCGCCCACACGCGACGGATGTATCAATTTTGTCAAAGCAGCCATTATGACAAGGTTGATCAACTTCATTGGAATCAATTGATAAACGGGCGTTACCATGCGGCAATCCAAGACAAGTTGAAAAATCTTAATTATACATTAATGAATGAATGAATGCACATAAGTTTTAATAAAAGCTGAGGGGTAGGCCAGTTGGTAGCAAAAAATACATATTTTCATATAAACTTGCGAGAGAGCTCCCTAATCCGGACATGTCGCAGAATCCATTCTTAGCGGACGTTTACTAACTGCCTCTCAAACAAATTTTAAGTGAGTAGCAAAAAATTAAGCAGTTTTATATAAAAATACAGTAGTCCTTAGACCTTAATGCATCCCTGTCGTGAAGTCCATTTTTAGCAAACTTTTACTCTCTATCAAATTTCAAGTTTGTACCGAAAACATTAAGTACTTTTGGAACCCTACCTCAGTGAGATGCCTTGGCGACGTGTCCGGCTACGTAGCCATTAATACCGGCCATTGTCAACAGAGTAGCCAGTAGTAGCCGTGGCTACGCTTCTAATTTGGCCGACATCGCCAAACCCTTGCCAACTGAGTTACCTATCCAAAATTTTAATATGAATTGTTTGAATACGTTGCTGGCGACGTCACCATGGCGTCTCGGTGAGGTGGGGTTCGTATACAATCATGCAAGAGCCTGGAGTACAGACTAATAATTTACATTCATTACAGTTTGAATTCAGTCAGTATTCTTTACGTGATGTACGAAATATAATTTAGCACATTTTTTTATTTATGTTACAAGGGGACAGACGAGCAGGCAGCAGGCACCGAAGTGCCTACCGCCGCCCATGGACATCTGCACGACCAGAAGGCCAGCAGATGC
>JANCMC010046087.1:0-24452 GCA_024363005.1 Charaxes varanes
CGGCAGTGCGTAGGGGCAGGGATGTATTACGGGGAGGAGACCATCGACAAGTGCGTGCGTGCGTATAGATTAAAAAAGTTAATGTGAAACCCAACAACTAGGTTAAGTCTTTGTTTGTCAAATTATCTATTACCTAACTAATCAACAACTTGTCTAACCAGGTCATTTTAGGTGGAGGTAGGCGTGAGTTCCTTCCCAATTACGTCTTAGATGAAGAAGGAACGCCTGGTAAAAGAATGGATGACCGCAATCTGATTGAGGAATGGCAGATGGACAAAATTGCTCGTAACGTTAGCTACCAGTACCTATGGAACCGTAACCAGCTTTTACATGCCAGTTTGACACTACCTGAATATATGTTAGGACTCTTTGAGGGCAGTCATTTACAATACAACATGGAGGCGAATAAGGAGACAGAACCGACCCTTGCTGAGCTGACAGAAACGGCGATTCGTTCTTTAAGCAGAAATGACAAAGGGTTCTTCCTTTTTGTAGAGGGTGGTCGTATTGATCATGCCCATCATGATAACCAGGTTGAGCTCGCTTTAGACGAGACCTTGGAATTGAGCGCGGCTGTAGCGAGAGCTACTGAGCTGTTATCTGGGGAAGATACTTTGATTGTGGTTACATCAGACCATGCTCATGTCATGGCTTTTAGTGGTTACACTCATCGAGGTGGTGATATCCTCGGTCCGTCTGATGATCAGGGTGATGATAGAGTCCCTTACATGACACTATCGTATGCGAACGGACCTGGATATAGACAGCATAAGAATAATCAACGAGTCGATGTTACACAAGAAGAGGATTATCGTGAGTATATCACGTCGATTCCTCTATTACTTTATTATGTCCTTGTTTAGAAATACTACAAACAAACATTTCTTAAAGGGCAGCTAAGCACTTGCCAGATCACTGGCAGTGTAGTAACGCGTCAATAATAAACAAGGTAAAATGTATAACAAAATATTTTATTATATACATTATACTATTTATCGTTTGGCCTTTGTCAAATAAAATAGTAGATAGTAGCACCGAGCGCAAAGTGAGTCATTAATGTACGAGTGTTATGTTGGTGCGCGCCATCTGTTTTTTTTATCAGTATCTTTTTTAATCGATTGCATAACTTTTATATGAAACTTAATGGGTGACATTAAACCTCTGTGGTAAATACAAACATATGAAAATAAAAACCAGTGCAGTAATGAAATCTCACAAAATATTATGTTGTATGAAATTTCAATACTGCATTGTTTTGGTTCTAAGCAGAAAAGGCGTCCTTTCTGATCGACTGTCTAGTGATTAATAACGTTACTGCGCAGTTGGAAAAAAAATTAATATTTTTTCATATTGTCATTTATCAGGTGAGATTCATTGGAGAAGCCATGCTGAAGTGCCTCTGGATTCGGAAACGCATGGTGGTGACGATGTGGCTGTATTCGCACGTGGACCACAGAACCCCATGTTCGCGGGACTCTACGAGCAGAACCAGCTGCCTCATCTGATGGCGTACGCGGCTTGCATCGGCCCTGGTCACCACGCCTGCTCACAACCCTAATCCCTATCTACAGTTTATACAGGCTACATTTAATGTCCTAAATAAAATCAAAAAGTTATTCACCTCGGAAATGAGAGTATACAGATATTGCCATCCTCATCCCATTCTTGAGCGCGCAATGTATCGTGAACATTGGGAAACAATCGTCAATAAAATGTTAACGCGCAATACAAGTCAACGACCCGCGCTGCGCTACCCCTGTTACGTACTTTTAAGTTTTATTTAAATTGCGGTTTGATGTAAAAATATTGAAGAAATTTGTTTCTGATTTAAAAAGAATTCTGTATATGTGCTATTATAAGTTTTTGTTGGTAATTCTAATAAATAAATAAATAAATAAATAAATAAAGACGACTCATCAACTCCGAACGGTTCGAAATGTTCATGCCAGGGCTTCAGTAATCTATTGTAACTAACTAAGCTTCCTCAAGATCAGCAGAAAGCACAAAACCCTGCAATGCTGAAGCCGTTAGCGCGAGAAATGTGAGCGCCCTGGCTGCTCCTGGGGTTAGGATATGTTCCCCCGGTACGTTATAACGCTTGAGGAATAGGAGTTCGACAGTCACAGAGGATGTACTCTGCCGTTTCCAAGCCCTCGTGACAAGTCCTAAATATAGGTAAACACTCGGGGCTTTTTAGTGGAGACACCCGCTCAATTCAAATATATCGAAAGCTTGAATTTGAATTTGAATTTGAAAATTAAACGCGTAGAAACGTGCACTAACAAATTTAAACTTTATTTACCCTGCTTTAAGTACTAATATCATCACTATCAGAAAATAACGTTTCAAATTTATTTCATTGCATAAAGAAATTGATGTTTTTTTGTAATTATGCAGTTTGGTTACTATTCCCAAAAATGCATGTATATTTTTTTTATTTCGAGGTTGTTGCTAATGAGCGATATTCCGTCGGGGGAGGCTAATATTCCGCGCGAAACGCAACTCTGTTACGGATAGGTTAGAAGCGGACGGGCGCCATGGCCGCTTCGCGTTTATTTTTTATTTCTTTGTTTTTATGCAGAAATCCTTATATGTGTGTGTGTATATTGTCACAGTAACGTCGAAATACCCTATTGTAGTATTCATAACTTAAAAATTTTACAAAAAAGAAAAAGGGGCAGCCTCCCCCGACGGAATATTTTTATTTCTATAAATATTTTCTTATTTATATTCAAAACACAGTAGCAAGGAGTGATGAGGGCACTAGCAAATACAAACTTAAAACTTTCGACATTTAGCGTGCCCCCAAAATAAAATTGACAATAACAGGCCCTCGATACACATAATATGGTATTTGTGTCGCGAAAAGTTTTCTGTTTGTATTGTGAGACGGAAATTTGATAGTGAGTTATAAACAAAGGAAAATTGAAACTCTCAAAATATACATACCTAGATGGAAAATCAAACTTACAAAACTATAGGAGCAATGTTGCAGGCGTCAGCTGCTTCTTCATATTTCAAAAGTAAAAATTCATTTGTTGTTTATAATAACTGGAAACTATTAATTTAATATTACAGTATGACCTTTATATAACGAGCCTCATATAACGAATCTCTCGATTTAACGATTTTTTCAAAATCCTTTACAAATCCTTATGAGCTAAAGCAAAAAATACCTTTACATTACGAATATATTTATCAAATTCTTTTTTATAACGAATGCAGATTTTAAATAGAAAGTGTTAATTTACCTCTATTCTACGATTTATTCAAGTTATAACCTTTTCATAACATATCATATCAATAAAACCCATTAAATTGTACAGTGATCAATCATGTTTCTACGGGATCTCAGTTCAAATAACTTTACCTTATTAAAACAAATCGTAGTCCAAACTTACATCTTTACAACAAACCTCATTGTAACAAATTATGCGGAATAACGAATATTTCTAGTCCGTAGAGTGTCCTTATATCGACGTTGCACGTTTTTAGTAAGCATCTATATACATTGATAACGATACAATACATAATTTAATTAGAGGTAGCGCCATTCTTGTAGCCGAATTGGTCCGGCGCGTCCGTGTACCAGTACCACTTTCTCACATGAGATCGGCGTGAAGTGGCGGCAATGCTGTCACGTCTAGTGATGGTGTTGTTGTGCTGTGGTGCGGTGCGCTTTTGTTTCTTCCAGCTCGGATCCTCTTCTATGTTTTTCTTCGTTCTTCTGTAGTTTATTATGAAGCACCAGCACGAGTCCCGCGACGGAGACGTGGTGAAGGGCGTGTACTCGCTGCATCAGCCCGACGGCTCCGAGAGGACCGTGCACTACCATGGGGACCACACGGGGTAAGATCAATTATATTCTATTTCTTTATAGAGGACTATGTCTTCTTAAAGTGCTTCCTTCATTAATCTCTTATAATCAGTTATTCCATTTGATAGTTTACTACATAAAGTAAATTTTGCTTTTTCTTTTTCTTGGAAATTAAAGATAACTATCGTTTAAAATACTGTAGGATCTACAGAATAAATCGTATTTAACAGATTCAATTGTATTTGTGTGTCTATAAAATTTTCTGTCTTAAAAAGGAAAAGGTACTTAAATGTTATATGAATATTAAAAACTCATTGGGATGGCTCAGGGTAGAGGAGAGTGGTCTAGGAGGAGGGAGGCCTTTGCCCAGCAGTGGGGGCAACAGGCTTACCAAAAAAAATTAAAATGTAGGTAAAATTTAGTATATTCGCGCATTTCCTGTCTGTTTTTTTTATAATATTTTTTTTTCAGATTCCACGCCGATGTTAAATACGCTACACACCATATTCACAAGCATTATTAAATAGAAACAAATTAAATGTTAAGATGTTAATAAAATGTTATGAAAAATATGACTGTCTCTATATATGATCTACATAATTCCTAAATATTACGTATTTTTTATTTGATACTCATATGAAGGCGATAGAATTAAATATGAATATCGCCATTTTGTACCGGCCGCCATCTTTAATTTGGAATATCGTCAAGGACTTTCTTTTGTATAAAGTGTATATTACCATGTCTATAAAAGTATATAATAAATAATTGCCGGACAAAATACATAAATAATATAAATTTAAATTAATTGTTTTCTAAACTACCTATGATCTTGCAAATAAATAATTTGAATTTGTTAAGCTCTATCAATTGATAACCATATGGTTGGATAAAAAAATGTTATCCGCCATGTTGCATCGGTGATCATCTTAAATTTAGAATGATAATAATATGATATATATTTATAAAGACTTGACATTTTTAACTGCACTTTCTCGTCATTTAGGAAGCAAATCAGAGTCAAATTATCAAACAACAGATTAACAATAATTTAATTATAGATTTTTGCAATTATTATTTTCTTTTTAACTTCTTTTTTTGTTATCTTTAATCTACTCTGAACACCATATGTTATATTTAAATGTGGAAACTTTATTGGTTTATATATTATGTCATAAGAATTTTTGTAGGAAATATTATTCTGTTTGTTTCCGTAATTAAATAAAATAAAATTATAATTTTATTGTCCTCATTTGTCCTCATAAATAAGTGTTCAAACATTTGAAGCAATCAGGTAAATTTGTCAGTTGGAAGGGTGTAAAAATTTAATTGGTAAAGAAGAAGGGGATTTTCGGGCCTGATGTTAAAAAGTTAAAATGTTCTTTAAAAAATTAACATAACGCTATGAAAGCTACCTTATTTTCTAATCTAGAATCAAAAATACTTAGCAATAACAATTATATTAGAAATCAAAAAAAAAACGAGTTACTAACTTTTATATAATCATTTATTTTTATTCACATCAATAAAATACATATAAATTGGCTTGAAGGTGAAAGTATGTTTAATCCTTTGCGCCTATCGTAAAAGTCTCATAGATAATCCTATGCTTCTTTTTGTTATGTATCTGTATATTAACTTCCTATAAAGAACTTTCGCGCGGAGTGCACGGGTACATAAAACTATTTCATTTATAATAAAATAAATTATTATAAAAAAATTAATTAATATAAAAAAAAATAAAAAAAAAAATTACCAGCTTCGGTATTTCCGAACCGATACGACTTAGGGACCTTCAAGAGAAGAGCATACTCATTTCTCAAAGGCCGGCAACGCGTCTGTGAGCCCTCTGGTGTTGCATTTGTCCATGAGCGCCGGTAGTCGCATGAATGAACGGCCTGCCCATTTGCCCCTTGTTATACATACATATATAAAAAAATATATTTAAATAAAAATACGTATTTCCAAAAAGAACTTTTTCTTAGCGGATATTTACGAACTAAAACCTCCTTACCCAATTTCAAAATTGTACGTCTCATGGTTTTCGTGATTTCTTCCTAGATGACCTTTCACTTTTATATACAGTTTACGCGAATTGTATGGACAGTTGTTGTGAGGTTAATTTTATTTTAGCATCGTTTTAATAGCCGCCCGTCTGCGTACTTTACATTAATGAAACCACAATTGCAAACCGTTCGTGAGCGTGCCGTTAGTGTGATAGTGGTACATATAGCTTAATCTCTGCATTATAGCACCACTTAAGATAATGGTTTTATCTACACAGTTAATTAAGAAAGAGACGGTATTTAAAAAAAAAAAAAATTAATATATTTTCGTTAGCACTTCAGTTAAGCCTGTGTTAGATCTGGTCGTTAAGGAGCTCGTTGCTGAATCAGTGGGCTTTTGTAGCCGATCACTAGGTTAAGCAGTTCTTACCCCGGCCGGGTGATAGATGTACTACCACCCGTTCTAATATTGAGCTTAGTCGTGGTCGGAATTTGAGTTGATCGATAAGTTAAGCAGTTTTTACCGCGGCCTGATAGATGGGTGACCCATTCCAACCCTGGTTTTCATACGACCTCCTCTATGTTTCGGAAGGCATGTAAAACAATGGGTATCGATCAATGCCACTGACTGTTAGTCGTTACATTGTAGAGATTTTGGGGGTTCTGGGGATGGCGTTAGACAGCAGCCGATCGTCTTAGCTAGCCGAGTGGGGATTGGTTTCAAACTAATAAATTTATGATCGTCCTTCTTCAATTGAGTCAGTTTAAGTTTGAACATACAAAATTAAAATCAATTAGAGGTAGCCTCAGGCTTGCAGTTTTCTTGATCTGCACTCGAACTGTGCCCGAACCTCCGGCTATCAGTATTTCTCTCTCACACAAGATCGGCGTTAGGTGGCTGCAATGCTTTCACGTGAAGTGATGATATTTTGTGGCGTTTTGTTCGGTTTTTTAAAGTATTCCAAACCCCTCCTTAATGCGCCTTGCAATATCAAATAATCCGGGCGTCAGACTCACTCACTAAAGATTCCGTACCATTACGTAATACTTTACCAGGTTGTTTTAAGAGTTACACCTAACGTAAGATTTCTTTTCATTTCACATACACTGCAAGTTCTTTTTGTGATTAACTACAAATTTATACTTTTCAAATTTTTTCCAGCGTGCTTACATGCGTGTTGAAATCAATATATAGCTTCTTGCCAAATTTCATGAATCTACGTCAACGGGAAGTACCCTGTAGGTTTGATATTCTTTTCAATTGTACTTGTATGGGAAATGCGACATAACTGGGTATATCTTTTGATTTCATAGACTAATTTTTATAGCTTAAAGGGACCGCAGATGTCAGTACTTGGAATTAATTTACACTTTATAGATTTACACGTTTCTGAGGGGACAAAATAGAGAAACAGACACAGATGCAACAATAAATTTACAGTTTTAGGATTTTTCTCTACACCTGTTCTACAAGATATAGCTTCTTGTCAAATTTAATGATGTAGCCGAATTGGGCCGGCGCGTCCGGGTACCAGTACCTCTTTATCACATGAGAACGGTGTGAAGTGGCGGCAATGCTGTCACGTCTAGTGATGTTATTGTTGTCGCGTTTTGTTCGGCCTACACTCATTAAGGGCCGGCAGCGCATCTGCGGACCTTCCGGTCGTGCAGATGTCCACGGGTGCCGATAGGCACTTCGGTGCCTGCTGCCTGCTCGTCTGACCCCTTGTAACATAAAAATAAAAATAAAAAAAAGGTGAATCGATCGCTATTTTATTGTTCTAAAATCTAATCATATAATATTCATATGTGTTGCTTGTGCGAACCACGTGCTATAATTATAAGGCGGTAATTTCGAAAATTTCGAAAAATTTCCATGAAACTAATAAATTTGTTAATTTAATGGACACATAGGACCCTATCCACTCAGTTGAAGTTTTATAAACACAAAGGCAAGAACGGGGTGCGGGTACAAAAAATTATATTAAAACTGTCGAGATTTAGCGTGCCCACAAAAAGGAATGACAGAAAAGGTCTGATTATAAGTAAAAGTCATCATCGGAAGTGATTCAAATTCAAATTCAAACATCTTTTATTCAAATAAACCTGTTATTTTGAGTGATTCGAATTCAAACAACTTTTTCAAATTGAAACATCTTTTTCGAATTCAAACATCTTTTTAAAATTCAAATTCAAACATCTTTTTAAAATACAAATTCAAACATCTTTTATTGAAATAAAAGATGTTTGAATTTGAATTCGAATCACTCAAAATAACATGTGCTTTTTCAACTTTTGACAAGGCAAAACGATATAATCTTTATCGTAACAAGTTTAAATTGCAAAATTATTCCACATTTCAATGTTGAAATCTCTTCAGCTTATCTCTGTGATTACATAGAAGTGTTTTTCTTTGGTTATCGTGGAATAATATCTATTCAATGACTAAATATGGTCAATATTGTAAGAAAAGGGGCGAATTACTTTTGAATTTCTCTTTTTTCCAAGTTGTTCCTTCACCGCGCAAAATTTTTAACTGCTTTTGGCTTTGTAGTTGAGGATTTTTTAAATCTAAATGCTGGAGGTGGGTAACAAATTCTAACACTGTTTTTCAAATATCCGATCTCATCCGTGATTTTGAAGGCATGGAAACCATCACTATACGTCATTAAACGCACCAGAGACTCAAATTTGCATGATACCTTGATAAAAAGTATTAAGTCCAGATAGACAACCTTATACTATAGTTGGAGATAGAAAATCCAGTAAATATTAAATATCTTTGCAGATGAACTGGAGCCCATTATCATCTTCTTGACGGATGGTGAACCAACCGTTGGTGAAGTTAACTTTAACAATATCATAAGCCACGTATCCGAAAAAAACACCGGCAAGAGGCGAGCCTCACTGTACTCCTTGGCTTTTGGTAAATTTTCCTTAAATTAAATACTGAATAGAACCATGATTTCCACATATCTATTAGTCAACCTATCTTGCTGCCTAACTTAGTGAGAAATGGGATGGTTTCCCCAAAATACGCTTAGTTCAGTCCTGCAAATGCCAAATCATTTTCCGAAAATGATTTTGATTGATTTCATTTGAGAGAGAAGAGACGAATTTCTTAGCATTCCATGGATTCACCGTGCGGGTGCCGGGTCCATCGCGTTGCAGAGGAAGAAACCATAGCAGTACCCGGGACTTGTGACCCAGGTGTAGGTTTAAGAGAGAGCTTTTTATAGTGATCACTAACACTAACCTTCACTGCCAGTGTTTCCTCCCCTACCTAGCCAAATCCGGTATGATCCTACTAGTGCGGCTTTAGATGTCCTTTCAAGGCCATAACCCAAATTGGCATTTATAAGTAAAACGAAATACCACTCGGAGCCAGGATATTTATGTGGCCAATTTTCATTCACTGTTGCAGCATAAGTCAGTGATAAAGATTTGAATGAAAATTCCCGGCCCAATCTAAAACAAATATGTAAGTAGTGAAACAATGTTTTGCTTTGTTTTGGTGGTAGCTGAATCAGTGCCCAGCATTTAACTCGATCGCTAGGTTAAGCAGTTCTTACCGCGGCCGGGAGTTAGATGTGTGACCAAGTCTAAAACTTGTTTCTCAAATATCCGATCTCCTCCGCGTCCCTATTAATGTCACTGAGTGATAGAAGCCCTGAGTTTGCAGAGATTGTACTAGTTCCGGGGATGAAGTCAGACGGGATAGTCAGCTTAACTCGCCCAACAGCCAAATCCTCTGTAATTTAAGCGGGCCCTGGTACTACAAGAAAATTACTTACAGCACAACAAAGTCTTTATAAATTCATAAAGTGATTTTATATATGTTTTATACATAATAAACGATATGAACTTTCATTAGATTCTCACGAAATATAAAATAAAATCCAATATTTATTGTTGGAAGTTTTCGAACTGAGAATTTTTCTCCACAAGGAATATCATAACACGATCATTATTACAATTAATATCAATTTTCAATATATTTTCTACGGTACACCGGAACGTCCCCATACACGTTACCGGCGCGGTGTGCTGTCGGTCTGCGCTGGCAAGCCAACACAAAAACCCGTCGTGAATTCTAAGCATTATATAAAAGAGCATGCAAACAATATTGATCGTGTTGTGATGTCCCTTGTGTAAAAAAATTCTCATTCCGACATCTTCCAATCAATTTTTTTTTTCAGATCAGATAAAGAATTTCTCAGACTTGTAAAACTTTTTCAGATTTTATAATCTAAAAAAAAATCTTAAATCGTTAACCAACATATTTTTTAAATTATAATATTTCCAAATCTAAGACTAAAAAAGTCAGATTAATTCGAAGACTGAGAATTTTTTTTCCACAAGGAAGTAGTAAAATATTTTTTACATATTAATTAAGTTACCTAACATCAAACAAAGGGCTATCCTTGTCAAGAAAAAATGCTGTTGTTACGATTATACGCTCTATTTCAAAATTCATCTCTTGAATCAATCTTCTTAAACAATCCATAACATGCTTAGGTGCATATGATACGTGTATATTTTGTCTCCAATTTATAACTTTAGTTTGTTTCAGAGCTCTTTCGAGCTCTTTGGTGTCGTAATTAGGACATTGAATGATCACTTCGTAAAATTTGTTCTGTAACAATAAATACTGTAACTAAATTGGATAAAAAGATCGTGGAGACTAAAATAAGGAGTAACATCTCGGTATATTAGAATGTCCGTCGTATTGCATAAATAAGGGTGGCGCCGCATTAGCATCTTGGTGAATTTTTAAAGGTCAATTCACCTTCCAATAGCTATATTCATACAATACCGCGCAATTTGAAGACCAATAACCATGCAGGTTATTGGTCTTCAATTTCACGGCACAGCATTTTTATATGAATTCTACAGCAATTTTATATGGTCTCAATTCATATAAAATTGCTATTTTATATCATTTATACCGCATCAGCGCCATTCTGGCAGCTTTTTAAGGTATTTACGACAATTACTGAACACTTTTTCAGGCTTTCTCCCATAAGAGATGTTACTCCTTATTATAGCCTCCATGCAAAAGAAGTAGAAAGCGTCTAGAAATGCACACCCCTAACCTAACCTAACCTAACCTAACCTAACCTAACCTAACCTAACCTAACCTAACCTAACCTAACCTAACCTACATTTCTTTAAATTTGATTTTTATACGAGGTGTAAAAGTCATCGTACCAGATACTCATCCCATGACTTCAGTACATGAGTCTAGAATTCCCAGTGGTGAAATTTTTCATGAAATGGACAAATTTTTTTTCACCATTTTTTAAACTGAATACTGTATAATATCATTATTACTATCTGCCCTAATGCAATTTTAAATCAGAAACAAATTTCTTAAATATTTTTACATCAAACCGCAATGTAAATAAAACTTAAAAGTACGTGACAGGAGTAGCGCGGCGCGGATCGTTGGCTTGTTTTGCGCGTCAACATTTTGTTGACGATTGTTTCCCAACTTTCACGATACATTGCGCGCTCAAAAATGGGATGAGAATGGCGATATCTGTAACCTCCCATTTCCGAGGTCAATGATTATTGTGGTTTTATTTAGGACATTAAATGTAGCCTTATCACAAAGTTTGCGGTACGATGTCTTTTACACCTTGTATAGCATCCAAATTAACAAATATAAAATCTTTAGAGGAAACAGAATGTGCTTTAACTTACCGTGGGACATATTTCCGTGCACGGTGCGGTGACGATATTAGGAGTTCCTGGTAATAACTGCAAATGAAACAATGTTTATTTATATAATCCTTGATAATATTACAAATTTGAAAGCAACTCTCTCTGTTACGTTTTCACTCCTAAACCGCTGAACCAATTTTGACGAGTTTGGGTATAGAGATAGATTGTACCTCGGAGATGAACATAGGTTACTATTTGTTGCAAAAATGAAATACGAAAGGCCTCTCTCACATAAGATCGGCGTAAAGTGGCGGCAATGCTGTCACTTCAAGTGATGGTATTGTTGTCGCGTTTCGTTCGGTTTGTGAGACATAGGGTGGCCTCAACTCGTCATTAAAGGCCGACACGGTGGCCTAAATCCTTCTTTAAGGCCTGGCAACGCCTCTGCAAGCCTTCTGGTGGTGCAGATGTCAATGGGCATCGGTAGTCACTTAGGTGATGAGCCGTGGGCTCATTCGTCCCTAGTATTATATAAAAAAAATTGAAAGTCAAAGAAATAAACACGGACGGAAGTTAAAAGCTATTAGAAGGTTGAGAAAAGTTATATGGCTAGACGTGATAGTGGTAACCGTGTGGTGGCCTAGAGTGGGCTGAAGAAGTCCCGGTCGTCCCATGGCAAGATGGTTGGGGGACATAAAGATGTGACAGGATGTAGGTAGATGGGACTGGCAGGAGACAGAGGAGAGTAGCATAAAAGAAGGGACGCCTATGTCTAATCATACTCACCGGTGGCGATGTAGCAATTAAGGTCTCTGGTGGTATATCCTGTGAAACAGATTTATATTATACATTAAATTATACACATAGGTACATATATTACATATGTATGTGTATAATTCAGCTTATTAAAATATCGTTAGTATATACTTAATAGTTGGGGAGGTATCGATGTTAATTTTGTTGCCACTAAAGCGTTGTGGATATCAATTGCATTACGTAGATTAGGTGCAGAAACAAAAAAAGGTTATTTTAAAGTAAGGTCCTGTTGTACATCATGGCAGAAGCGTGGTTTTATGGAGCGCGTGATGGTTTTAGCCACATTGCCTTGAGAAAATAAACAAATTATATGTTTTTCGTAATTCTTAAAAGATTTTCTTCACATTAAAAAGATATAAATATACTAGAATATTTGACAAGCGAGGAGCGTTACGTTAGACAATTGAAACATACACTTATTAATGAAATTAAATGAAAATACCTTTATTCAGAATCACACCAGAAAGATAACTAAAACTAGAATAAGCAATAAACTATATCTTAGAGAAAAAAAAAACAAAAAAAAAACCTAATAATAACAGTTTCCTTAAAACTAAATCGTGTATCTGCATCTTATCTCCAAATATTTAACTTACCTTATCTTAATCTGACGAGCCCGAGTTTTTATAACGGCCCTGTAAGGATTCTAAAAATCCTCTATATTAAGAGTTCATATTTGGTGGGGGTACATTATGTGTACAAGGGTACTATATGGATTTCTGACGCGCTCGAGCATTGCACAAAATTCCCTTTCGGGCTCCCCAACCATAATAAACACTTCTATCATATCAGTCGGTAAGAATTAAAGTAACATAATTAAGAATTTTTATATTAAATTGATTAGTTGAAGACATGAAAAAAAATACATAATTTAAATCAGTCATTAAAAATGAACTAATTCAGAAGCTGGAAAAGATTGAATACTAAATACCTGGTTTTTTGATACTTTCTACTTACAATTTCCTCACAGCTCTCCTCAGTGAGATTGTATCTGTTACAACTCAATGACAACCATTGTAAATCTATCTGTAAAACAAATATACTAATGTTAACTAGCTGATCTGTTCTGTTTTCGTCACTTAAGGTAGGCTAAATTAGGCGTTACTGAAAAAGAAAATTAGGCAAAACTTGAATATACTTAAATATTAATTGTTAAAAATTTAAGTTTCTTTTTTTGTTAGTCGTCTTAGTTAACTTAACTATCGAACTAGGTTAAACCTGTTAAGATAGATTTAAGTTTAGTAATAAATAGAATTTTTAACGGAAAAGCTTTAACAATTTCTAAAAGTATAGTTGTTTATTATGTACCGAAAATTCCATAAAAACCGCGATCCGATTTTCTTGGCCTGAAGATAACCCAAGATATTAGATAAGAAGGTTGTAAAAGGATTGATATACAAACGAATTTATATTGCTTCTTCAAAGGAAAAGAAGTCTTCTTCTCCTTCTTAAGACAATAAGAAGAAGAAGAAACAGAAGAATAGAAGAAAGAGAACTTACCGGTGCAGGTTTTCCATCTTCGTTGGTCACTATTGTTATTGAGGATGTGTTCCTGAAGTCGTGCTGTGCAATACTTTCGGGGTCCAACTGTAAAAAAGAGTAATTATGCCCAAAATATCTCTTTTTTAACACATTTTTATATTTGATTTAACTAAAACTAAGAATTCTGTAATATCTACTTATACGCACCTCAACGCAGTCAACAGCTGCGTGAACTGTGTCATTCGTAATGGCCACGTGAATCTTGTGCCAACCTGGTTTGAAAAGCTGAAAATTAATTTCATATCACAATCCATTCTATAGACATCCAATGTGAGAAAGTTCATAATCAAGTGTTACTACGTTTGTTCGCAGTGAACTCCTGATCAAGTCAACGGATATTATTGAAATTTGACATTAATTTGTAATTTGGCCCAACTAAAGGGGATCTATTGCGCGCCTCACGAGGTGTGCTCTACACTCAGTAAGTCAAAATCGAGCCATTTCGTGAACTAAAAATCACTCTATTTCTTTGTTATTGCACTTATTGATAAATATAAATACACATACCTTAAGATGACAGTCGAGTTTTAACACTTTTGATACTTTTGAAGTGTAATAATTTTATTTAGTGTAAAAAAAAAACTGAATTAAAAAAAAAAAATCCTGGGACGTCAGGGTGTCTGTGTGTGTGGATCTGGCAGGATGACGTCCGAAACGGTCAACTTATCACGTTATTTTTTTTTTTAATTAGCTTCATCCTCTGGATATTGATCTTTTTTGCAACAACCTCACGAAGTTCAAATTTAATTTATCAAAATTTTATTTCACGAACATTTAGATGAAACTTATCAAAATTAATTTATTCCCTTAGGTTTACTTTATAAGTACTTGTGAAAGTCATTTTTAACGCTATATTTTTATAATTTGTATTTTTTTTTACTTTAATGATGAACAGTATTTTATCAATAATATTTGGTTCACTTGCTATATTAATACTTGTATAAAATAAGAATCTAAGCTTGTGTGTAAATTAAGACAACGATTAGTTTTATAGATCATGTAAAAGTTATTTTAAGGCTTAATTAGTGTATGTCTTGTTGATGTTAAAAAAAAAAAAGAAAAAAAAGAAATTCAGAATTACGACGCTCTGTTTCCTGTTGAAAATGGGTCTGTAATTATTTACGTTCCTTACCTCTGGGCTAGAGAAGATAACCTTTGAGCCCTGCACGAACACGCCAAACTTCTTCACGTTGGGCAGAAATGTGAGTGAGAACTCAAGAGTCTGCGACCGGGCTCGAATCAAGTTCCAAGGACGGCGCTGACCATGCGTATTGAAAGTGCCGATTATACTGAAGTAATCTGGTAGACCAGTTGGGAACACTTTCCTAAAACAAAGGTTTTTTAACGAATACTCGGGCTAAATTTATGTGCGCTTAAGAAGAGTCTTTATATTCTGTCAAGTCATCTTTTGGCGGCATTTTTTGATATGGGGAAAAACCTCAGATCATAATGTTTCTATGATCTGAGGGAAAAACCATTACATTGGCGTCATCATCAAGGTTTCCGTGAGCTATATGTATGTTGTATACATATATCCGCCGTACGGCACCGTACGGCACCGTACCCGTACCGTACGGCAATCCTCTTCCCGTGGATTGCCGTACGGTGTTGACGTGCGCAAAGACTGCGTTCGATTATTACTTAAAAATCAAATAATATAAATAAGAAATACAAAAATTTCATAGTGTGGAAATATTAGGAGTGCATAAAACTGTTGGAGGTTTACAGCGCGGATACGTTCTTTTGATCGCCCTGGTAGATCGTCGGTGCGTGAGTACTAGCCTTAACACTGTTCATCTGTCGCCCTGGTCACTACTGTATCGACTACGTGCGTCTACCTGTTGCTGCTATTCACCCATCTGAGTGCCATCTTGATTTGACTAATTAGCCACGCCTACTTCCTCTGATTGGGTCACCATCATTAACGCCCCTAACACCGACAAAGCAGCCATCTTGCTATTGACGTCAATACAAACAGGGTCGGATTGAAACAGTTTTAATTAAATACGTAAATATAAAATGGATAATTTAATGAATAAGTCTGCGTCAGCCTCAGAAATTAATCTACTTTCACGAGACGATAAAACACCGCCAAATCCTATAACTTTTCGCAATAAGAGATCCCGAGATATTGATGTTGGAATGGAATTGGTCGAATTCAAAAAGGAAATCAAGAGTATGATATCCTCCTCTTTTTCATCGCAAAAAGAGGAGCTTCGAAAAATTATTAATGTTCAAAACGAAATACAGCAAACTAACCTTAACATCGAGCGCTCGATCGAATTCCTAGCTGCACAAAATGAGGAGTTTAAAAAGAAAATTGAGAAACTAGAAGAAAGAAGTAGACTTGATAAAGAGTACATTACTGTTTTGGAGGACAGAATAGAGGATTTACAAAGAAGTAGTCGGAAGAGCAACCTAGAAATAAAAAACGTTCCAGTACAAGCTAATGAAACTAAGGCCAATCTTGTCGATATGGTCTTATGTCTGTCTAAAAATGTTGGTTGTAAGGTCGAGAAATCGGATATAAAAGACATATATAGGGTTCGCGTTAAGAAAGAAAAGACAAGTAAACCGACTATTATTGCTGAGTTTTCTTCTACATGTCTGAAAACTGACCTACTCAAATTGTGTAAGACATTTAATGTAAAGCATAAAACGAAACTGTGTGCTAAGCACATAGGACTACATTCTAACGAAGATGCCCCTATTTACGTATCCGAACAACTCACCGCCAAAGGATCTCGACTGTACTTTCTCGCAAGAGACCTGAGTAAGTCTAAATCGTACCAATTTTGCTGGACTGCATTTGGAAAAGTGTACCTACGAAAAGATGAAAATTCACGGATTATAACTATAAACAGCGAACGCCAGATACAAGAACTTCTACAAAAATGACTATATAATAGTGCACTTTACATACTGATTCTAGCCACAGATGACGTTACGAATTCGTACCTTGAGCCTATTCTAATGTTTTTGTTTCAACATAATTCAAAAAAATCTATTTACAAAGGCTTGCGTAACATACTGTGTAACACTCTATTTTTGTTTATACATATTTACATATACTTACATTATCATAAACATTCTCACATATTGTGTTCTAATCTCATTCAATGTAATATAACTCACGACCTAGTACACGAAAAAGTCGATACAATTATATACAATACAATTACTAACACACATACACACGCAATACACACATTTTACTTTTACAATATATACCATACCTTCATTCACTTAATTTCCTATGTATATTACAACACAAAAACATAGTAAAGGAAGATTCACCCCCTGGGAGTAAAATCTATCATGTAGTGTGGCCGGAGACTGTGTAACTGTACAAAGTTTTGTAGTACTTTTTGGAGTTGAGGGACAAACACTTTGAGCTATGTGTGGCTCCGGTATAACGAATGTTTGAAAGTGGCACGTGTTACAGACACTGGGGGACTCACCGGCCGATCTCCGATAGCATATCAAAGAAGTCGTTAACATCTGTGTTCCTCTTGATTGTGACATCTCGAACAGGAAACGGTGGTTCTATCTCTGTAACAACATATCAGATTCATCAGATTGGTTATCTCTTAGATAAAAATAGCTTAAAAAAAATGGATAAAAATATGGACAAAAATCAAAACCTTTTTAACAAATTATATCAGCGGTCTGTCACGCTTTATATTCACACTAACTGTGCCCGCGACTGCGTCCGCGTAAAATTAGATCAAAAATGTAGATTCAATTTTGGCGTGATGATATATAGCCATCTTCGATGAATGGGCTATCTAACACTGAAAGAATTTTAAAAAAAGAAGAAAAAACTGACCAGTAGTTCCTGAGATTTTATGGCGTTCAAGCAAAAAACAAACTCTTCAGCTTTATATTTTGGTATAGATTATAAATCCAAGAAGCCATGAATCTATTAAAATATCCAAAAAATTAAGAGGTTTTGTAACGTCAATATTATTTTTTCTACTAACTGCATATATACAATACCTATAACAAAGTATGTCTGTCAGTCTGCTTATTCTGGGTAATCTCCGAAACGGCTGGACCGATTTAGACGGGATGATGACTGGCAGATAGCTGATTTTATAAGGAGTAACATAGGCTACTAAAGTATTCGTAAAATAATTGGGGCTCCTTGCAAAAAAATTGAAAACCCTCAAAATGTAACAAAATCGCCGACGAATTTTGTTGGGGGGGGGGGGGGGATACAGCTATCAAAATTTAAAGTAAAAGTACAAATAGCAACTTCATTTCTAAACTCAATCGTCTGTATCCACCTAGCATCCGGAAGATGCTCAAGAGAAGTAGATATAGTCTAAAAATGCACGCCCTTACAATAAAATCCATTAATTTTGTGAAAGTAAAGATTAATGGCACCGCTTGTTCGTGAGTGTGCAGCGATTTTATTGTGAACTCAAACTCAACCACGCACTGCAAGGTCAAGTAATCACGCAATCGGTTTAGCGGTTTGTATGGGCGTGCATTTTTAGACTGTACGCGCTCTAATTATCTATGAGCTCAAAACACAAGATTATTTTAATATATAACATTCAAAATATCCAAAAACAAGTTTTATTCCAGAAATCTAATACAGTTTTATACTTTATTTAATCCCGCTCCAATGTGACGTTTAACTATTCCCGCCTAAAAAACTTTTATAATTTGATAGTTGGCCACGGCTCGTTCCGTCACAATTAGCTTCGATCTTAACTACGAGAAGGATAAATTGAGAGAAACGGTGAGAAATAAAAAGGAGGAAAAAATTAAATCCCTCAAGACAGATGTGAAGATGAAAGTACGATTCGCAGATAATACAACATCCGTTTGTGTTTTTTTTTTCTCATTGGAATTGACACTTAAAAGATTAATTAAGACGTTCAAAATCAAACACTTTCAGGTTCCCAAAAACTAGATTATCTAATTTTAGAAAGTTGTTTTCACTTTGGCCTGTCGTCCGAGCTTCGTTGTCAGAAGCATAGTAGTTCTTTTTGTGTGGTTTCTGCTGATGAGGAGGTCGTGGCCTAATCAGTGGTCGGCATTTGAGTCGATCGCTAGGTTAAGTCGCTCTTGCTGCGACCGGGTGATAAATGGGTGACCCAGTGCTGCCAACAACACCTGCAACTACCGAGGCGAATACCAAACATTTACTGACTAAAGACTTTTACAAAGAACTACGTCTAAGAGGATACCAATACAGGTAAATTGTAATTAATGATAATAACAGATATTTCGAAGTTTAATTTAGACTTCCTCCTAGAGTCAAACGAAGATCCAGCCGTTTCCTAATGTCTTCAATACCACGAACCATTTTCGTCTTCCCGGGCTACCTTTTTACAGTGTGAAAGTTGATCACCATATTTATAGTTAGTTACTAAGTAACAACAAGTTCATTCAAATATAAATTTAATCGTAAAACGTCTTTCAGCAATTTTGGATATACACCGTCAGATACTTAAGCAGCCTTGTTTTTCTCCATAAAAAGTGAACATATTAATATAAAATTTATTATATTTAATCATTGTATTCTCAGTGGCATCTTTCGAAGTATCATCGGATGTAATAAAGAAGGCACCCGTGGCCGTCTGGCGTGGTCTAACAACTGGGTGGCCTTCATGGACTGTATGCTTCAAATGAAAATAATTGGGCAAGATACCCGTGGTCTCTTCGTTCCTACCAGGATTCAAAAACTTTCCATCGATACTAAAATGCACAGTGATGCCATTTCTAAGATGAGTTTTGACTGTACGAAACATTCGTTTGAGGTCCGTGTTTATCCCCAACAGGATGTGATCAGGTAAAAGTTTTGATTGTAGATTAAAAATAATATTTAACTCTGCTGATGTATTTTACATATGTATTTTTAGATAAAATTTATTTGCATCAAATATTTCCCTTTGACCTGACGTTGACCTACATTTGAAACCTATTTAAGTAATTTTAATTTTTAAGGGCCGGAGGTGTTGAAATTCGTGGACTACATGCAACTCCTATTTCTAAAAGACTTCCATTGGGTGTGCCAGTTCTTGAAAAAAATATATTTGTACCCAACATTGGACAGACTGAAATTAAAGTTAGTATATAACATAATGCTGCAATTTGTATTGTGGCACAAATGCTCATTAAAACTAAAAAACTTTAAAAGTGATTATTTTTAACAATTTATTCATGTAATAGTTCATTTGCTATTTTCTCATATTTTTGCATATTCGTTCGTTTCAACTGCAATATGAACTGATAATACATCCATAATATTTAACAATTCAAATATTTTCAACCTTTGCTCTTGCTCAATCCTACATTACACTTTTTTGGCGTAAATCAAATGAAATTCTATTTTTAAAAAATTTTTAGATTGACGATATCCTCCGTTCGAACATACAACTTATTCTTGAAAATATAAAAACATACAAAGTTAAAATTATAGAGTTTGTAGACGAAGAATACGATATTAATAACTTTAACCCTATAATGGAAATTGTGGGTAATATTCTTGGTGATTTGCCCCTGATTCAAGCTGATTTGACGGTATTTTCCGAAAAACCGATTGAAATATCAAATGTAACTGTTGAAAATAAAACGTTCATCGGTGAATCAAATGCTATTTTATTTATTGGTGCTAATATTCTACGAAGAACTGAGGTAAGTAGTAGTAATTACATATTAAAGTTAACAATAATGGTTTTCTATTTTAATTACTTGTTACTTAAAGTATAAGCCAACTGATAAATTAATCAAAAGGATTTATTACTATTACTGCATAATAAATCCTTTTAATTAGAGGAGAGCGGAGAGAGATTAGCATAGAGGAGGTCATGGTCTAATCAGTGGTCGACATTTGAGTCGATCGCTAAGCTAAGTTTCTCTGGCTGCGACCGGGTGATAGATGGGTGACCCATTCTAGCACTGGTTTATATTTGATATCCGACCTCCCTAGAACCAGCCTCTACCTCCGAACTCGACCAGAAAGCCGCAGAAACCGCCAGACAGTTTTTCGTAAGTTCGTCAAAGTCTTCCCTGTTGGTTTTTTTATTTTGCAAGAAGCAAAAGGGCAGGTGCTACATTTAAATGACTACCGACACCCATCTGCATCACTAGGAGACTCACAGATGCATTGCTGGCCTTTATAACGAGACTAATCCACCGGAAAGTGTCACAAACCGTACGAAACGCGACAACAACGCCATGACTTGACATGACAGCATGGCCGCCATTTCACACCGATCTTATGTGGAAAAGAGGTACTGGTACCCGGACGCGCCGGTCCAATTTGGCTGCAGACCACAAGGACTGCAAGCGTGGCTCTACCTCTAATTAAGTGTTCTTTCAAAATTGTAATATTAAAGGTTATCTCCTTTAAAATTCAAATTATCTTTACTATGGACTTTTCACCACCATATATAACTTTCAGTTCGGATGGTTCGCACACCCAATCTTCTCAAAAACCGGTGACTACCCACCGGTGATGAGAAGGAGGGTGGACACTATCTCCCGACGTCAGCACTTCACGCGCTCCCGTCTTCCAACTTTTACCGAAGACGAAATCCTAACGATACGAGGCTCGGCCGATTTTTTGGGACTGAATCACTACACCACTTACCTGATTACGAAGAACAAGGGGAAAATTTCGTCAGAACCATCCTTCCAGGACGATATGGGTGGCATAGTGTCCCAGAAAAATGAGTGGCCGAAGTCAAACTCGACGTGGTTAAAGGTAAGTCCGCGTTACAAATAAATCAATTTGTGGCCTGTTTGCAACGTAAAATTTTTCTTTACTAAACACTTATTATACGATATATTCGAATATACTTAAGTATACGATACGTTAGAATATATCGTATAATCTACATATGTACAGAATCGAACGGTCATCTTACACGAAATCTCAAAAACCGCGGGACAAACAAAGATGAAATTTGTCAAGGAGCTAGTTAACAGACATACGCTAGGAATTGATTTTCAAATCAATTCCTAGCGTTTTTCAAATCAGATTAAGGAGGTCTAAGCAGGTATAATTTTACGCGGACGAACTCGCGAGTAACAGCTAGTGTATATTGTATATTTATAGGAAATTATTTTACGAGACTAACTTGCAGATTTTGTAAGGAATAACATGGGCTACTTAATTTTTCGGAAAAGGATTAATGTTCCGACGCAAAAAAAATATACTGAATTTGAACAATGTAATAAAGTACAACGTGGACGAAATGGCGGGTTTAGCTAGTCAAACGGTCACGTCTTAAGTATCCTAGTATAATTTTTAAAAATAATGTTTTATCTATCTAAGCATGAGCCAAAACTTTCGGTGGTATTTTACAAAAATTGCGCGTACGGAGGAGTATGATATTTGGCGCAATTATAGATTATATAGAGAATGGTGTTCGAATGCTAATATTTTTTATAAAATATACATTATAAATATATTCAATTCCTATAAGAAAACCTGACACACACCTGAACCTGACACAGATTTTACTAAAAGATTGTGTCAAAGCGTAGTCATGACGACCTTATATATATTATTTGTGAAATACAACAATGACGTTGAACAATTTTGTATACAGTTATTAAATAAGTATATAGTACGCAATTTTCAAGATTTGTGGCCAAATTCCGACTAGCCGGTGATCTGTAGAGCCTCAATAGCTCAACGGTATAAGGTATGGACTGAAATCAGCAAGGTACCAGGTTCAAACCCCACCGCCGTTGGGGTATTGTCGCACCCACTCCAAATACAAGCTTTTAATTTAAGCTTAGTAGGAGGGGCCGGCAACGCACCTGCGGGCCCTCTGGTGTTGCAGTTGTCCATGGGCGTCGGTAGTCACTTAGGTGAACCGCCTGCTCGTTTGTCACTTGATATATAAAAAAAAAATAGAGATTCGTCCTAATGCAAGATTCTAAGTAATATGTTTTATTTTAGTTTCAGTTTTATATATTACTATAAATAATAATAATATTAGATAAATATATAGGACTATATGACACGTGGACGTCTGTTCCTAAGGTAGACAACTTATTGCCTGTAATAAAGGTAACAGCTGCCTGTTATACACAAATATAATAAAATTTAACATATTACAATTCTTCTAATACTGTTCTGTTATTATATTTTTTCTAAATATATAAATACATGCATATGGATAATACACCCAGACTCGAGGCGGGAATCGAACTTACGACCCCGGAGCAGAAGGCAGGGTCACAGCCCTCTGCGCCAACGGGCCAGTCGCTACATAAAAATAACTTAGCTAATGTAGTACCTCTTTAAATTAATAAGTACCTCTTTCTCACATAAAATCCACGGGAAATGGCGGCACGTCAAGTGTCGGTATTGTTCTCGCGTTTCATTCAGTTTGTGATACTTCCCGGTGGCCTAAACTCGTCATTAAGGCCGGGCAACGCATCTGCTTGCCTCCTGGTCGTGCAGATGTCCATAGGCACTTAGCTGTCTGCTCGTTAGCCCCTTGTACCATAAAAAGATGTTAAAATGCGATTCTGGACTTCCAATATTAATAATTAGTTCTGCTGAAAAAACATGGTGTCGGTAGAAGAAGCAAGTCGTGGCTTAGCAACATCCGGAATCACCCTACTATTTTGTTTGGCCAAAGACGGTAAATTGTGGGAGATAACGGCAACCCTTTATTCCCTTTCTTCGTGCCTCTCTACTATTGAAATAGTGGAGAAGCACGAAGAAAGAGAAAAATCGAATATCCATCAGTAGACTTGTAATGTAGGCAGGACTATAGTAATAACAAATATTTTGCAAGTCCAATGAGAATAGTTTGAAAAAAAAAGTTGGAAAATTTTCAGTTGTCTTTTGTTCGATTTTTCGATTGTTTTTATATAATACAATTGACGTCCGTCTAAGTAGTATATATTTGAAATCATTAGTGCAAAAAGATACGTTACAGAGAGTAGCAGTTACTTGCGTGTGGCGACGCAGACACCGTATATACTGTTATAGAGTCTGGCGTTGCACGGTGACACGTCATCACACTGTATAAAATGTCACATAGTGTGGCGACACGTGGCGACGCTTCGCCTTGCCAAAAACTTTACCCGCCGCATTAGACATTTCACCGAGAATTGTATTATTTCAGGATATACAAGAAATAATGGATCAGAGTACTCATGGTGTGGTCGTTTTCAGCATGGGTACTTTATTGAACGCTAAAGATTTGCCCGCGGATATAAAGCGTGATCTGATCACAATGTTCAGTAAACTGAACCAAACTGTACTATGGAAGATGAAAAATGCTGATACTGAGGATTTAATAGATTTACCGAGCAATATAAAAATTGTACCATGGATCCCTCAATTAGGTGTATTGGGTAAGTTATTGCAATCTCTATATATTTTAATTGTAAGTGTCGTCAAGTGATGGTGCTGTTGTCGCGTTTCGTTAGGTTTGTGGGAGTTCCCGGTGGCCTGAACTCTTTCCTGTCTTTAAGGGCCGGCAAAGCATTTGCTAGCCTTCTGGTCGTACAGATGTCCATGGGCATCGGTAGGCACTTAGGTGCCTGCTGCCTGCTCGTTTGCCCCTTGTAACGTAAAAAAAAACAAAAGGAAAGGTCACCTAACATTAAATCCTACT
>JANCMC010046108.1:0-88428 GCA_024363005.1 Charaxes varanes
ACACCATCACTAGACGTGACAGCATTGCCGCCACTTCACGCCGATCTCATGTTAGAAAGAGGTACTGGTACCCGGAAAGCTGGCACAATTCGGCTACAAGCATGGCGCTACCTCTAATTAAAACATACGCAATTTAGAGAACACACATAATATTAAGGCAAAATGTTAACCTACTTAGAAGCAAACACATCATATACGATGCTAAGAGGAAAAAAAAACAGACGCATTGTAAGTATGTATCAGTTTTTTTTCTTCCTAAAATAACCTTGTTACCTGCAACTTCGTTTATGTTTACAATGTTTAATTTTGGGGGTTAAAAATTTAGTAAACTTTGAGTAGCCTGTATCTGCTAGTGAAAGTACAGCCAAAATATTTCTAGTTTTTTAGGCAACTGCCTGGATTTTAACAAGGAGACAAACACACAGACCGACAGGCTTTCAAAGTCAAAAATGTTTTATTCATATAGACTTTACAATATTTATGAACGTCATGTGTATAAATATTAATATTTTTAAATCATTATTATAACATTTGGTGATAAATTTTACAATTTCAAAGATAAAGTTTACAAGGGTTCCGACTCGTCCTGCACTAGAAGAGCCCGCGACAAACTCAGTTGGGTATTTTTTTTTTGTTATCACTTCTGTTTTTCTTTTTAGAGTTTAATTTTTTAGGCATTAGTATAGGATATTATACTACACTAATGATACGCAGGCACTTATATTTTATTTTATTCCTTTAGATTTGTTAATACTTCCCGTTGACCCAATTAAGCTGCTTGTTTTAATTGCTCTTCAAGCGAGAGAAAAGCGTAAATTTACGACACAATTGTAGGATATCACACCTGCTTCAGCGTTTTCAAACGTCGTTTTAAATCGCTGAAATCGCTTTGTTGGCTAAAGCTCTGTATTATTTTGTTTATACAATAAAGGTATTCAGACACTCGAAGAGCTCATAAAAGATTATCTTTGTCGTATAATTGTTGTCTTTTATACAATGAAAACATGTTTCTTGTTGCATATTTTATGTAGAAGTAAATTTATTTTTAAAGTACCGTCTATCGATAGTAAATGGTTTTTTTTGAGTTCCTAAAGGACTCGTGAGATTCTTACGCGTAAGTATCCGAAACTTATTTTTTAGTTTTTGGCATCTCATATTGTCTATGGTCTTCTATTTTTTTAGAGTTAAAATTATGTCTATTACTTAATGTTTTGTTACACACCGTAGAACAAAACTTTTTATCTTGGAAATATTTAAACACAGAACACACACACTAAGAAACAGATGGCCCTGAGTGTAATTTAAAAAAAAATGAAGCAATTTTATTTAAGACTAGTTGTTACCCGCGACTTTGTCCGCGTAAAATTAGGTAAAAAAATTGATTCAATTTTTGCGTGATTATATATAGCCTTTCTCGATATATGGGCTAACTAACGCTGAGATAATTTTTCAAATTGGACCAATAGTCCCTGAGATCCCGTTCAAGTAAAAAAAAAAAATCTTTATTTAAAAAAAAAGCAAACAAACAAACTCTTCAACTTTATATATTAGAATATATATTGTGATGACTTCTAGCAACTATCCTCTTTTATCTATTAACATATCTTCTTAAACCTTGTTAAGATATTGTTAGCTTTATGTACAAACAAGTCAAAAGATATTTTTGGTATAATATGCAACAAATAAAAAGATTAAGCTAATAAAAGTTATATGTCTTAAAGCTCAGTAAAGCTTAAATTAGCGAAACGACTCGGGGATTTTAACACCTGTTCCAGTTTATTTATTTAAGTGGTACTTTAGAACGTTCATTTGAATTTAACGCAACATAACTCAGTTGTCAACGTTGTCCTAATTTTAAGTTACATTTGTTCCGGTAAACAGTTTTTTCTAATAAATTTTCATTCATTCATTTCTTTTTATATCGTTATGATTAAATAAGCCGTGAAACGTATACGAAACGAAATATCAAGTAATACATACATACATAAAACATTCGCATATATTCAATTAGTTACAATTAAAGTTTGCTTTTGAATTTTCGGATAATTATAATGTTACATAGGGGTTATATATTTTTTCCTAGTTTACGACTAACACTAACTAAAACCCCCCAAATGAAAGACATTTCAGTTTCTATTAAAATAACATTTATAAAAGACAAATTTACAACGAAGAAAATTGAATTAATTGAATTTAGGGAGGAAGGGGTTTAGGGGGTATGGTGGGGCCAGGTGAACGCCAGCCGTCCGCTTTTATCCGTCGGAGATGCATTTTTTTTTTTTTTGCTTAAAGTCTTAAATTGTCTCCTGAATGCTGTGACTGGCTGAGGGCCACACCACAATAAAAAAACGACCCAGAAGTGCCCTTAATACAGGCGATCGCCCAGATCGCCTGTAATAAGACCACGAACTTTAAATTTTTCGCGAAAATTAAAAAATAACCATAAAGCGCCCAAGGCGATCGCTGCATGATCATCATAATTATTTCACTTAAAATTACTTCACAAAAAATTTAAAAATCGCAAGTAAACACTAACGTAAACATTGACGTAAACTGTCACAAATGTCAAAACGGCCGCCAAAACGTTTCATTTCATGATTTCCAGCACTAAAACAACCACAGATCAACAGAACTTAACCAAAAATACCCAATATTATGATCTATTTTACGTATCTGCAAATTTTTTATACAAATTTTAATGGAAGTGGGGGGGGGGGTTGAGACAAACCCCTTGATCCTTCCACAATAGCAGAATCCTCAAATTTAGGCGACTCGATTTAAGATCCAACCCAACATCGCAGATATTTTAAGTTATGTGCTGGTACGGCAACGATAATACAATTTTTCAACATTCTATTTCATTTTAAACACGATAAAATATTTTGGCCCTCAAGATACAGGGAATCCTAGTTTGGGGGCCCAATACTTTTTTGATTTATTGTAATGTGTTCCTTTTTCAAATAAACGTTATTTATTATTATTATTATTTCATTTCTTACTCGTAAAATTCAATTATGATGCACTGCGTGCTTAAGATTAATACAAACAGAACAGCAAAACGGATTAGTAATGACTAGCTACATTACATGACACTTCAAAATCATATTAATTATTACTAGTACATACATATCTACCTACTTGCCGTAATAGTCGCAAATTGGTTTGGATCAAAAAGTTCAGTGAACTAAAGGGATATTAAGAAATTATACTTTTGACATACATACCATTACTCCTACACAACTATAAATTGCTATTCTCTTAAATCTTAACCCGCAGCTGCATAAACTTGTGGTCAGTTTTAAATTTGAATTCAAACGTGACTGTTTACTGCGTTCCGTTATGCCACCAACTCATATCAAATTAAACTTATTTTTATATTGGATGCCCAAAGTAATACAGGAAAATATTAACATTAACTTTTATTAAATACTGAAGATCAATTCATTTATCTATTTATGTAGGTAAAGGGCAGTAGAAATTATTTTAATGAATTGTTGTTAAAGAAACGAAACGCAGCAAAATCATTCCGCATTCACACAAATGTAAACAAAGATACGCGTGACTGACGTTAATTTGAAAAGTTATGAAAAACAAAAGAGTAAAAAATGCGAGCACAGTATTTGGTACAAATAATTTTAATCAAAGATTATAACTAAAGATTACCAAGCTCTCGTAAGTTTGAGGCTCGCGGACGAAACCTAAACAACGGGCAGCTACTGGTGCCCGTGAGACTCAAGCCCGAGCAAGAAGGTTCGCCTCGAGGCTCGTACACCTCACACTCCAGGAAGACACCCTGAAATAAATTATTCTAGCACACACAAAATAATAATACGAATAAGAAATCGTTATTTATAAAAGTAAGTATACATTCTTATTATGAAACGGCTTTTAAACTCCCGCGTATGTTATATCGGGATTGCCCTTCTAGTTTCGAACCCATCCGGGCAGTTCCCGACGCGGCACTGCTTCGTAGCAAGCTCATGAGAAAGGACCCCGGACTCCTAGGACTTCCAAGCTCTAGCTTGGAAGTCCTGCGGTGCGGGACCACCTTGCGGGCGGACATACAGACGGAATCACGGACCGACAGGGCGAAACTATAAAAGTACCTTATAGGGCTACGGAACCCCAAAAATCGTATAGCAGTGTGAGAAAACCTATTCGGAAACCTTCGTCCACAAGAAATGCCGGGCCATGTATAACCACCTCCTTTTTCTGTTAAGAGTAAAGAGAGAGAAAAACAAAACACAGAATACCGAAAGCAACACGTAAGAAACATTATTCCTTTAAAACAATCTCTATCTCACCATTTCCATTAAGATAAGACAGGGACAAATAACATCGCTGTTCGCCTAGAGAGCTACACGACTATTAATTACACTAGCTTTACACAGAATAGTTGATCACAGATTAACTTTTATTTAGAGCAGCTCATCTGTACCGAGAGGGGCATAAAAACAAACGTACAATGCAGTTGAGATTTAATATTCCTTTTTTGAATGCCCGTAGAAGTTATCTCTGTCGTCCAGAGCTTTTCAAAGTGCTATTCATTATTCATTGTGAAGGAGGTAAATAACAGCTTCTTTTAAACTTTTTGCTGACATTATTACAATCTTGTTTTCAGCTCAGCAGAAGGATAGTCCTATTAGTTCGATGTACCGGTAACTTTTCCTTGTTTTCGAATTGATGGATATGCAGATCCAGCTGCCACCACACGTGGGAGGAACGATCAAGCCTATAGAGTTTTCGATACAATAATAAAGTGACCCACTGCCCCATTTGTCCTTTATTATTCTAATTAAGATTATTGGGACGAATATATCAACCGAATTCAAAGAAGAAGGAGGTTCTTAATTCGACTGTATTTTTTTCTGTTTGTTACCTGAGACCCTAGCACGAACATTTCGAATCATTTGAATTCGAAGATTCGACTGTATTTAGGACGAAAATATTCGTGCTGAGCCCACATGAGGCAAGTCTTTATCGTGTCAGATTTTTAAACAACCCGTGTTGACACTAAGGAGGATCCGATGTGCGCGCATTACGAATATTTTCTAAGTCGAACCTTCGACTTGAACGGTTCGAAATGTTCGTGCTAGGGCCTCTGGACTTTCGACTGGGTTTACCGATTTTGATGATTCTTTTTTTATTTAAAAGCTGATGCTTACCATGTGGTCTCATATTAATTTGGTCCATCTCAGACAATTTAATATTTTTTTTTTCATTTTTATTGTAATATGCGTTATAATTTTCGACACCATTGCAATAATTAAGCTTTTTTAAAGCATATGTAAAGAGTGGCTACAACGACAGACGTGCGGGAACTGAACCAAACACCTAACGTATATTAGCCTATCCTCCTACCGGTGTGCTATCGGAGCTTCAATATAAAAATGTATGTAAATATATAAATAAAATTGAAGTGTCCATTTGTTACGTCAAAATTAAATTCTTTTACTTATTGCATACCACTATAAACATACTATCTATAGCAAATACTTTTCTTTGAATTTAATACAGTTATAGTACACAGCAAGTTCATTTCAAAAAGAAAGAAAATATTGTACTTGGCATAAACGTGGCTTACTTTACGTAGAAGGCATCAATATAAACATTGCGTTGTTCGTATTAGTGTGTAATATAATTGGTCGATTAGATTCAGCGCGCCATTCAATCTTATTGTACAATAAAATGTATTGTACAAGATTATTGTAGGTTTAGGGGCCGCCTTATGCCATGGTATTCCCTTCCAGTCCCTTTTTTGAACCGAGTTATTAAAATGTTCAACATATTAGTAACTGACAAATGATTCCACAGATATATTTCACGAGGCAAGAAAATTTCTTGCAATTGTGCAATTTTCGAAGCGTTTTCTGGCTATAAAATTTTGAACATTGTTGGTTTGGGTACACTTTCGTGATCTGAAGCGATATCAAATGATGAAATTCAGCTACCAGTACTAGTCGAAAGATTTGTTTATAGAAGGTTTTCTTCAACCTGCGACTTTGTTTTCATTCCACTATCATACACAATTTCAACGGCTACTTTACATTTTTCAGATTTCATGATCGCGACAAAAAGTAGCTTATGTACTTCTCAGAAGCCCAAATTCGAAATATATATCAAAATTCATCAAAATTGGTTAAGGCATGACAACGTAACAGACAAAGTTACTTTCACATCTATAACTTAATACATAAAGCTGAAGAGTTTATTTATTTGTTTGTTTACTTGAACGCGCTAATCTCAGGAACTACTGGTCCGATTTGAAAAATTCTTTCAATGTTAGATAGTCCATTTATTGAGAAAGGACCTACCGCTGACGAAGTCGCGAGTAACAAATAGTTTAAAATATTAGTAGGGGTATATAGTAATTAGTAGGTATATTATCCACATTCAATAATTCCACCTAAAAATAAACGAATCGTTATTGAATTCTGTCTTCCAATACGAGGTTGTATCATAAACTATCAATATCTAATGAAGTATTGATGGACAAATAGGCACGTCCATTAACCATGACTGCAAACAGAGAAAAACAAATCGGGCAAGTGCGATTCACACTCGCGCACTAAGGGTTCCGTACCATGACTCTATACTTTACCAGGTTATTTTAAGGTGTATTTAATGTTTATTTAAATTTGACAAAGTCACCGAAAATGTTTTTGTTTATGGAACTACACACTTACGGTTTTCGGAGATTTTCCCGTATTTGTACTTCTTGCCAAATTTTATAGTTGTATGTCAATGGGAAGTACCCCTCTGGGTTTGAATCCCTTTTCGAATGTACTAGAATGGTAAATGACCATATGTTCTGATTGCGCATACTTAGAGGATTGATTTTTTTCACAGCTTCAATGAATCATAGAGCTCAGTATTTGGTATAAATTTCAAGTTTATACCGCTACGCGAACATGAAAGAAAGGGTCTTTACGGACAGACAGACAGACAACGAAGTGATCTTATAAGTGTTCATTTTTCCTCTGGAGGTACGAAATCCTAATGATCAGTCTATTTTATACACCTACCAAGCTGTATCCCGCGACTTCATTCGCGTAAAATTGCGAGAGCCTTCTTAACCTCCTTAATCTGGCCTAACGAAAAATCCTTTCATAGAAGACCATGACCGATCCTTTCAAAGAAGAATATGACCTACCTCCTTGCCAATTGTACGTCCTGTGGTTTTCCAAATTTCTTTTAAGTAACCTTTTGCCTTTAAATATATAAATTGATTGTTCTTATTATTTATTTTATTACAGGAGTAAGGAGTACAACAGATTTACAAAATGTTTTATTAACGTTACTCCTTAAAACAAATAAAAAGATGTGCCTCAACGCACGTTTCGCTTCGACACCGAAGCATCATCAGGAGATAGACTCTACAAAGGTTATTCGTAAAAGTTTTTTTTTTCTTATTATTCGTAAAAGTCATGAGAATAAACGTATAGCTCATGTAAAGGTTTAACTACTTAATATAGTAGCTTACTTAGTTTAGTCAACGTAGTTGTCATAAAATATCGAAAGAATCTTCCAGGTGGTATGACGTCATCCAGGCTATAATCACGGATTTAAATGATCGTGTAACCACTACCTAAATAGGCAACTTTAACACCTTTATTAAAAGTTAACGAATCGTACATTTCCGGAGCAATCATATTTTCGTTAACATTTCGTTTTCTTAATAGAATGACAATTGAAGGTTGTTCAATTCATATCGAATAATGAATAATGAATAATGAATAATGAATAATGATACAAAGTCTTCTATATAAATATTTTAATTCAATGTAAATTCATACAAAGGAGTTATTTGTGATACTTTTTATCGCTTTTAAAGAGGAATATTTTTAACTGTATGTTTATAGGGGTTTATGAACAATCAACAGTAGCAAAACTGTAGGCTCATATTTTTTCTTTTTCGGCGTCTCTATTATCAGATCTACGTCGTTTATTGATAAGGCTGTTTAAAATGGGGGATTATTTAAACGTTTAGTTGTTCTGTAAATGAAAATATACTCAATATGAAAACTGTCACTTAATCAAATCAAACTATTTCTTGAACACTGTTTTCCTTTGGAATGATACTTATTACTAAATATAAAGACACAGATTTAGATGAGTCGTGTATTAGCACTTTTGATACTTCGGAAGCATATTCATTTTATTAGTATAAGAAAAAAATGATTTAAATAGTATTTCCGTAGACGTCCGGATGTTTCTGTGTGTGGATCTAGCACGATCACGTACGAAACAGTCAACGTATCACGTTTTCTTTTTATTAGCTGTTTCCTATTGGAAATTGGTGTGTAATTCGGTATCGTTTATTTATAGTTAACGAAAATCTAAATTGCAGCTGGACATACTGCCTAGCGGCATATTACCGCACTATTAAGTATTAAGATTCTTCTAATAGATGTAGTAATATTTAGAAAATATGAGGCGTGCACTTTGGATTTTCCAATCTATTTGCTAATACTACTTGATTGCTTTCTTATCCAATAAAAAAACTCTAGGCAAAAGACTGATTTGTCCTGATTATAAGGTAATACAGGCGACGAAATGATAGGCGACAAAAATGTGGCTGAATAAACACAATGAAACTACCAAGGTTCTTTGTTTGGGTATAGGATGTTAAAAATCGATGTCTAGGTCGTCTTTGTTTCTAATAACATTATGAATGTGGCCTATCAATAACTGTAATGAAAAGATATATCTGTCTTTTTCAGTTGATTACTTCGAATTTGTTTGCATACCTAATAGATGCAACTAAAAGTTGCTTACATTTAGACTTTTCCTTACTGACGTAGATACAGGATCTGGTAGGACAAACATACTCGTATTACGAAAGTTGTTTTAATTTGGATGTTTTCAAATACTTAACACAAATTTGCATATAATCTACATTTTTGTATTAAAATTATTATATACAATAAAGCGGTCGCCAACGCTTGGCCTGCTGTATTTGGCCAGCGACCCTTCTCATTGTGGTCCGCGACTGTTTTGTAAACGACAATGTAATTCTTACCAATAGATAATATTCCTATGTTATGAGATTGCCTGTCAGAGATTGCTTTTAGTAATAAGGCCTCCTTTGCACTATCATATTATCGTTTTATCTGTATACCTTTATAATTGTTTTTGCCTAAATGTGTGCTGCGCCAACGGGCCAGTCATAAATAAATATATTCACTGTTAATTTAATATGCAGAAACCTCGACAATCTTTTAAATTGGAACCGTTTGTGCACTTCCCTCTCGAGCCTACTCCATGGAAAAACTTTCACACGCTTGAAACCACAGCTGTGTTGTTCCAAGTTTTGATATACGATGCCTTTTTTATAAAAAAAAGAATAAGTTCATAGTATTTTGCATACGGTTCTCTTGTATCTTGCACTGGAAAAACTTTAGCATCTTATGCATCAAAGAACTATTTTTCCTTTTGTTTCTTTGCATAGTTTTTGCTTTTGTAAAAAAATGTTTTCCGATAGACGCCAGTTAGCAAAAGTTGACGACAAATATTGAGTTTAGATTAAGCCCCTTTTACATCAGTCCAGCGAATGCTCCTTCTACCTCTACTCTATCAAATTCTTTTAGCTTAAACAGACGCAGAGCATTATTTCGTTCTTCTGTCTGCGTTCACAAAGATTAGAAAACTATTCAAAACTTTTAATAGATAAGTTATATCTATTATGAGTTTTTAAATTAAACAAATAGTTGTTTGCACTTTCTAATTATAAAAAAAAACGGCTTTTAAACTCAAGCGTATGTTATATCGGGACTACCCGACTAGTTTTGAACCCGTCCGGGGTCTTTCCTTGTGAGCTCGCTACGAAGCGGTGTCGGGTTCGAAACTAGTCGGGCAATCCCGATATAACCTACGAGTGAGTTTAAAAGCCATTTTTTTATAATTAGTATGAATTCCGCTCACGAAAGTCTAAGATGTAAAATGGTAGCACTTTTTTTAATATCCACAAGGACGTAAGTGAATAATCATGGATACTCTCCATACACTGCTTTTATAGGTACCCACTACTTCAATATCATTGCCGCCATAACAACCACCAATAGAAATTCATCATACTGTTATCAATGATGGTAGCACTGCAAACACTATATGTCAGTAATGCCGCCAATGCGACCGAACAATAACAATTAGCGAATCTTATGTCATTATTTTTCCCTTTAGTATCTGCACCTTATATGTATTTAATACTATTTTTTCATCGTTTACTTCCTTTTTATATAGTGTATTTTTCAGTATGTAATTTAAGGTACATAAATTAAAAAAAAAAAATTCGTCTTACGTCCTGATTGTCATGGTGGCAATATTGATAGACATTTGAACACAGATTACAAATAACTTTTTGCTAAAAATAAGTCAATACATCGAAATGAAATGGACTAGGACTAGGATTCGGGTGACGCCACGGAAACTAATTATAAAGAATTAAAATACAATATGAAAATATAAAACCTTTAAACCTACTTTGTGTGTACATCAAGTTTAAATTAACAACAAATTAAAACTTATCTAAAATGTACACATTTTACTTAATTATACTACTTAATACTATATACTAAAACTAATTTACGTACTTTATACTAGACAATTAAATATCAACTAAATTAATAAATACAAATAATCTATATAGGCAATATGCATCGCCTTTTATTATATCAAATATAGTTATGCCGGAGCCAGACACAGCTTCATTTTAATGATCATGACATGTTGTGTAGTTACACAAAGTTTTCTAGTACTTTGTAGTCTTCAAGAATAAAGATGTACAAACACTTTGAGCTATGTCTGGCATTGGCATTATAACTGTCTCAATAGATTCTTGTCTATAAGATAAATATTGAACATGAGACCATTGGGAAAAGGTTGTATTATTTTTAATTTACCTTTTACCCTGTTTTTGTACTTTAACTAAGGCCTACATTTAAGCCCGTTTGAGAGATCTCTTTAACTTTTTTACCTTTTTTGTAGGTTGAATTCACGCCTCGATTCGGGGTGTATTATCTATATGTTTCTATATTTCTACAAATATACACCTATATATATTTGTAGATATTTATTTGTGTATAACAGGCGTTTGTTACCTATAACACAGGCATTAAGTTGTCTACGTCAGGAACAGGCGTCCGTGTTTCATATAGTCCTGTATATATTTAGCGGAAGCAGGGCGGAAAGCAGGGTGACTGTCCGCTGCGCCGACGGGGCAGTCAAGGGACCGCAGAATTTGGTATTAATTTTAATTGTATACGTGTACGCGTTCCTGAGAAAAATGATCTTGACACCTACATACGGGCAGACAACGAAGTGATTCTGCAAGTGTTTTTAAATTCCTTTGGAGGTACGGAACCCTAAAAATGATAACGAAAACCGTTGTCGCGCATTTCGATGCGCATCACGGCGGCTGCTCGCGCGGAACCTCAGGAGTCGTCAATTAGCATACTGTATTGAATGAATCAGTGCTAACATCCGTCTGACGGAAATCGATCGTGATTCACTGATGAGTTGGGCCGAGCTGTTAGGAAAAGTTGCAAAATAAGACTAATAAAATTGGCGTTGAAATTAATTTTTGCAATTGTTGCTTAAGGGTCATCCATAAATCACACACGAAATTTGCGATTTTTAACCCCCTTCCCCCCTTCTTGTCACAGATTGTCACTACACTTCTGTACCCCCTTGATGTGACGTCACAAATTTTACAAGTTTATACATGTCTTAAGAAAAATAAACGACTAAAGCGGTTTCAAATTGTTTTTCAATGTTTTTTTTTTTTAATTTGGACATGTAACGTCACAAAGCCTTTGATCCTCCTCCCTGCCCATTGTCACACAATGACAAATTTCGGTGCTCCCCCCTCCTTAACGTGTGACGTAATTTATTGGCTTGCGTAGATTATTTGCAGAAAAGAAAAGAAAATTATTATATTACGGTATGGTCAAATTGTCGCTTAACGCTTGGAGCGTGGTTTTATGGAGCCTGTGACGGTTTTGGCTGCATTTATCTGAGAAAATCGTCAGATTATATGTTCTGTTGTCCTTAAAGGATGTTATTCAAAATATAAATAAAATATCTCGTTCGAATATTTCTTGGTGATGTTTTTTTTTACTAGTTTATGAGTGTCCCATTTTCTTGTGTCACGCTTAATTCGTCAGATTATTGAAATGTAAAATTATCTCCATGTAATTAACTTATCTTAATCTGACGCGCTCTAGCTTTTCAAAGGTCCAATAACGAACCCCCTATTTTAAGACTTCCATATGTGGAGGGACCACATTACAGGGTGCAATTATTCTCCCTATACGATTTTCTGACGCGCTCGAGTATTTCTCAAAATCCCCTCTTGGTGTCCCCTACCATTATACTACGTTACATAGAAAATAGAGGGCCTCGTGGGCCTAGGACGAACATTTTCGTGCAAGTAAAGTCGACGAGTCGATTCAACTTAGGTTGAAAATGTTCGTGCTAGGTTCCTTCTCCTCTACAAACTGACTTTCTTCGTCCTTCAAACAATGAAAAAAAACTAAACTGATCCAACAAAAGTCTTTAAAATATGGCGTGCGTGAGTATCGGGCACAATATCAAACGTTGCATCGACTTGAGAACTTCGTATTAACGAAAGTCGGTTAAGAGTTTAACGTTTATAATGGACTATTCAGTCCGGAGAGGCTATTCACTCGTTCAAACAGATAAGTAATCTCCACAATAAAAATTAGACAACTCGCAGCCAACGCTCCCAGTTCGTCAACAGCTGTTTATAGATTGCCCACCCACACATGGTCCCTTCGACTTGCTTGTACCACGACCCCCGGGGCGGAAGGCAGGGTTACTGCCCACTGCGCCAACGGGTCAGTCAAACATAGACTAAAACACTCTCGTCTAAAAATCGTTCAAACAAAAGTATGATAATTGAATCTTATATAAAAATGATTTACATCATACCGGAAATGAGCTGATACTCTACAAACTGCTGGACTGATTTTTAACAAACTTAGCTAAGAACTCCGCAAGGAATGTGACTTTTGAATGAAAAATACCGCATTGAAATCGGTTCATCCGTTTAAGAGATATGATGACACAGACATCGACGTCAAACTTATGACACCCCTCTTTACGTTGGGGGTTAAAAAATAACATCACTGCGGTTTAAACAAATTTATTAGAAGAAAGCGTCTAGAATCAAAGCGATGTAGGTACAGTCGACCAAAAAAGTGCTTTACCATTTTGGGTAACAGTTCCTACTAAAGAAAATGTTGCTAAGGTTTATTGTTAGATATTAACGTAAGCTATAACAAGCAAAAATGAGCCTTTTAACCAATTGACGTGAAAACGACATTCGACCTTGGCGTGGCATACCAATTTCTTGGTGGACTATACATCTATAGATAAAAAATACAGACATAAATAAAATTGAAGGGTCTGTCTGTAACGTCGTATTTTTTTTAATAATTGCATATTACGACTATAAATACGATATCTATGGCAAAAACGCATTTTTGTCTGTCTATTTGATTTGGATAAGCTCCTAAACGGCTGGACCAATTTGGACACGGTCTACACTAGTAGATAGCTGATTTAACAAGGAATGATATAGAATACTTTGCCTTTAGTTAAATACTAGGGTTCCGCATAAATACATATCAACGCTGGAATTTTACAAATCACTAAATTCACACGGCTAGTACAAAATAAACATCAAATAATTTAGCATACTCATATCTCAAAGGCCGGCAATGCATCTGCGAGCCTTTTGATGTTGCAGTTGTCCATGGGCATCGATAGTCACTTAGGTGAATTGCCTGCCCGTTTGCCCCTTGTTTTATAAAAAAAAAAACACAAAAGAAAACTTCAAATTAATTTTGTCGCAAATAAAACTTTTCTATTGGATATAAATTCCATTGGTCGTCTTGGAAATATTAGCAAAGAGATGATAAAAACTTTTTATTGCTTACTTCTCGCATGAAAATTGGAGAAAAGGTCAAGAAGCTGTTACCTAAACTAAGTAAAAAGTCGTATAATCAAACAAATGAAAATTTTCCTCGCAAAGAAAACTTTGTCGCGCAGAAAACTTTCCTATTTCATTGGTCATCTCTGAAATATTACCCAAAGTATGATGAGAATTCTTACATTTAGTCACCATACGAACAACTTGCAGAAAAGATCAAAAGATTGACTCACAATCAATGGTTCCCACGTATATTGTCGTAACTCCAAATTCCCAAATTCACACTGGAGCGTTACATTATTGTATACAATACTGTAGTAAGTAGTGACGATTATATTACAAATAAATTGTTAGTAACGCTGTCTAATGTAAACTGACAGGAAAAATTGCGAGGAAAGGGAATAGAAACTAGGATGGGATGGGATGGGAACGGACACGGGGCGGAGAACGGTAACGGAAATATTATAGGATGATAATAGAATATATTATATAGTAAGTAACCCAATGTTCGAGCAGGACACCTTCTGCCGTGTCCGCTTGTATGTCATAAATGTAAATGAGGCGTGGCAATCGGAGTGGGGATACTTTAAAAGCTGCAATACGGACCTTGTACTCGATCCCACAAAGGAAATGCCCGGTTTTAATGCCGAAAGGAAGGTGTGGACAGCCCTAAACAGATTCCGGACCAACCGATTCGCTTTGCGGTTTGGGACGATGGGAGTTCTCTCAACGGTGCACTGAGGCAGCTTCAGAGACTCGAGAACCAAGCGACTGGTAAAATTTAATGATTGCATACATATGTATAACTATTCAACTTTTTATTTTTATGTTAGTAGCTATTTGAAATTATGATATGATATATGTAATGTGATGAGATAAGATAAGATGAGATGAGATGTGATTTGAAGTGATGTGATATATCACTTTGATAATGGGATAGGTACAATAACTGAAAATACGTCCATATTTTCCGTTTTTGGAACTTCACCTTAATGGTAGAAGGAAATCGTCACATAATATTTTAACATAGTTTAATATTCTTTTGCTTGTTGCTGCAAAGCAGTGTGAATTTTTTAGTTTAAAATGGTTTTCTTTTTTTTTTAAATCTACCGTGTTATTAGTTAAATTTTAGTGTAATTTTTTATTCGAAAGATGTCTTTTCTTTTAGATGAGAGCGGATCAGATTCAGAAGCTGCAGAGAGTACTAGTTCGTCATATTCATCTCTAAGTGATTTTGTATCAGAAATGGCCTCCTCAGATTTATCACCAGGTAGGTAGCTGATTTTTTTATATTATTTTTTTAAATTTATTTTTAAAACTTTCTGCTAAAACATAAAATAGCTTCTAGAATATACTAAACTTATCACTTAAGAGTATAAAAAATATATAGTTGTCGATTCTGAATATGTATATAATATTTCATCAAAATAGGTCAAGCTGTTTCGAAAGAGTATGTCAACTAACATTGTGACACGAGAATTTCGTATATAAGATATTAATTTTCTTGTATGATCAACTCCATATGCTACCTATACGGAGCCAGGAGTGGTCGCTTATTAATTATATTTTGATTAAATTTCTACAATTTTCAAGTGGAATACCTTATATTACCAGGTGGAAATGTTCATCAGCAACACGTGATAGGCGAAACATACAATGCTGTGGTGCAAGTACCAATGACTTTGTCATCGTCATTGGATCCAAAAACGGTATGTATCTGAGGTCACGACGTGTACATTTAGGACGCTTAGAGTAGGACGTGTAGAGTTAGTATCCCTTGTATCGTTAAAAAATAAATCCATATACAAAAAAACGGACATTATATTTTATACTGGCTGTAACCTGTCTTAGATGAATTTTGAGAGTTTTTATTCCTCTATGCGGCAGCCTAACTTTTTTGCTAAAAGTAAAGTAACTTATGTTATTCCTTGTAAAATCAGCTATCGACCAGTGAAAGTATCGTCCAATTCGGTCCAGCCGTTTCGGAGACTACTCGTATCAGACAGACAGACCGACAAGCAGACAAAAATGTTTTGACTTCTGGTTTTGCTTTAGGTATCGTACATATGCAATTAGTAAAAAATGTTATTACGTCGTTGCAAATAGTCAAAGTCAAAATCTTTTATTCATATAGACTTTTTTATAAGCTTTTATGAACGTCATATGTATATTATTATGATTTTTTTAAATCACTTAATAATTTGGTGATAAAATTTACGACTTAAAAGCTCAGTTTACAAGGGTTCCTCGCGCCTTACAGAAGAACCAGCAACAAACTCAGTTCGCAACAACAAAAGACCCTTCAATTTTATTTATAATAATAAATATATAGGACTATACGACACACGGACGTTTGTTCCTAAGGTAGACAACTTAATGCCTGTGTTATATCTTACAGCCGCCTGTTATACGCAAATATATTTTTTTTGGAAATGTATAAATACATACATATAGATAATACAGCCAGACTCGAGGCGGGAATCGAATCCATGATCCCCGGAGCAGGAGGCAGGGTAATACACCTATTTGGTGAGTTATAATTACAGTAAATATTTAATAATATTTACGTAGTATCAGTGGATACTACACATACCAGCCCCGAGCCTAGGTGTATCATCTATATGTATGTATTTATATATTACATATTATTATTTGTATATAACAGGCGCCTGTTACCTATAATACAGGCATTAAGTTGTCTACCTTAGAAACAAACGTCTGTCTGTCATATAGTCCTGTATATATTTATTTATCTATTTACTGGATCCCTTTATGGTCTAGTGGTTTATATAAATAATAATTATTTTAATACATACTAGCTGTGTCCGCGACTTCGACCGCGTAAAATTAGGTAAAAACAATAGATTCAATTAGCGAGATAATATATAGCCTTCGTCTATTAATGGGTTATCTAACACTGAATGAATTTGTCAAATCTGACCAGTAATTCCTGAGACTAAATCTTCAGCTTTATATATCTTTTCTTTACACTAAAAATACCGCCATTTGGGGTAGCCCAAACGTGCACTAAACATATGTATATACTAGTAGTTCCTGCTCATGTATCTTACTGGAATGTAAGCATGTATGTACTTGACCGCTCGGAATGCTAGCGCTTAGCAATGTATGTTTTTAGGTGAAGAGTGGCGGGGCTAAAAGGGTCTAAATGTGGGCTTTACGTCAAACGTTAGGCGCGTGTGTAAGTGTCGAGAATTTTGCCCTGTAAAGATATGTGAAATGTGACACAAAGCACCATTGGACCCACTCGTAATAATGGCGACACATGAGAAATACTCCTAGAACAGTTAACTACATGAGATAAACATTTCTAGAACAATCCGCTCAGAGTGCTAGCGCTTAGCAATTTATGTTTTTTGGTAAAGGGTCTAAATAAGGGCTTTGTGTCAAATGTTAGGCGCGTGTATAAGTGATGGGAGTTATGCAATGTAAAGATATGTGACATAAAGCACCACTGGACCCACTTGTAGTAATGGCAACACATGAGAAATACTCCTAGAACAGTTTACTACATGCGATAAACATTTTTAGAACAATGAACACCGACTCATAGGAGACGGACTTTTGCTTATCGCACAATAAATAACAGAAAATAAAATATCTAAAACTTTTTGGTAGATAAACTATCTACAAAATCCTTTACATAAAAGAGGCAAGCGCTTACGTCACGCTTAATACCAGCTTGAAGCTAATCACGCGTCAACCTATGTGGGTCAGAGGTCGCTCATGCTTAATCTGGTAATCCGTTTGGTAGACAAGTTCCCCCGTCCAACTTTAATTGACCCGTCAAGCCCCATCCCCCAAAGTAAATTCAAGGCCAATGCACTTATTCAAGACTATTTTAGGGGCTCCAACTTAAATGGATGAGCTTTATCAGGTCGTAAATTTGCTGGTATCTAACGTCGAGCAATCCGGGGTCCGTACAAAAATTTCACGGATAAAGGCCCTATATTTTTTGGGTCAGTGGCAAACTGTATGCCATTTTTTATGAGACGCTTGTCAGGCTTCAGTGAAATTAATAGGTTGTCTGGAATCTCTCGGAAGGTCGTCCTTTGTTGGAGTTTTGTTTTATAGTACTACCGAATTTAACTGATATTTTAGAGAGATAAAGTAAATAAAAATTCATTAAAAGAACTTATATACTTTTTAATCCGTCTTCGACTTAGTCTCCTTAAAAATAGGTTTTTTTTTAAATATATGGTAATGAAAAAGTAATGGAAGATTTTACTTTACACATCAGTGAAGTAACGCCCACATCATGCCTTACCGGTACGTACTTTTTTTTGTAGGTCTTAATTTCGTATTAAGACTTTTGCATGCCTTTGTAGCTCTAATAAGCTGGTGAATGCGTAACGCGAATGGTTATTTCTATTTTCATTTGATCAATTTAATTTCGTTATTGAACTTCGTGACTGTAATAACTTTGTAACGGGTATTATCTCTTCAGACATTCTTTCAGTCACTCACCGTAGCATGTAATATTGTTTTCCATTGAGTATATATTGTTTTGTAATTAGTACTAACTTCAGTAATCTTTATAATGCATGCTGCGGTCATTTCAAGTGGGTTACAATCAGTGGAATGTTACAAATTGTGTATTGAATTGAAACCAGTTTAATGACCCAAAAAAAAACACCTTGTATTCGTTTTTGGTTTATGTCTTATTTACAGGACCGACAGACCTCTTGCCCGAATTTGGGCTCTTTTGGTATTACCCAGTTAACCAATCTTCTTTCCATTTTCCATAAAATGTGATACTGGCCGAAAGTAATAAGACATAATAATTACATGGAACGTCGGTCAAAAGTCTGAAGTAGCGATCAATTCTGCATTATTTAGTACTGTAGTTTTTTTTATATATCAATGTGTACTAGATATTTTTGTGTCTTGTTACAGATTTTTTAACGATAATCGTTTACAGACAGATACGTTTTAAAACTAAAAAAAATTGTCGTACGTCGATTGTACCCTCTTAAAAGTAACATACATATTAAGTGTTCAATTTTTTAGTCAAGACGACATTTCGACCGAAGCCCTCAAATGTCTCTACGGTACGGCGCGGCTGAGTGAGATAGAGGACGTGGTTAACAACGTGTCAGTAAAGGAGGCGGATGTCGTCGTCATAGACGAGGATTCGTCGAAGAAGGACAAAGAGAGGGCGCAGGAATCGCAATTCGTAGTGCCAAAAATCAAGGACGTAATCAACTACATTTGGGATCAGCTGCAGAAGAGGAAGAAGGGATCCAACTCTAAGCACAGATTCGTGGTCGGCAATCATGTACTTCAATTTCATCCGCAGACTTATCAAGAGGTAAGTTAAATATATTTTCAACTAGCTTGTAACCTGTGACGTTGTCCGCGTTGAATTCAGCTTCATTTTCCCAATAAAAAGCAGCCTATGTCCATCGCCCAAGTCCAATATATGATCCTATACCAAAAGTCATCAAAATTAGTTCGTCAGTTTATACGTGATCATGTAACAGAGAGTTTCACTTTCACATTTATAATATTAGTTTATATTTCGTATTGTCCTGTTTTAAACAAAGAGTTCTCGTTGGTAATCTCTGAAGCTCTCCGGCAACGAAAACACTTCAATCATAGGGAAAACTGTAGCCAAATAACACTATTTGCAGTCATCTATTGGCTACGGTAGGGGATTGTTGCCATACGTATGTATAAATAAAGAACTTGCGTTACGTGAAATAGTAGATTGTTGGACCGAACGCAAAGTGAGTCATTAATGCACGAGTGTTATGTTAGCACGAGGACATTAATTACTCACTTCAGTAAGGCGCGTAATCAACTATTCCTTCAACTTCATCGCTGTCTATATTTTGTTTATTTTACTAAATATGTAGGGCCAAAGTTTTACAATGGTGCAGAATGCGCGCCATTTGTATTTTATTCGGTCGATTTCTATTGTCAGCTAGTATCTATTTGATACTTTTTATATGAAACTTAATGGGAGACCCATGTGGTAACTTTATATGAAAATAAAAAACAGTGCAATAATGACATTTCATACAACATTTCCGCACTGTTTTGGGTTCTAGGCAGAAAATACGCCCTTTGTGATGGGTGAGTGAGTTATGATAGGATTACTGCATAGTTGAGAGGAAAATATATTTTAACATAATGACATACGCATGATTTTTGAAATTCTAGTTATCATCGTAAGCCTACGGGGAAATAACATTTTTTTCGAGTTTCAGTTTAAATAATATGATATACGGTGTACTTGGGGGCTTAGTGGAAGAGAACGGATTTTTTTTGTAATTACTGAGGATTTCGACTTAAGAAGTTTCGACTTATACTGTATTCTTTTTACAGATATTAAGGTATTTAAGGATGTGTCTGAACCGCGATGCAAACATAAAGGATTGCTCGAACCACCCCAACGCCACGTCCCCGACGCTGTCGCAATACTTTCAGGACAATTTACTGGAGACGGAAGCTCTGGACAGATACTTGACGATGATCACCTCTCTCCTAAACGCTTCTCCAGGTGAAGTTACCTTCTGTAATGTCTTCTAGATGTTAACTCCTATGAGATAGCAGTGCCTTCTTCTGCCTAGCAATATCCCGGTCTAGTAGCAGGGTCCGTTTAAATTGTAGAGGATGTGTTTGTGGGACGAGTTAAGGTGACCGACTGCCATCAGACGTCATCCCCGGAACCCCCACAATCTCTACAATCTCACAACTAATATCACTCGTGGACATTAATCGGGACACATTGTTTTACGGGTCTTTCAAAACACGGAGGAGGTCAGATATTTAAAAATCACTCCACTGATAAAGCTACGACGTCCTCATACTCTATAATATGTCTTTATCGCTGTTATTTATTATTAAATTCCACTCAAATTTTATTTCTTGTAATATAACACATAGATTTTTTTGCGTTTAGGTGTAATGCCTCTAACGTGCTTCTTGGACGTCGTGGGCTGCGTGCCGGCTAAAATGGCGGAAAAGTACACGTCGTTGTTGCCATTTTTGAGGAACCTCTTCGTGACCAGCACCAAGGAGGACGTGCGGGAGACGGCCGCCGCCATTTACGCCATAATCTCCGCACACACCAGCAACAAATCCGACATAGACAGAGAGGTGAACGAATTTGTGGCGCAGAGCAGGAATAACAAAAACCTAGAGACGCAGTGCGGGAACTTGATGGCGTTCGCTCACCTGTGCGAGAGGTGCATCGTGTTGGCGAAGCGGGGCAAGTTCGCCGGTAAGGGGTTCAAACCCGGCAGCTGGGAGCCGTATAGGGACGGAGTTGTGACCCTTGGTGAGTAAGCGAGAAGGTATTGGAATTATTGTTATGTAATTTACGATTAAAAACCGGTAATTCTTTTTAATTAAAGAATTCTGATTCTTAGTTTTATCGATTTATTAAAAAACGTTAATACATATATTGAGATCTTACAGTATGAATATACGACTAAATAATGTGGTCCATTATTATTGCCTTTGTACGTATAATAAATAGCATTTATTTCCGCAAAGTAACGCCTGTTGCGCAGTCAAACTGAAACGATTGATCTTTGATAAAATTCGATAAAAATTTAAATGTTTAAGATACACCAATTTCTTATTAACTTATTACTTAACTAGCCTTATAGCCACTACACACGTTTCGATAATTCATTGCGAAATAACTGCACAGTCTTTTTCGCACCGATTTATCGATACGTGTGTAGCGGCTATTAGTATAAGCCAAATTTTGCAATTGATTTTATTTCTTTCATAATACGTATAAAGATCATGTGTGTAATTAATACTTGTCTTTTTTTTAGCTAATTATTTGTCCAGTACCCAGACACTGTTAGTAAGTACGTCGTGTACGGCGATATCGCTTCTGGTCCGTTGCTCCGCTCTACCTTTACCCGATACATCGTCCAAACAGGACTCCCTCAAGGACAACGAAAACCCGTTTAAAATAAACCAGAGCGATAATAATGTGGTGGAAGACGAAGTGACCAAATTCTCAGTGGCGGAAAGGTTGTTCCGGATAGTGGGCAACGCAAAGATACCCTCCAAGGTGAAGGAGAGGTCCCTCTACACCTTGGGGCTGATGTGCTGCGGGGAAAGGTTGCCGTTCGCGAAGCAGATTGTCAAAGGATTCCTCCAGATGGCCAGAGATGTAAGTTTTTGTGTAATCCCTCATACGCAAGAGAGCTTATCATCAGTGTCATCATCCACAGGCCTTTCTCTTCCACCGCTAGGCATAGGCCTCCTAGGGTCTAGAGCCAATCTGGACCAGATTCGACCCGTGACAGATAATGTCTTGGGTTGGCAGCCGGATCTCTTCCCGAAATTTTTAGCATCCCCTGTCCCGCCGTTCAATAGCTTCAAATAGTAAAAGAATTCCCAAAATTATGTTCATACGGCACTGCTTTTAAAACGCGACGCTTTTTATGGTGTCAGTATCCTATTTTCAACGCTATATGTATATATATGCTATGTTTTTACATCGAGGAAGCCAAAAAACCCCTCATGCCTAAATCTAACGCAACGCTTTTTTTCGTCGTGACCATATCCCTTTTTCTCACTCCAAATACAACTGTTATACAGTAGGCTCGTATCCGAAGAGCCAATTATTTCGCCAACCGCTTTTAATGAGGGTATGTTATTATAAAATATTATTTCTCATTCGAGATCTATTGGAATTAATTGATTATCGAAGAAAAGTTTTTGATCGTATATTTTGGGCTATGGCAACATTATTGTAAACTTGGCTCAACATTGAATCCCTGAATTTTTTTGTTGTCCCTGTTGGGTGATTGAGACATAATCTAATAGATCCAAAGTAAATAAAACATTAATTGGTTTATGTTAGTTCGTGATAATCCCTCTTTCTGTTTTTGAATGGTTTTCTTATATATTTTTAGAGCAAAGAGTTTGAAATACATCTACAAATAGGCGAATCACTAGTTCTATGTGTTGAAGGCGTTAACTCTAACGAAAACCGAGATCTTTGGACGGAAATTCCTAAAGAGGTAACGAATAAATTTTTACCTTTTATCTTTTGTTTTACTATTATAACAATTATTACAATATTATCATAAAATAATTCGACTTAAAATTTCCGATTTGGTAGAAAAAATGGACTTTTAATTACATTACAGGTTTAATAAAGAGTATGCAAATTATATACATGAGAACATGATGCTATAAGTATGGATTACATATATTTTGTGATTGGGAATTTGTCCTGTCAAGGCAAGTTCCATAACTGTGTGAATGAAATGTAAAAATTCAATTTTTAAATGTGTATATTATTTATTAATTAGGGTGAAGCAAAAATCCGGGATAGAGAGGCGTTGCAAGAAAACGACGAGTTGCTGAAGTGGTTGTTACATGAACTGTTCAAACTGGGAAGGCATCCGCATCCGCATTCCAGACAGGTACGCTAAGTTACATATTAAAGGATTGTATGTAAGAGTAAATATATAATGAACTTAGATTGATTAAAATTGTGATACATACCAAGAGCTCCGACATATTATCGTATAGCCATAGACAAGGTGGACGGAAAGAGTTTGGACGCTGATATTAAGACCATATGAAAAAAAAAACAGATTATTATATAGGGATCTGCTCTAGTTCTTATAGTTGTTGTATATATTTCTTACAGGCGATAAGTATTTGGCTGTTGGCGCTACTCAAAAACTGTCCTGAACGACAACCCATCAAGGACTCTTTGCAACGGCTACAAGATATGTTCATGGACTTCCTTTCAGAGAATAGCGGTAAGGTATAAGCACTAGCTGAAATATTATGCAGTACTGAAATAAAATACTTAAAGAAAATTTGGCAAAACCTTTTTAAAAGCAAAATTTACAGTTAATCATTGACTTTGGAATGGTCGTAATTATCTGTGAGAATTCAATTGCAGACATCGTTCAAGACGTAGCCAGCAAAGGTTTGAGTTTGGTGTACCAAAATTCGGACGAGGTACAGAAGCAAGCGCTCGTAGCCCAAATTATAGACCAGTTGACGAGCGGTAAGAGATCGGTGGCCCAGGTCACAGAAGACACTAAGATATTTGAAGAGGGACAACTGGGTACTGCGCCTACAGGGTACATATTTTTAATTCTCTTTTTTTTTTATTACACTTGCAACCTTTTAACGCTTAGAATCAGGTCTTAATGTGTTTTGGATTATCACTTGATTCTAAGTGTCTAATCTGTTAAACTTAATACTTAACTATTAGTCACACAATACTTTTTTTTATTAACCTGTAATGTCCCACTGCTGGGCAAAGGCCTCCCCTCTCTAAGACCACTCTCCTCTATCCAGAGCTAACCCAATCCACTACTTTCCCGCTAAGGCGTCCAAGTCGTCGCGTCACCTCTTCCTCGGCCTACCTGGTCTGCGGCGGCCATTGGTGGGAGTCCATATAGTCGCAACATTGGCCCACCTTTGTGGGTCCATTCCTGCCACATGCCCACCCCATTCCCACTTGAGCTGCTATAAAATTCGAACAAATGCATTCGCTTTCGAATTTGTGAAAAAAAGAAACAAATGATACTCGAATTTTTTACAACCAGCCAGCATGTCCTCTAGATCAAAAAAGTTTACATAGGTATTACCTGCTTGGTAATAAATGATATAATAATTGATTAATAATTAGAAATAGTGTGTGTTGCTTAGACTATTTTGATGTGTGTATTTTAACAGTTGTAGAACTGTAGGAACTGATATCTTAGTTCTAACCCTGCTGACCTATCGTCGCGGCCACTCCTTATGCCGGAGGCAGATATAGCTTCATTTGAATGATCATTTCAGTGATCATGAGTGTGGCGGGGACTTTGTACAACTGTACAATGTTTTGTAGTACTTTGTGGATTTCAAATTCAAAAATGTACAAAGACTTTGAGCTATGTCTGGCTCTGGTATAACGTAAGTTTTTTAAAGGTGCTGTGTTTAAAAAAAAAATATAAATGTCACTGAGTGATATTAGTCGTGAGTTTATAGAGATTATGGGGGTTCCGAGGATGAAGTCAGACCAGTCATCTCAATTCGCCCAACAGGCACATCTTCCGCAATTTAAGCAGACCTTGCTACTAGACTGGGATAACGCTAGGTAGAACACTATATAGGCATATAATGATTTGGCATATAACATAATACTTTAAGTAATGCTTAAAATTCGCTATCTCTTCCGACTGGGGGTGCAACATTAAAGTCGGCCGATTCTAAAGGATTTCAGTGCAACCTTTATATACTTAAGCTATTGAGGTGAACATTATTGGAACAAAAATATTCTTTTGTAAGGAACTCCCATTTTAAGAATCCTTTGTTGGTAAATCGCTGAAAGCAATTGCTTTACTCCATAGTATACATACATATAAGTACGACATAAAGCTTGTATACGACGTCAGTTCACCTACGGTAATATCTATATATAAAGCTGAAGAGTTTGTTTGTTGACGCGCTAATCTCAGGAACTACTGGTCTCATTTAACAAATTCTTTCAGTAGATAGCCTAATTATCGAAGGCTATAGGCTACATATCATCACGCTAAAAGTGAATCTATCTTTTTCGTGGGCACAGCTAGCTATTTATAAAAGCCGGAGATCGATCGTTATATGATTTTAAAGAGACTTTTTAGATGAGTGGAATCTATACATTAATAAGTGAAGCGAAAATTGACTGTTCCATTTTACGAAAATTGCGCGCACGGAGGAGTATGAAATTTGGCACAATTATAGTGCCCATACAGAAGGGTGTGCGAATGATAACATATTTTTTTTAATTTGCACTATTAATGCAGTAAATTATTATAATAAAACCTCACACACACCAATGCCAAAGATTTACACACACATGTAAACATTTTAGTAATAGAGTGTGACAAAGTCAAGTCATGACAATGCGAAAAATATTAAATGTCAAATATTACAAAGAATTGAGATTTTATATACAACATCTAGTACGAAAAACTAAAGATTTGTGACCAAATTGCGATAACCAGGCGATCTCCAGTTCATATTCACACGTGAGATACCCATATAATGTTACCCAATGTTAAATAGCTCAACCGAATCGGGGATCGAACTTGAGCCTAATTTGGTCGGTTGAAAGTATAATTCAATATAGTATTCGGAACACGTGCCTGTGGTAGAAGGTAAATTAGAAAAGGTTTGTCTCGAATTGCACGTACCAGAATAGACAAGCAACGTCTAATGACAAACTTATTAAGGAAACCTAGAGATGCCTTTAGTTCTACTCTATTCATCAAAAGGATTACCCTACATTATCTGTTTGATGTTATAGTAATATACTAATTTATAGCAGCGACTCACCTCGGACTTTTCATTGGCAGTATTAAACAACTTAAGGTTCTTACTCGCTAACCCTCTAATTTGCAGGTAATAAGGTGCCACTCCCTTCTGCAAGGATCAAGATTTTTCTAGTTTCTTTTCCAAGTCTATTGTCTATTACATCCGTTGTCTATTAGTAATAGATTATTACTTTTTTATCTATGTCATTTATATACACGCCAAAACACGCCACACGCACAACCTAAGGTTATTGGATACAATTCTTTTCTATTTATTTTTTTATTAATTCTATAAGAATCAGGATTGTTCTTATAGCCTATCTTGCATTAATTTTCACTATAAATCGTCCGGCGGTCCAAAAATTTTCATCATGTCATTTTTGTGGAGTGTACCACGAATATAATATATAGCACAAACATTGGATATTAAAAACATTGGAAAATTGTCAAAAAAAATATAAAAGAAATGAAAAAACGTGTTCCCATACGAAATGTTCCTGGAAACGGGAACGAGAAAGGTAACAGAACGGGAATAGGGATAGTATTATAGGATAATACAATATAGTAAATACTAAGTAATCCAACGTTCGGGCAGGACGTCTGCCGCGTTCGCTAGTAATAATATAAAGATATAAAATCCTGTTAAAACACGATAAACAATTTTCTTATCCCCGTGATTTTTATGAAGACATTAATAGTTATCATAATGCTGATAATACCATTTAAATTGTCAGTATCCACACCTGAAGTAACTAACTGTTAGCATCTAACTCTTCGGGCCGAATATCTATCAATAACTCCCCACTATGGGCCATAACTGTCTCGAGTATCATATCTGAGTGGTCCGTAGTTACTGTACGAGTGTCAACACCCGACGTTGGACCAATATCGTTCACGCCACTCTGACGTCTTTCGGTTGCGCGTTACGGTTGGTTTTTAAATGAATGAATTTGTGTGCCCGGTTGTAGATCAAACAGTTTCGACAGACCGGCTTCGATGACAGGCGACGAAAGTGCTAATTGCGTGACACGCACACTAAATACATTGTGTTTGCGCGCCAAAATGCTAGATTCTATGATTTATGCCACGCTCTGCATCACAGAGTATGAATACGACGTACAGTAAATGAAAGAGAGTAGAAAAGTTTTGTTTACGACTTAATTGCATCGTGGAGTGAAAATTCGTGAGAAGAATAAAATTAATGTAATTTTGACTGAATGATAAATGGATCCTCAATCTCTAAGATAGATATTAACTGCTGGATTTTTTTTTCATAAACTTAATTTCTTTTATTAATTTTTTTTCTTTAATACGGGGCAAACGGGCATGCGGTCCACCTAAATGACTACCACAGTCTATGGACAACTGCAACACCAGAGGGCTCGCAGATGCGTTGCTTTTGAGGAACGAGTATGCTCTTTGCTTGAATGTCCCTAAACCATATTCGTTTATTCTACAACACCAAGGGAACCTCAACCAGCAGGTCGTACCAGGAATCGAATCAGCGCCTCCTGATCGGCCAACTGATAATAAGGATATATAAATCTAGATTTTAATTATATACGCACGGAAAGTGTACATTATCTAAGGCTAGAAAAATATTCATAGTTGCCTCTCAAATCCACGTGACTGGTAAGTGGCAAGCGAACAGGAATGCACACTTTCTATTAAAAATACAACACTTTGATACGAATTTCTAAGGAAATGTATAAATCTTCGAGACAACAACCCAACGCATAGGCAGCAGTTCAATAGCACTGGCAGTTACAATGAAGAAAACAATGGGTGTTTCATCAAAACATACGCGCACACGAGAAAATAAACTTTAAAAGTGGTAACAACTATATTTATGTTGAAAAAGATATTTACCGGTTTCTTTAAATTATTTATTATTTTTTATGCAGCCCCTCCGGGAAGAACCTGCGCACGCATAATAGTCGAGTGATCAGTCTCTCTTTCATAGGAGTATGTATTGGAAGTTGCATAGAATTTTCGTATCACGTTTTCGAACATTTTGGAAATTGGTCGAATGCAAAAAGCGTTTTCCAACAATTGCAGCAATAAGCTAGATATGAATAGGGAGACTCAGGCACTACCAGTGCCAAAGCAGTTTGCATCCATGTCTGGATCAGTAGAGAGTGTTGTACGACAGAGGACAATGGCAATAACTGCACGACCATGCATAAATGAATATTTACACTTTCTACTGTGCTATACGAGGAGCGGTACCTGAGGTAGCGGTAGTAGTCGATGAGGTACCAGGGACGGTAGCTGCGGTCCTGGAAGCTGTTCTCGCCGTGGCGCAGGTAGGTGGTCTTGCTGATGTAGCAGCCGTGCAGGTTGAGGCGCGTGCGCTCCACGTACATGTGCCGCCAGTTCGCATAGCCCAGCGCGCGCGGCGACCCGCACTCCACGCCCCACGTCCTGGGGGCACACCGCACGTACAGAACTGCGCCCCCGCCTCCTGCGCAGTACGGGGCGGGGGCGGGGGCTCACTTGATGCACATGCAGCGCCACAGATCGGGCTCGCGCGCCGCCACGTAGAGGCCGCGGCAGGCGCCGGCCGCGCGCTCCAGCGACGCCGCGTCCAGCTCGGCGCCCACCACCCAGCGCAGCACCAGCTGCACCACCTCGTACGGCAGCCACGACAGGTGCCCGCCCTGCGCACGAAAACTTGTATCGAAATGAACGGCGGGAAATATAAATTTACGGATTGACAGAGTAAATCAGTGTACTTGGTGATAGTGGACGTCCTCAGAGTAATGTCTAATTCTATTAATTAAAAAGGGACTTTTATATATATACAGTATAACAAAGACAGGGGGAGTTAAAATAGCAAAATTTGTGTAACCTGTGGTTGCCCCTCTTCTACTGGGCAACTTTGAGATTTGACAAAGACTTATTACCAACATTGTGCAATCAATTGCATATTTTTGCAACAAACCCTTTAACCTTTTTTACCTTGGTAGGAACTTCTGGTTGGCAGAGATGTCCTTTCCTTGCGAGGATCCTCTGCAACCTCGTTATCAGCTCCTCACCCTCAACAGCATCCTCTTCATCGCTTTCATCAGCTTGTTGGACTTGAAGCACTTCCTCGGTTTCAAATTCCTCTGTAAATAGAAATTGAATTTAGACATTTTGTTTTAACAAAATAAGGCGAAATATCAAATACTGACAAAATATTTCATATAAAAAGGCTGCAGATACAAAGAATAGAGATTCGAAAATTTATTAGAAAACTTGTAGTTTTAAAACACATACAATCCCATAAGCTCAAGATGTGGGACTTACCTTCAGGAGTCTCTGCTCTCTGTTCTGAACTCTCGTACAGTCTACTCTCAACATCCGGCAGGATCTGTATGGCTCGTTTGTAGTGCTGAATTGCTTCATATAGCTTCCCGCCTCGCTCCATTTCCACACCGCGCAAAAACAACTGTTTTGCCTAAAGAATTACAATTTATTATTTATTTCAGGAATTATATAAATAGAAAAGTATTACAGCTCATGTATGTGTTAGTAGTCTTAAATATGTAAGGGGTTAGTATACGTTATATTCGTATTATCTTTGAACCCTAAGCAATGTCAAAGCCTACTGTCACTGGTGGATGAGTTTTGCGAATGGACTAAAGACGTGAGGACGAAGCCATCCAAGTGTTATTGTCTGTGTTTGGGAATATAAGGGTTCCTTGAAGGACTACGAAACCCCAACAATGTCTAAGCGTACCTAACCCAAAATTTCCTTTTTTTTCTCGCTAGAAAATGCATTTACGCACTAACCACGTCAGAAAATAGCCCCACTTTAGCACTACCACTTGCCAACGAGAGTGTGGGATTCGCTGGCCGAATTTCAGAACACCACTAAAGACCAGCACAACCGACAACATCCGGTAACCTAAAATTTCCTTAACATATGGTTTACATTCAGGAGTACCTCCTAATTGTTAAAATGTACTTACCGTTTAGATTTATATTTAATTTTAGTAAGCCAAGTTCTTCGAACCTTTCAAATCCACCTGCAAGTTCATTCCCTTGGCTGGTAGTGTATTGCACCACTTCTGTATATGCACCATAAAAAATGACGCGAAATTACAATAATATAACATCCGATAAGATATTGTTTTATACCGGAAACATTATTCCAAATTGCAATAAACAAAATGACTTACGCATCGTATTTTGTCTTTCTGTAGTTCGTTTCTAGGAAAGTAGATTATTAATATTTTTTATTGTTTCCTTGATGAATAACTTGTAGTATTATTAGTTATTTTGAAACTTGTAATTTTGATCTAACTAATTATATCTGTCCTTCTGTCTGGCCGTGAGGTGGTCCCCCCCCCTAGCATTTCCAAACTATTAGACGTAGGGACTAAAAATTTTCCATGTTGATAGAACATGCTAAAAACTCAAGAGGAAAATAATTGTGCACGAAATCGGACAAACACATTTGAAGTTATTTAACAAATACGTTTATAGCGTATCAGATACGGAACCCTTCTATATAAGCGTGTCTTGAGACGCTCTTGGCCATTTTATTGTGTTTCTTAGCCCAAATTCGCACGAGAGTTAAAAAAGTATGCGTTAAATCTCGGCGTTGGGGCTTTTTTAGCGTCGGCGATACAAAAATATAGCGTATATGTATATATGTAGCGTTGAAAGTAGAACATTGCTCGAGAAAAAAGCGCTGCCTTGTGAACAGATACTTGGGGACCCATATTTAAACGTTTATTTTACGCGCGGTAAAAACCTTTCGTACGCTTAGGGTTTAGTTGAATGTTTTTATGCATTAACCGACCCCATTTCACTATAATTGTGACTCTTCCAAACAATAATTTTAAAAACCTTATATCAACTGGAAGGTTAAAAAACATTCCAGCGCACCCTAAATTATCCCTTAACATAAAAAAACCACTTCCACCACCATCTTATTTTTAATGAAAAAAAGTCTTATTTTTCAAATATATCCACACAGTAAAACCTCATAAAATTACAAATGTTGAAATTCACTTAATGCGTTTGGGCTTATATTTGATTTGCTAATACGAGACGTGACCAGAATATGAAATGAATAGTGACGATGAAAGTGACTTAGATAAGTAGTGATTTGCGAATCTACGCCCATCTTCGTTGGCAGTGAGAGTGTTCGTCACTTTCTTTAATTATTAACAACAGTGAATATATTTTTAGGTTATAATTATTTGTTGCGATTGTTACACCTCACTTTGCTGTCTGAAAATTAAATTTAAAGTCGTTTCTATAAAACGTAACGAGATAGCAAGGAATATAAAATAAGTGCCCAAAAGCGTCTCAAAATATAAAAGGGTAACGTATCTATAGGAATGTGTATCCGCATAGGAATACTTTTTAGGTATGTCTAATATTCCCTTTTCCCCTTCTACTCAGCTTAAATTTAAAGCTTGTATTTGGGGTGGGTGCGACAATACCCCAACGGCGGTGGGGTTTGAACCGGGTACCTTGCGGATTTCAGTCCATACCTTATACCATTATAGCCCCAGGGTCTCGACATTGTGAGGGACCCCCACAATGAGAATTTTCAGGAAAAGAAAGCATGTTACCACTAACTCCTACTACTACTATTACCACTACTGACTCCTCCCACCTACTTCTCTTTTACTAAGAATGATTATATTCTTATTAAATAATTAAAAACAGTTCAACCATATTCGTTCACGTCAATCACACAACCCTAAGTTTAAACATCTGAACATATACCCACATACATATGTTTCTTAATGAAATTTAATTTTTGTCCCAATAAATAGTTGAAAGACTTTAGGGGCCTCCACTCCTTCGTTGCCTTAGGGCCTCCAGCCCTTTAAGTCCTGTGTATAGAGTCTACATGCCTGTCAACTTTCAAGCGTTACTTAAGTTTTCTCTTATTTTTTTTACTTACCAAACCAGAGCCGTCCCTTGGCGTCGACTTTTCCGTCATTGCATCTGTTATCGGGCAAACCTATGTCTACTGCACTTAGCAACCTCAACGCCTTGTCACCTTCGGGTGCGTCCCAATTGAGGAGGTAAAGTTCTGACCTGGACGAAAGCAACAGTTGCTTCGGGTAATCCTTTACTCTCACGATCAAACTTACTGGACCATATCCTGAAATATAGAAAGTTAATTTATTTCTATGAATATTCCCTTTTTGCGTGCGTTTCTTTTAAGATACGTTGCAAATTTTTGAAAAGTTTTTTCTTTTTAACCGATTTCAAAAAAGGAGAAGGTTATCAATTCGACGCGCATGTTTGTTACCGCTGAACTTTCTACTGGGTGCACTGATTTTGATGATTCTTTTATCATTTGAAAGCTGGTTAAATATAACTATTCAATTTTGTATGATGCAGAATGCAGTAGTTTACATATTATTAAGTATTAAAATTCGGCATATTGACTACTCTGTAAAGGTAATGTAAGAATTACAGTATTTAGAAACAGTATAAGGAACATTTTTTTGTACAAATTATATTGAAAAGGTAGTTGAAGAATCACAGCATTTACAAACAGTATAAGGAACATTTTTTTGTACAGACACTATTTCTAAAAGTAATTGAAGGATCACATCATTTAGAAACAGTATAAGGAACGTTTTTTATGTACCGACACTATTGTAAAGATAATTGAAGAATCACAGCATTTAAACTGTTGTGAGGAGAGTGTTTTTGCACTGACACTATTGTAATTCGTCACGGTTAAATGAGAAATTTAACGGTTAGTTAAACATGAAAACTTTTTAGTTGTAATATCGGCGCTTAAGGCCGAGATCCTGGCTTGCCTTATGTTGAAGCGACAAGAAAAAAGTTGACTGAAATTCGTTAGGTGCTCGATTAAAACCCAGCTGGGATATTGTCATTGCCTCTCTGAATACTAGATTTAAAAAAGGCGTAACTGGAGTGTTGATATTCTCGCATTATACATGTATATCTCTATATTAGACATATCTTAAAATATTCCTAGGAATAGGCATATAAAAAAATTTCCCTGAGTTTGTTGTGGGCTCTTCTCATATGATTATATTATCACCAGAATGTCACACATTTTTTTTTTTTTAATTAAATATGCTAAGTATTTCTATTTGATTGGATTTCATATTCATTGAAAAAAAATCTCTTTACTCGCTCTAGTCTAAAATCCTAGGCGAGCCCATTTATATTTTCAGCACTCACCAATGCTTCTATGCGTGACATTGCCCGTGTCTATGTCAAGTCTGTAAGCTTTCTGATCCGATATGTCTATCCAGTATAACGCACTCTCGTCCTTGGCAAAATGAGGACCTTCCAGATGGATTCCGCCGCGAAATACCTGTAATATTACTTAAAGGTGTGGTGTAGCTTTCGGGTTGCAGCATTACACCGATTTTCCCTCATATTCATTCGCGGATTAAAGCAAAGTAGTTTAGCTTCTCATGCAAAAAATTTTCTGTAACTGGTAATTATTGGGAATTACCTTTCTCCTAGGTTTGATATCATTTTAATTTTATAATGTACATTTGACGGATTCCAAACAACAGTGTGCTGTAAAGGAATCTTCTGGTTTTTTCATAGTTACCTATCGGTACCAAGGTATATTTCAGAAACTACAAATCAAGTACCAAATTGTATATCGTTCGGGAATTCCCAATACTGCCGATAACAATAATTTCCCTGAAGAATTCGGGGGATGTAGACTATATTGTGGTTCGTTATTTCACTTTAGCGTGAATCACATAACTACAATTTGTGCGATATTCTTAGTAGCCCAACTATTTCGAATCAGTGGTAGCTGTTTGCTTAAGTATCTGTTAAAAAAGAGCCTAGCTTTTAAGCCTTTTTGGACTTATCTACTTTAGGAGTCAGGGGTCTATTAAATTATATAACATGAGTTTATAAAAATCAAGATTTCTAGTTCTTGTAGTTTCTGTCTGTTTGAATAAAGCATTCTTGGAATCTTTGTCCATCTTCTTTCCATCTAGTTAATATATGATGGGGACCTTACCAAGCCATATGTGACGGTAGCTGTTATATATAATTTATCACATCGGAACCCCTGCAATAATGTCACCATCGCATCCCTCTATCGTTTAATATAAATGTTTATTACTAAGCTCTACTCCTCAAGGTCACATGACGTCACACAGCCGTTGACATTAAGTGACGTAGACTGGATCTGCGCCAGTGTGATAATTTCAGTTATATATTTTATATTTAGGTTGCCTGCAGACGGAACACTATAAAGCAGTAGAATACCCGTTTCTTAAGCTGTTTCATTATTTTGGTGTCTGCATCTCTATGTTAGGGAATGGAAACTCATATGCTATAACAATCATCTGTAGGCTTAGCACGAACATTTTCAAACTAAGTCAGTCGACGAGTCGACTTTACTTAGGATGAAAATGTTCCTGCTAAACCCACAGGAAGCGATTCTTAATCGTGTCACGATTTTAATCAATGCTAATGCAACCTACGTGACGACTAAGTATAGTCCGCTGTGGGCTTAGCACAAGCATTTTCAAAATGTTCGTACTAGGCTTATAGGACTCATGAAGATGTTCAAATATCGCTATACCTTTTGTGCTTCTGTATATTGGGATTCTTACATTACGTTGTACGGTATACACAGCTGATCCCTTATCATGGTTAATCGTGTTATTGATATTATCTCAAACTTTATAAGGTCTGCGCAATATGTTAAACCATTGAATGTTTTACATTACATTTCTTGCAATAATGGCGTTTGAAACGATTTTCAATAGCTTGCCTTAAAATTGTAATAGTTTTGAGTGTAGCGTAATCTACGTATAAAAAAAACCATGTAACCTATTATTGTAATGGAGGAATGTTCTAGACTTGATAGTCTGGGAAACTGAAATTTGACACATTAATTTCAAGCGACATTGAAAAAAAAGTCGCATTGCTTTTATTGTATCAAGAATCTCACGTGGTTTTATTATTTATATATATTATTTGACAACAAAATTAAAAGTAAATACAGTGTAATGCTGTGACTATAATTGCGACTCTAGTGTATTAATATAATTGAGTAAATATTGCGATTATAACGTGTAATTTTGATTAAATTTCTTTTTTTTTTTGTTAGAAAGAATATTAGGAATACTTTTTAGGTATGTCTAATATTCCCTTTTACCCCTCCTACTAAGCTTAAATTAAAAGCTTTTTTTTTATTTTAGAAGGGGCAAACGAGCAGGCAGCAGACACCTAAGTGCCTACTGACGCCCATGGACATCTGCAGGCCGTCTGACGTTATCCTCAGAACACCCACGATCTCTGCAATCTCACGGTTAATCACTCAGTGACATTAATCGGTTCTCACTGTTTTACGTGTCTTCCGAAACACGGAGGAGGTCGGATATCAAATATAAACCAGTGTTAGAAAGGGTTACTCGATCGCAGCAAGAGCTACTTAACCTAGCAATCGACTCTAATGCCGACCACTGATTAGGCCACGAACTCCTTTAAACCTCTCTCAAATAGTTTCAGTAATAAAATAAATACAACAGTAATCAAAACTGTATGGTATTTATTCCCTTTTTAACTCACTATGAGTCATGTCACATCTAAAATTCATTGTTATAAGTAAAATACTACCTTTTAACATAACACGGTTCTATATATGAACATCAAAAAACGACACTGCAATAAAACTGCCTCAATATTTTTTCCACTGCGTCATTTTCTATGTAATTTTATTTAAATGTATGTAAACACGAGTCTTCGCAAGTGTTCAATAACACTTTATCGCAATTGCCAGGTAGGCAGTGTGGGTTTTTTGCTCGGTCGCGTCTGGACAGTGCGGCGCAACTCCGATGGACGTCTCATCGAATTACACGCGCCGCCAGTCTGCCACACGCCCTCACCGACAAGTCTGACCCACAACCGCTCAAGAATGCTGAGCTATGAACGTCTCCGGACCGCTACTATTTAAGGTATATGTAGAACTCAAACTAACAGTATGTAAGTGGACAATTATTTAAATTTTTATTGCTGTTTAAGTGAAGACGTAGGTAATATGCACAGTAACGCGCATGGCACTTATTAAAGAGCCGCATTTGTTAAATTAATAGGTCCATTTGCATAAGAATCGACGACGATTATGGTCAACAAACGTAACTAGCGTTAAAAAGGGGAATGTAAATGACAATAAATCGATATATGTCACGTAATCATTTCATAATAATTGGATGTCATTAGAACTTATAGACAAAGGATAATAGTTATTTTCTAAGGAATTTGCTGACATATGGTTAGATCTTGATAAAACGTCTCTTCCCTAATGTGAATTGAATAGTTATATCCCTTTCAAGTGATAGCGAAGTATTTTAGGTTTGTACCTATCTTTTTTACAAACTTTTGTCCATAGACTATAGAAACAGTGTCGCATTTATCTAAGTAAAGATTCCTTTCTTACTTTCTTTTCTTTGCGTAGTTCCTTATAAACAGGAAAAAACACAGAGGGTGTCAGTTACACTGGCAGCGGGCGACAGGCGACAGGTAACCACAACGCGCCACCGAGCCATTACAAAAAGACCACGTACAGCGATCCCAATCGTATTACACCCGGCACAAGGGAACGAACACCACTATCTAGACAAGTAGATAGTATTAATCTAATACACGACGATAAAATTGAAGTTAATAATTTACAAATGCTTTCCTTTAACTACATAATGTTTTAACATCATAGAGGTACTATTTTTACCAGCACGTTTTGAACCTAAGTTACAATAGGGTACTATTTATGCCAGAATTATGTGCATATTTTGAGATGTATCAAAAATAAGAAACAAACAAAGAAAGTGGTAATACATTTTTTTATCTTAATTACGTTTGTTAGGTTTGTGGAAAGCCACACCAAGGTGGTAAGAAGGTGTTCGGCGAGGAATGAACGGTGAGAGCGTATTACGATATAGGCATTTGAGTCGATCGCTATGTTAAATTGCTCTTGCTGCGACCGGGTGATAGATGAGTGACCCGTTCTAGCACTGGGCGGGCACAGCTAGTTTAAAATTAGAGGTAGCGCCACGCTTGTAGCCAAATTGGGCCGGCGCGTCCGGATACCCCTTAGCATAATTTTAATCTCGTATATAAGGTATATAAGACTTAATCAGTAGCCGGCATTTGAGTCGATCGCTAGGTTAAGCAGTTCTTACCGCGACCTGGTGATAGTTGCGTAATCCATTCTAACAATGGTTTTTCAAATATCCGACCTCCTCCTTGTTTCTGCAGGCACGTAAAATGGTGGGTCCCGATTAATGTCACTCAGTGATATGAGTCGTGAGATTGTGAGAGTTTTAGCGATGACGTCAGACGGCAGTCATCTTAATTCGCCCCACAGATATAACCCCTGGAAGCGGAACCTGGTGCCAGACAGGGAGAAATCTATGTAGGAGAGGAAAATGGCCTCCCTTCCTCATTTCTTGCTCCTAATCTTTTCCTCCATTATAACTTTGAAAACATTCCTGTCTCTCATAAAATTTGAAAGTTCGTAAAGCCAATATCGCGTGTACATGATCTATTTGCGTGGTATTTGCCATTGTTTCACCGTAAAGGCATGGACAGAATAGCGTATGCGGAAGTGAGGTCACGGTACAAGTGAAAGGGACCGAGTACTGAATGTGGCCTGACCTTGGCTCGCAGGAGCTAAATGCACTTATTGGTAACTTTATACGGATATATTGAAAGGATATTAGTTTTATATAAAGTTCATATCCGTAAAGAAAGCTTTATAAATCTAGTTCAAATAAAAAAATCTGGTTTTTTCTTGTTATAGAATTTGACCCTTTCATGTTATTTATTTAACGTTTTACGCAATAATCAAAAAGTTGCTTTGTTCAAATGTCTGAAGAGTGAGAAAGAATGTCAAAACTGAAAAGACGATTCCAGCTCTTCGTTCCAATATATTTGCCTAGCGATTATCTATATATATAAAAGCGAAATGTCACGTAATACAAAATCTCGAAAACCACGGGACGTGCAAAAACAACGTAGTTTATAGTTAGTGGACATCTGCTAAGAGCAGATTTTTCGATAGAGATCAGCGGAAGAAACAGCTAGTTACTTATATCTAGTGAATAAAACAGATTGAATCACATTTTAACCCCCAATCATTATTTCCACTGGAACAGACAATTGAAATAGCTGTAGGTTCCTAATTAGGAACTTACACTGGTACATGTTAATACCAGTTGGGAAACACTGGAGCTGGCAATTAAAATACAGGAGACCCATTTATTCCAATAGTGCTACAAACAGTACTTAACCACAATAGTAAGTTTATGCTAAGAAATATGGCTGTTGTAACACCGTAGAGAAAAAATGTACAGCTCACCATATGTCGTGTATCATAAACAATAGGATAGTCCACTAAAAGAAATCATAATAAATTTTTGTTCCGTATAGTTGACCGAGGTTTAAATATTACATAAATATAAATCATTTAAGATAAAGACAATCTGAGCGTATGACGTCACCTCTTCTCAAACAAAGTGTACTTCAATCACACTGAAGTACAGCTGTTTGGTTAACACGTCCTTACGTCATACTAGACGCCATGATAGAGTGGTTTGGCGCTAAAATTTATGTGGATTTGTAAAAACGCAATATTAACTAGGAGATAGGTTGTAATTCGCTGAAATATTTATATTTTAGGTTTAGTTAACTGCAAGGCATAACAAACTACACACTAACTGTTTTTTGAAAATAGTGAACTAGCCTATTATAACACACGTCACTGATTTTCAGCTACGTGGCGTGACAGCCTAAATAATTAGTTTCATATATACGTATTTAGCCAGAATGCCTTTAAAACGTAACTTATGAGTATGCTCTTTTCTTGAAGGTCCCTAAGTCGTATCCGTTCGGAAATACCGAAGCTGGCAACTGATTCCGCAGAGGAATTGTGTGAGGAAAGAAGTTTCTAGAGAATCGCATGGTTGTGAACTTAAGGCAGCGAGGTGATGAGGGTGGAATTTCAAATTTTGACGAAATGTCCTGTGGTGGAATGTAGCTGCCAGTATTAGTTAGAACAATTACATTGTATGGTTCACCTGATTATTACAAGTGATCACTGACGCCCGTGGACGATTAGGTTCTAGGAGAATTTCATGCGTTTGAGAAAAGTGTAAGCTGTTTTCTTGATTAGATCTTCGTTAATGTGATTAGATCTCCATTCTCACCAAATACTCGAGCCCGTTTCATTATCTTCCATTTTACGACCAGCCCTTAATGGCCGACAATCAAGCATCTCCACAAAAGATATACTAAAGTTAGCGCTATCTCCTGATAATTTCGTATTGTCGAGACTATTTCAGGAACAAAGTGAACATTTTTGTAATGGGTAAAAAAGGTAGTATTACCTTTTTTTGTTAAAAAGATTTCGTACTTTTTAGGTAAATGCATAATATTCCCGTTAACCCTCTAACTCCCTCCCCTATTGATAAAGCTGTTATAAATTCATAATTGATACATCAAAAACAAATGCTGGTAAATTTTGTCCAATCAATCATCTTATGAATCTTTATAAGAAAATAAATAACGATGACCTTCAACGATATCTTCAAGGAAAAATTGTCCAAGTTTTGAAAACAGTTAGCAATATATTTGATTAGCTTTAGTTGTTTTCCTTTCAAATTTCACTATTTTTCTAGATTGTCTCCATTTTGCCTTCTGTTGCTTAGAGACTAGATTGTATTTAAATGTAGTATGTACTTACTATAGCGTTTGAAATTGATCTGTAATCATAATTAATGAAGTTTTTAAATGTATTTTCCACATGCTGCTGGTATATATTTGTAATAAATAAAAATAAAATAAAACCAAGTTTTAAATCTTGTGTAGTAGTAGTGGGTGCAACAATACCACATTGATGCCCACTGCTGGACATCATAATACAATATTTTAATTTATTTCAAGAAATTACATCTCATTATGCTTTACATCATGGTTAGTACAATTAATATCTATGTAAGCTTACTTAAACCATAAAAAGTAACAACTAAAATTGCAGTAAACTGCCGGGACCATGCATTCCATAATAGCGAGACAGGCAGGGATAGTCTAGTCTGTTTGCTATCATTTCCAAAATATTGTTATAGCTGTCACGCACACGTAGAACAAGTGAGGCAGCTCGTAGCCACATATTGACTCAAAAACAGTGTACATGAACCTCTAAAAGCATTCCAGAGGCACTTCAGAAGCGTAGCAGCCCCATCAGTACTCTAAAAGCGTTATTATTCTGACTGCGAAGGTCTCCATACGCTCTTTGCGTATAATCGCTTCATAGAACAAGAACTTACAGAAATACATCCCACTAACAAATTTTGTGGGTTTCATGGGTTTTCGCAAAATATTGCCTGATTCTATTAACCGCCAACAATAAATTACGCAACAAATAGTTGTAATTTCTATTCTAGTTATTGGATACTGCGAGCTATTGATACTCATGGGATGTAACTGGACGCAGTAACTTGATTCCGTCTAGCCATCCGTGTCTTAGCTTCTACCATATATGACCGAAGTAGCCAAGGAATTCTGATCTTTGTTTAAATCAACTGTAAGGCAGGAAGTTGGCCATCCGCCTATTCAAATCTTAAGTATATACAAGTCTGTACTTAATATCATCACTCAGAATAAGATCCAACCCTTGCCTCGCAAAAACCATATATGACAGAATTGTTCCTCTTTAAAAGTTCTAAATTAAATTCCAGGACAGCGTATGGGGTTCCTGTCCCGGGCCTCGTGGGCAGACAGCAACTCCTGCAACCTCCTTGCAGTTGATACGTTGTCTTTCATCCTCGTGATGGAGTCAGATATGTCGCTCACACGCATCATATACGTTTCCGCTGCGTTGCCTGTTACAGAGACTTAATTAAAATATACAAACACTCCTTTTTTCTAGAGTTTTCCAGCTTAAATAACAGAATCCGGTATGGACTGAAATCCGCAATGTACGCGGTTCAAACCCCACCGCCGTTGGGGTATTGTCGCATCCACTTCTAATACCAATATTCACTATACATTGCGCGCTCAAAAATGTAACATCTTATTGAATACTATTTATTACCCAGCTCCATTTCTTTATCGTCATAATCCTTCTCTTGTGTTTCCTCATTGTCTATCATAAGATCAAAAAACACCTGAAAAAAAAAAGAAGTACTGTATTTAAAAAAAATCACCCATTGAATATAGCAAAACTAGCTGTTCCTCGCGTCTAAGTTGATTTACACTTGCGAGAGCTCTTATGAATGAGATATATAAGAATGGGGGAGGGGGGGTAAGGTTTCGTAATTATTCAAATAATACTCCATATTTCGCGTGACTTCGTCCGCGAAAAATTGGTAGAACCCTTAGACCTCCTTAATCCTATCGCAAAATTGGTTCTCAGCGGATGTCAACAAATTTCATCTTTGTATGCCCCGCGGTTTTCAACATTTCGTAATAGGTGACTTATCTCTTTTATATATAAAGAATTAGACATATCATATTTGAAAAATTCGCTCACAGTTTTCTCACTGAAAGTGCTGAAAGTGTTATCAAAACAGAATCGATAATCTCCCTCGAGTAAAGATGTGTGTCGGTGAGAATTCTCAGGTTTCTTATAGTCCGCCACTATAGATCTGCCGACTGGGTCCGTCAATTGGAAAGATATGTCCAGTTCTCCGTGAGATGCATCTATAACCTGGAAAAAGTAAGAACATAAATAAAAGCTATTTAAATATTCTATCTGGCTCGAAGGACCATATCGAAACACTTCACTATTTCAATATGTATATAATTTTGTGGGGACCAGCAGGGCCTAGGCCTCTAAAAAAAACTAAAAATTGTACTCCAACTGTAAACAGCAAACGAATTTGAAAATCAAATAGCCGCTGATAACCCTGTCCACTCGGTTGAGTTTATACTTCTTTATAAATATAAACACTGGCAAAGATGGGAAGGGTGTACAATAAATTATGCACTTACAACTTTCGAGAATTTGCATGATCCGAAAAAAGAAGTGGCCTGTATATATATTAACAGTACAAAATTTGTTTCTTTTTTGTTTAGCAATCTTATGGAAATATCAATAAAATTATTGGGTGAGCATATGGTATGAATGGACCTACAAAGGTGGGCCTATATTGCAACTTTCTGGATGCGAGATAGAGGGGATGTGATGATTTGGTTGTCTCTGCGGGGAAGTTGTAGAAGAGGGAGGCCTTTGCCCAAGAATAGGACTTATCAGATTCGTTTAAAAAATGGCCAAGAGAATGTAAGACACTATATAGAAGGGTTCTACATGTCCTGCGAGACAAACATATTTGTTAAACAATGTCCAGAGACGGTTCTCTTGATAAAAATACTTCGCAAAAATCTAAAGCTGCACTCGTAGGATCATACCAGATTTGGCTAAGCAGGGTAGAGAGGTAGCGCCATGCTTGTAGCTGAATTGGGCCGGCGCGTCCGGGTACCAGTACCTCTTTCTCACATGAGATCGGCTATAATATAAGTATTTATATTTATAATATAAGTTTATGGACCCGCAAAGGTGGTGCAATATGGTGACTTCCTGGATGATTCCTGAATTCCAATGACCGCCGACGACCCGGCAGGCCGAGGAAGAGGTGGCGCGATGATTTGGATACCTTTGCGGGGTAGTTGTGGATCAGATTGGCCCAGGAAAAAGGAAGATAGATCAAGAAGGGGATGGCCTTTTCCCAGCAGTGGGACACAATAGACTAATTAAAAAAAATTGATATAGATAAAAATTAGGCATTTTATATGTATTGCCTACAGATAAGTATATTTTTATATAACAAAGCTTCACTTGGTATACTTCCAAAGACTTTATTGAGTGGATATCAGTAAAAAATGCGAATTGCTAGGCGCAATGGGTCGCTCGCTGACTGGGTGTGTTGACATAAGTTGAATGATTGAAGGCGATGGCCTAGGAAATGTTGTAGAAATAACAACCGATGAGGAGTAAAGGTATTGGAATGGCGACCACGTACCGGTAGAAGAAAAGCTAGAAGGCCTCCTACACTGTGGACGGACAATCTGGTTATGATCGCTGGGAGCCGCTGGACATCAGCGGCCCAAAATAGATCCATCCATCCAAGATAAATCCATGGAAGAGGCCTACGTCCAGCAGTAGTCCATGAGGCTGAAGGAAGGAAGGAATTATTACGAAGATTTTAAAAGTCATCAGGTAATAATTCGTCTTGTATTTTATCGGCAATTATACAAAAAGGGTTTTCCACCCTATAAAACCTTTTCATACATATTGCAAAGTACACTCCAATACGATAACTTCCATAGTATCTCAGGAACGTCGAGCGTAAGAATTGGAAACAAGATTACTGGCGTGAATAATGAATGTGCAAAGTTTGGAATAAGAAGAATCAACGTCCGTCCGACTTGGCCTGAATCGGGGTTCCAGGATATACATAATTTTGAATAGCTCTTCATCTTAATTTGTTTTAAGGTAACTATTACAATATGTTAGCTTTACCTTTTGTATACATACATACAAATACTATATGATACTAGCGAATCCGTCAGACGATGTCCTACTCGAACGTGAGTGTTTTGGCATTTTATGGGAATCTTACTATCAGGAAGTACACAAAAAAGGTCAAATATTTGCTTTTTAAAGGAAATTTTCGAATACTGCTTTGGGGACACTGCGTATCCCACCGTGACCCCACGAAAAGCCCTGGATATAACTAATATTCTTGTATTTTTCCCAACTTACGCTTAGTTGTAACAATCTAATAGATTGGGACAGGGGTTGATATGAGACAGAAAATGCAAATATGGCATCTTTTTTCGCCATGAGCCAAGGATGTATGATTTGTTTAGAAAATAAAACTTTCGAGTTGACTGAATTCTGGTGACTACGAATCAATTACGATTGACAAGAACCCCACTTGTTGGTATTATTGGGTGTTCTAAAATATGTCGTAAAAAACTAAAAGTAATTCACTAAACTCAAGTAAATCGCAGGGAACCGCGGCAAAAAGATGTCATCAAAACGTCACTTTACCAAATTGGCCCATCGCAGCCAAGGACATCAGTCTCTAATATCCTTTTTGACCCAAATTGCTTTTTCAACCTTCACTTAAGTTAAAAGCGATAGGTAACGTTTAAATATACATGTTTCACGCACACACACTGCAAAAATATTATTAAAATTTATCAAATGACCGCAGCGGTAGGTCAAAACACGGGGACGTGCCAAAATTTCACTTCACATTTAACACGGATGGCCAAAAATTTTAATTAGTTAAATTAAATGGTCGCAGTGTGGTTTTTTCGATACGTATTTTCAGGGCGTGTACTCGCTGCATCAGCCCGACGGCTCCGAGAGGACCGTGCACTACCATGGGGACCATCACACGGGGTAATAAACAATTATATTATATTTCTTCGTAGATGACTATACCTTCTTAAAGTGCAGTTGTACTTCAGTAATTTCTTTTATCCATTTTTTATATATGTTATTTCAACACATAGGGAAATTTTTATTATTTTTTTCTGAATTTTAAATAATATTTTTTATTTGTTTGCTTATAAAAAATATTTATTCATTTGATATATTAAGACGTCAGGCCAAGTGGACTGCCAATACGAATTGTTTTTTTGTATATGAAAACTTATTTATTAATATACATGTATTGATCCCAGAAAGTGTCTTATCCGTTCGATTTCTAAAATTTGTATTTTATTTTTCAGATTCCACGCTGACGTTAAATACGGCACTCACCATATTGTACCTCAGAAACATTATTGAATAGAAGCAAATTAAATGTTAATAAAATGTTAATGAAAATATTTCTGCCTTTTATGTCTCCGATAAACCTATTATATTTATTTGTATAGAACATTTTTCGACAATGATGGTGGTTCATAGCTATGCTAAGTATTGTTATAATTATGATGCTATCTTAATTATTATGAATACGGCTTTTACCTCACGCGATTAACTATTATTCCGGCTAGTTTCGAACCTGTCCCGAATCCTTCCGCATGAGCTAGTTACACAGTGATGTTGAGGTGTACTCCCATGTTATGAATGGGCCTCGCCACTGGCGAACCATTTGTGTCTGGGTTCGTATTGAAGGTAAGCTCATTCAAAAATCCTACTATAATGTAAAAGATCATTTTCACGATGAAAAAGCTTTGGAGTAAATTGTTCTAACCGTTTCTGATTTATTGTGAAATGGTGATAACAAAAAAAATACCCGACTGAGTTTGTTTCTGGCTCTTCTCAGTACAGGGTACGTTAGAAACCTTGTAAACTTAGCTTATAAGTAGTAAATTGTATCACCAAATGGTTGTAATAATAATTAAAAAAAGATTTATAACTATTATATATAGACACATGATGTTCATAAGTACAGTAAAGTCTAAATGAATAAAACATTTTTGATTTTGGCTTTGATAATATAATCGGCTTAATGTTTATCAATGCTTAATTATTATTTTATTTTTTTATTTTCAAATATTTTTATTTAAATAATAAACAATACAATTAGTACTTACTAGTGTACATAGAGGAATCCTGGAAGAACTAAGCGTAAAGATAAGTTGTTTTTTACGCACTAGCATTTTAAAAACTTTAGGCAAAGAGGTTGAAAGAAAACATTCTTCAAATTATGAAGCAAGAAGTTAACACTAAAAATAATATTACACAAACTTTAGCGTAGTTTTATGTTTTTAGACAATAAAATTATAAAACACAAAATACATCCAGAAGGCGGTAGATTTATAAATTATTAGCGCGATCGCATCAACGTTCGGCAGCCAGCAGCAACAACTATTAAAACACGCGTGCGGACGCGCAAGCCAACCCGACCCGAATACATAGCTTAATTATTGGTAAGTATTTTTAATTCTAGACTGAAAAATTTGATAAAAAACGAAATATTATAAAACACATATCAACTTGTTTACTTCAGGCCTCAAAATTCTATTCTCCTTTAGTAATTGAATTTTTATACTCTTCTTGCTGACAGATTAACCTAACATTTGGAAGACCCCTTTTGTTCTGATGAAAATAGAACTATTGGAATGAAATGCAATCTATATATATAAAAATCAATGCCACTTTTCGTTGTAATTCCATAACTCAAGAACGGGCTCACCTATCCAAACCAAAACGTATTTGTTAAATAACTTCAAAAGTTGTTGTCCGATTTCGTTCAAAATAGTTTTCCTAATGAGTTTTTAGCATATTCTATCAACATGGAAATTTTCAAGTCTCTACGTCTAACAGTTTGGAAATGTTAGGGGGGGGGGCACCTTAGGGGTAGACAGACGGACAGACCTAAATTATAAAGGTTCCTTGAAGTACTACGGAACCCTAAAAAGGTTGTTAACTTGGCTATAATCTTTGACTTTACACTTTTTAAATTGTCTAAATAAGGTTTGGCGTTCTTTCTTTTTTATTTTCAGCAACTGTTCGTAACTATGCTAATGATTCTTAGTATTCGCTAGAAATCTTAAGCGAGAACGAAAAAAATTGTAAGTCATTTGAAAAGTCCCAGTAACTCCCAGTAACTTATAAAAAATACAGCAATTTTGTTTTTGTACCTTACAAAAAACGTTTTCAGTGAGTGTCAGTCCTTATCGGTTTTCGATCCATCAAAGGTCAAGGTTTCCGCCCCCTTTGGGTGTATATCTTTGTACCCGATTATTGGGTCGCCATGAATTTGAACTTATTAGGAGCAGTCTCATTTTAAAAAAATAATACATTCTCCTCCATCTTAATGCACTTAAAGATTTAAGATTATTTTAATTAATCGAAATTTAATGTGATTTATTGTTATTCCTATTAATTTTGATTTGCATTGCTTGTGTTCTCGTTTCCGTTTAATTTTACTTTTTATCCTGATCTGTTTTTTTTTTGTTTTTTAATTTCAAGCGGGAATTTTTTGAATGGTGTAGTTACCTTTAGTTTAAAAATATAATTGCCGTGTCTAATTATTTAAATATACTTTATAATAACTTTTTGTTGGGAATATAAATAAAAAAAAATTAAAAACTTTAACGATTTTCCAACATCGTGTACGATCATCCATAAACTTCGATCCATTTTCATAATATTCACAGTTTGAGCGCGTTTTGCATAAGCCACATATATACCGTTTTTTAAATTTATTTATATTTAAAATAAAATGAATTTAATATGATTTGAACAATTGTACTTTTAAACATTGTGTATTAAAATTGCATTATGCTATACTAAAATCATATGGTACCGAATATTGAAGCAGTACCATTGATTTTAATACTTTTTCAAATAATTTCTAATATATTTTATCGCTAAGCTAACGTTCATTCTCATTTACGTCTATCCAGTAGGATAAGTCACTGCATACCACACAGACTTTGACTAAAAAAGAAAATTTAGTAAACATCAATAAAATCTAAACTTTATGAGCTAAGCAATTTAACAAAATTTACTGTTAGCTTCATATTACGAAAATGTTGTTTATCTTGTATAATCCAATCCTAAATTATAAAAGTTAAAAAAAAAAAAAACAGGATGCGTGTCGAGAAAAGGTAGTATCATCGTCTCGTTGTGGCGGAATAACTAACGTGACCCTAGGTTAAATGCTGATTAAAGAAAATGTTGATCCTGCATTAAAAAAAAAAAAATATATCGCGTGTCTACAATGAAAAATTTTGGTGAACCTACACTAACCCTACTATCGAGTTACAGGCATCCCTTTGACACGCGCTTTATTTGTAAAAGTAATGTGTTATCATTGCTTGTTTGACGTTTACGAGTGTTCACGTATTTAGGACTGAAATTGCGTTCCTATATCGTTAAAACCGCGGACAATCGTAATATTTTCATCGTGAAACATCTAATGCAGGTTAGACAGTCTGTTGGAGTGGCGATGCGTTGCCACGCAGTGAGATAAAATTGTGGTGATGCGTCGCCATATCATAGCGACTCCCCACTCCCCTTGACAATACCTGACGTCAGATGGCAGTCGGTCATCTTAACTTGTCGCACAGCCACATTTTCCACAATTCAAGCGGACCCTGATACCTGACCAGGATAACGTGACGTTACTAGATATAAGTCTGATTATTATTTTCTTTATTTTAAGTACATTAACTGAGATGTCTATAGGTTTTGGGGCAGATTTCATAAGGTTTTTTAAATAAAACTGAATTTACCTTAAAAATCTTCACAAGGTTTTTGCGACCCTGTAGTTAATAAACGGCATTGCATCGCGACTCACCATTTGAGAAACGCTGCCTTATTGCATTTTTGCGGTGCGAGGTTAGAAAATATATTTATGCATATTTTTTTAAAGCAGTAAAGTAATGCCTTTTATTAAAAATGTTTTTTCATCCATAGGGAAAAACTTTTCTTTAGACCTTTGGGAACCGTAGTTTCCTTTACTCTTTAAATCTTTATGTAGCAATGTTAAGTCAAGAGAGCTTTATAAAAATGATAAAATAAGACAAATTTCGAATTTACAGAAAAGTTCTAGAAATATGCGATTTCGCTTAAGTCGGCTAGCGAATAACACTCGCTTAAAAGTAAGAATTAATATGACATTTCCTTAAAACGCTATGCATGGTTTAGCGCGTGGAATTAAAAAAAAATCACAATTACCGCCATCTTTGAATTATTCCGAGACCGCGCCGAGTCAAATGCGTACCACAGACGCTTAAAAAAGTTTTTATCTCATTATGCCATTACTTGGAAGTTCTGTGAGTATTAAAATAGCCGTGGGTTTTTAAGGAATCTAAATATATATCTAAGTTACTATACCCCATTCATTTTGTCTTTAGGCAAAAGGTAAACAAACAATAAAAAAGGTTATTGTATGTGTCATTCATTTTTTTATTGTAACGCACCAAAGGTATGGCTTTTAAAGCTAGTAAACATTTTCGTAAAATGAGTTATTTTACCTTTCAATTACATTTAATGCTTTATATATGAGTGCAGTCTCTACAAAAAAATATTAGTTTGTCCACTAACTAACCTTCCCATCACTATAATAATGCATCGTTATAAAAAGCGCTTTCTTTGTCGATAATTCTCACGGCATTTATCGGTAAATGTCGCGTCATCGCAGCAAATTGTCGTAGCGCGCGCCAGAAGTGAGTCCAATACATTTAATTCGCCTCTTCATTCTATTCAATTCAACGCGATAACAAGGTTATGACAGGTGGAGGGATTTACTACATTTATTATTTATAATCTTGTTTATTTTATTTCTTTTTAGAGAGGTTATTACTTTATAATATGAGTTAGTAAACACTAAGTAATCATTTAAACGGTTTAATTTTGGAAATTTTCAGTATAGTTTTTGATCTATAACTTATTTAGTTTTGCTTCTATGACAAAAGTTATAGAACCAAAATTGTAGAGTATTCAATTGCCTATAAAAAAATGTACAATACTTTTTTTTGTGAGTTGTATATTTTGGCTATTAAAGCGGAAAAACAATTTCTACCCCTTTTTTTAACGTGGCGGCTGATGCTTATGAGTTAGGATTTCGAAAACTTGGATTTAAGTTCTCCTAGCCATCCCCTTCATGATGAAATAAAAAAATCTGCCTTATATGTTAACAAATACCAGCAGCCCCAAATTTACGAATTCTTTAAACGAAACAGGATAGTTTGTATGCTACTGAATTACGAGCATTTGAATTTTTCATCTAAATGCAAGACTTTTAGCCTCGCACAAATTATCTATGGGATCAGTTTATTTTTTTATGTTACAAGGGGGCAGACGAGGAGGCAGTAGGCACCGAAGTGCCTACCGTCGCCCATGGACATCTGCACTTTTTTTTACACTTTCTTTCATTACGTAGATAAGAAATAAAAATAGAAAGTGCACTGTGGACTAAATGTACTGATCCCGAGATTTTTGTTTATTTTTTTTTTTAAATTTACAAGGAGCGAACGAGCAGGGGGCTCATCATCTAAGTGACTACCACTACACCCATGGATATCTGCACCACCAGAAGGTCCACCAATGCGGTACTGGCCTTTAAAGAAGGTTTTAAGGCCGGCGGGAACTCTCACAATTCGAACGGAACGCGACAACAATACCATCACTTGACGTGACAGCAATGCCGCCACTTCACGCCGATCTTATGTGAAAAAGAGGTACTCATACCCGGACGCACTGGCCAATTCCGCTGCAAACCAAAATGACTGCAAGCGTGACGTTACCTATAATTAGATAAATTGAAAGGAATGGAGCGTTTCAAATTAACGCGATCGAAGTTACGGGGAAATACTGGTATTGAACGAACGACATCGATAATTAATTAAACAATGTCTGCAGTCATTTGTAAATATTTAATAATATCTCGAAATTGCGCTTTGACTAAAGTTACATTACCGTTCGTTTCTAGATGAATAAGTCTTGATTATTCATCTAGAAACGAACGGTGTAAGGAACAGCTTTGTGTTGGGGCGGAAAATTAATGAACTTGCTTCACTTTGCCCCAAATGTAGCCGGTGAAACGTTTTTAGTCTTGAAATATTTCATAAACACGTGAGGTTTATTGTGAAAAGTTGTGCAGAGTTTGTAAGAGCCATTTTTGATAAAGATGAAAGTACAATCTCGGGATTTTAAGTTGGTTGGAACACTTCGTATATTATGATATCGTTGTTAAGCGCAGCGCTATCGGAGCTACGCTTCTATTCGCCCAAGCGAGTACAGTGGACTTCAAATTCTTGGCACTAAAAGTTGTAGTGAACACATCATTTCCTTTCCAGTAATAAAAATAAAATGGTCAATTCAATTCCCCTATTATTCAAATCCCTTGTTTACGATTGCTTCTGTCCCTGTACGATATTTACCTCGTTTTATTCGTAGCGTTTATTGCTCTAAATACGCAAAATATTTTTACTAAAGAAAAATTAAAGCGAAAAATTACGTTGCGGAAAAAAGGCAACTAAAATATATTTTCACACATGTTACGTTTATGCAATTTTATTTATTAATAATTATGCCATATTTGTAATATTGTTTAATTTATCAATAGATTACTACTACATAGATAAATGCCGCTTTGAGTTAAGTTATATTACCTTTCTAGGTGAATAAGCCTTGATTACTCATTTATAAAGGACCACTTGTATCCTTAACGTTGTTTCTTGTTTCACTACTCCCCAAATGTAGATGGAGAAACGTCTTTAGGTCTGAATTATGTCATATACACATAGGGTTTATTGTTAAAATTTGAACAAACTTTAAAAAAACCTTTTGATAAATCTGAAAGTTCAAACATGTTTTGAAATGTTTTGTCACTAAGTCTGCGTGTGTCACGTTTATTGGTTACGCTATATATATAAGTAGATCTATCTCTCTCTTATCTACATAGAATGAATAAATAATAACAATATATATAATAACATTCTTGTGAAACTGCTTCACGCAATAAAAATATGGGTTAAAGTAAATAAGTTAGAGTGTTATATGTTATCAAAACTAGTGAGTATGAAATGACTGAATAAATCATATGGATTTCAGTGTAAAACCGTTTTTATTAATTGATTTCCTTAGTTTGGATAATGTACTACTCAAACATCGATTCAAGTGGCCTATTAATGGGATGTATTGTAAGCGCACTGTACCTAAATGTGTTCGGTAATGAGTTAAAAAAAAGCAAACATTTTTCTTTGATTGGTGTATTTTTGTTCAAATAATTATTATAATAACTAATATAAAAGTTTTATTATTAAAATATTGCATTTTGAAGTTTTAAGTTTGAAATGTTTTGTGTGTGTATAATGTGTCAACTTTAATATCTAAGTGTTGAATAAGATTTTTGTATTAAATATTTTTATAGTACCATATTGTATTTTTTTAACTAATACAAAAGCAAAATTTGTTGGCATCAAAAAGTATTCATCGAATTGAAAATAGATTTCGATAACGCAAGTCTTCAAAAATGTATTACATAAAATCTGAAATTGGACAGTAAAACCTCTTTTAAAAATATCTTGCCATCTTTATGTGTTAAAACGGTTTCGTTTAAATGCATTATGGTTACGACAGATCGTTACGATTTGAAAGACAGTTCGACACCGCGATTAACGGCAAGATTGCTTAGAATTCACTTTGTCCTTACAGTTAGTGTTATATTAAACGAAATGAGGATTACTCGAACACCGTATGTGTGTCAAGCTGCGATTGCAACACCGCTGCAGATAACTTTTAAACTGGCTTCACTTCTATCGGGCCGACGCATAATTTTGCGTCCCTCGTAACATCGCCGATGTTACTTACATAATTTCATACAGATTTTGGTGAAAATTTTAATGAGCGTGAAAATCCATTTAAAAAGGTTAAACGTATATTACGTTTTAAACTGATTTCACTTTAATAGTTCTCATTTCTCGATGTATAAAATTCCGATTCCTTCGCTGTTTTTAGTGTTCCGTAGTACTACAAGGAACCCTTATAATTACGCTCTATCCGTCCGTGCGTCTGTCTGCCCGTAAGATCGTCCCCCCCTAGCATTTCCAAACTATTAGACATAGAGACTTGAAATTTTCCATGTTGATAGAACATCCTAAAAACTCATTAGGAAAATTATTTTGAACAAAATCGGACATGTTTTGAAGTTATTTAACAAATACGTTTATAGCGTATCAGATACGGAACCCTTCTATGTAAGGGTGTCTTGACACGCTTTTGGCAATTTTTATTTAATTTATAATTTTGTTGTGGTTCTCTTCATTCACAACTAGTGCGTTTGATTTGACATTTAACGGTTTGTTTAGTGAAAATTAAAATGACATTGGTTACTTTTAAAGAATTGTTTGACAAACACATTTTCTGCATAATCCCGTATAGTGCATGTGTAGAAAATCATTACTTAAGGGTATTTAATACTTTCGGGTTTACAACCTAGCGCCTTAGGAGTTCCAGTCAGTTCTTCTACCGTTGCGCCATGAAGGCTTTAAGTATGTGTTTATATATACATACTATTTGTAAAACCAGTTATAAGAATTCATACCGTCACATTTTTTGTCAATATTTGTTCAATAACTATTTAACATTCTTAAGAGCTTTCGAGGACTCTAATGTCAATAAAATTAGTAACCAAGTGTAAATAAATGAAAAAGAAATTCCGTGTTGTTGCGGCTTACCTAGATTTTTTTGTATAAAGAGAAGGAACGACAGAATTAAAAAAAAAAATTTACCTCACATTATAGAACAATAATTTCTAATTTTACTAAACATTTTTTGTCGTAATTAGTTAGAACTCAGGTAAAATATTCTATTATAATTAAATGTAATCAGGGCTTTATTGTGAGGGCACGATGGGGCACACGGTGCCCCCAAAGAACTTGCTATAAAAACTGAATAAAAAACGAAAGAATGTTGAATGTTCGCGCCAGAACATTGTCCACTCGGTTGAAGTTACATTTCTTTTTAAATTTTATTTACACATTTATCATAATACAAAAAATATAGAGTGAAGCTAAATTTCTTTTCTTCACAGGATGATGACCAGCTGCTACTGAAAATTATTAAAGCCAATGAGTATTTTTTTTTCTGCCATCAAAAGTTTTGATCATTGAAATCATTAATCAATTAGTGACAAACATTTGAGTCGATCGCTAAGTTAAACAGTTCTTATCGCGGCCGGGTGATGGATGACCCATTTTATGACAGGTTTTTCAAAGATCCGACCAGATTCATGTTTCCAAACGCAAGTAAGACAGTGCGTCCAGATTAATGTCACTGAGTGACACTATTTGTTTAGTTTTACATGCATTTTACAAATTCTTTTTATGATGATCTATTTCAAACATCTATCCAATATTTTGCCTACACTAAATTAAGTATTAGTATTATTCCTAGTGTCCAAAAAATAAAAAAATTAACATTCCCACTGTGAAAAAACTAATATTCTTACTAGGTTTTTGTTGTGGCTGCTGTTGCTGCTGTTGTGCGGGGGCGGCCGAGGCGAGGGGATCGTTTTGCACGCCGCTCACACCGCCCACTTCGTATTTCACGTTATTTTCTGCCGCAACAAATATTTGTGTTGAATTTACTGTAAAGAAATATCAGATACTTCTAAACACAATCATGTCACTACTTCGATTTTCCTTACTGTCCGAAACTGAGCGATCCTATTGCTTGACTCAGGAGGACAGTGACGGAAGTGATCAGATGTAAACAGTATGTAACGTTGCATTCTCTTCAGTTTTCTGTGATGCCACCCTTATGTAATGCTACCCTTTCAAAGATTTTTTTAAATTTATTATAAACTTAACAATGCTTAAATATTTTTAAAAGGATTTAAGTTGTTCATATGTCATCTTATCTACGAGAGAATTGCGATACGTTCAAATTTCAAATATTGAAATTAGTTAATCCACTTTTTTTAATAAACAGCAACAATCTTAGTGGGAGGGAGAAAGAGTAAGACTAATAATTGTACAATCAAAACCAAAGCATTTGACCACAGACAAAAAAAGCTTGTTATTTATACCAGATATTGTATGGCACAGAAATATTAGTATTCTTTTTAAAGCTAATTTTAAGACGACAGACATGTCAACTGGCTAAAGAACTGAGTTTAAGAGGTAAGACTTCTTTGTTTCCTAACCATAATAAAACTGCTTATAAGAAGAAAGAGCAAATTACAACTTGAAGATCACTTACTTTGGTTACTTCTTTGTTCTACCGAGTCTTGAGCTATGCAGTTTTCGCATCTTATTAGTTTAGGTCCTTTTCTTTTTGGATTATTTGTGATTGGTCCACCGCATGTGATACATTTTAATACAGTCTTGTCTATGATAACTGGTTTACCTGGAAATGGAACAGATGCATGTTATTACTAAAAACTCATTAAATATTTAATACTAACAAGTTGATTGGTTTTTATTGTACAAATACAGTCTCAAGTTTTAAAGTATACTAAAAATATAAAGAGATATCATTATGAATGAAAATTATTTTCCTTCCGTTATTATTAATGCAGCTTATGGAGAGGTATAAAAAAAAACTTGATGCTCAAACAAAAGAGGATTTGACATGTCTCTATCTGTTTAGTAAAATGACCAACTTATAACAAATGGTAAAATTTGAGTTTGATTTTTTTTAATAAAAATAATAATAATTTCCCGACCAAGTGTTGCTGTGGCTGACTGATTTAGGAAAAAAACTATCCTATCTCTTGAGATGGACCAAATTACTCATAAATACCAACTCTCATGAATATTGGTTGACTTGGTAAGAACTAGGAATATAAGAGATCATCCATAAATTACATCACACCAATTTTACGATTTTTACACTATGACTTTAAATTTAATAGAAAAAGCTGCTGTAAGCGCTAGAGAAATATTTAAAATGTCATTGTGTGTCACGGGAGTAATAAGCTATAACACGGGAGTTTGTGGACTGGATGGGCTTACGTGTAGGCTGTATGCAGTTCCTACAACGCATCGCCCGGCCTTCCATAAAGCAGCACTCAGGATGAGTGCCGCGGCGGGCGCGTGCCTTTGTTTTATTTCACCCACACTCCTGCACTTTGGAAACTTCGCAGGGGGATACCGAATTGTGTTTCGTTTTTAACTCCCTCAGTTTTGCACTGATTAGTTACATCGACGCGTTTTTTTTTTGCCTTTCAAATCGTCATAGGAAATGACATTTACATCGAAGGATACTCAGATTATTTTTTTTTTTACAAAGATTAGCGAAGACATGTTATTTTTTTACTGCTAACGTTAATTAGGTAATTTATCTACATTCGGATTAATAATAATCAATATATTTCTAATCATAAATAAGTTAAGTTACCAATTACTTTTTTTTAAGTCATGACAAAAAAACTATACGAACGACACTTATATTAGAATTTTTTTTTTCTTTAATTTTTTACAGTAACGTTGAGAAAGTGAGGATTCATTTAGCTTACTAAGAGTTAAAATTCGCGAGCCTACTGCTGAGTTAGGTAGGAACTTTTTATGCGGAAATGAATATATGTGTATAATTTTTTTTTTGACATCTTTTTTATATTTTTAATGTAATTAGCTTATAATTTGTATGCATTCTAATGAATATTGTCTATGACATGTAATTCGCGGGCCTACTTCTTGGCTGGAGTCAGGTAGGCACTGTTTATGCGGAAATGAGTGCAGTGAGGCGGAAGAGTGTTACACCCCCGTCCACCCCCGGGCGTCGACCCCCGGCCCCCGGCGGTCGGAGCGTGTACGCGCCGAGAGAATAGCGTCTTCTCAACAACACACAGACAGACAAGTTTTTGCGTAAGTAAAAAAACACAGATTAGTAGCCGAATGTCTGTTAATGTTCGCACGTTATAATTTGTAAATTGGACAATTCATCGTTGACAAAAATGCTTATAAATATATGGCTTGTGTTAATTGTAAACATTCTCAATATTACCTCAAAAAAAAAAACAATTTTATTTATTCATTGGTTACAATAGTCATTAGGTCGTTACAACGGTTCTAATGATTGTTCCATAGAACGATACATATATATTCTTTATTCGATTCTATTATTCGATGCCATAGACCAATTCCGCTATGGAATGGCGCAACTTTTTCTCATTATACCGGAGCCAGACATAGCTCAAAGTGCTTGTACATTTTTGTCCTTGAAGACTACAAATTTCACACAACTTTGCGCAGTTACACAAAGTCCGCGGTCACACTACATGATCATTGAAATAGTCGTTCAAATGAAGCTACATTTGGCTCCGGCATTAGAAACTTTCACTAAGTTAGGAAATTATTGCCTTAGTAATTGTTTTGAAGTTCGAAAGTTAGGTTAAATCTATGTATATTAAAAATAGTTTTAACCAAGATATTTCACAACAAATTGCAAAAGAAAAATTTACACGCAGCAAAAACTCTTTTAACTAAGTGTGAAAAACATTTCGTTCAAATCTATTCAGCTGTTTTTGCATAATTCAAATTCCAATTCAAAAGAAGTTTTATTAAAGTATAATTTTAACAAGCTCTTTTAAATCCTCAAATATTTTAAAAGCTACCACTGATTTTTCTTCTCCTTAGCGTTATCCAGTTTTCCTGCTTCGGTAGGGACTGTTGTGCTTATTGCATAACTTGCGGAATGTTTCTAGTTATTTTTGTTTTCTACGTACGTACGTGAATAAAATCGTTTTGAATAAACATAGTTTCAAATAATACGGCCTTCTTTAGGCCGATTACTAGTTTACCTTAAAATAGACTAGTGTTATAAATAAAATCTTGTTTCTTTGGTTATCTCTCACTTCTTGGTTTTTCCCGACACTCTCTCTGTGTTTTCTTTTTCTCTCGCTTTTTCTCTACCTTTCTTGGTCTTTATCTCGTCCTTACTACTATTAATACTACGTCCTTAATACTATTGCATGTCTAACATCGCGAAGCGTTTGTGAAAGCGCTCTTCTCTCATTAAAAAAAATTGAGCAATTTCCTGAACCCCATTGTGGAACGGGAACGGAAACAATATTATAGGACAATAGAATATAGTAAATAGTATGTAACCCAACGTTCGGGCAGGACAACGTCTGTCATGTCCGCTAGTGCTATTACATTACATTATATTATATAATGAAAAGATAATAATGTTATATTATAATTTAGTATTTAAAAATCTATAAGGTAGTTGTTTTTTAATAGATAAGGCAAGAGTTATCCTTCAACAGTCTGTACTCTTAAATACATATGAATAAAATCGAGGTGTCCGTTTGTAAAGTCGAAATAAATTCTTTTTCATTAATTACATATGATTATATCGGATACCTATAACGAAAACACAAATTAAAACAACATTTTTGACCGTGCGTCCGTCTGTCGGTCTGTCTGTCTGTCCGTCTGTCCGTCTGTCCGTCTGTCTGTCTGTTTGTTCCAAATAATCTCCGAAAGGGCTGGACTGATTCAGACGGGTCTTTCACTCGCTGATAGCTGATGTCACAAGGAATAACATTGGTTACTTTAAATTTTAAAAAAACAATTAGGGTTCCGCACAAAAAATAAAAATCTCTCTAACAAAATCACTGAATTCCACGATCGAAGTCGCGGGTTGCAGCTAGTAATAGTTAATAATTAATGCATACTATTAACATCAACTCACAAATCAACATCCGTTTCCTTAATTTTATTCATTGCGAATTAACTGCAATTATTATGTTTGAATTAATTATTATTGCACATACATATTAACACAACACATAATTATGTTTAATAATATATCGTGTTTCATTGGATATTAACATTACTTAACTTTAAAAAAGGATGTTAAGTTATTATTAAATCCAGTACTACAACTAATTAACTAAATCATAGACAAAACCGTGTGCTGTGCTAGTGGTACCCAAGGCTATACGACGAAAGGTGCGACGTATTTAACTCTAATGGGGTTAAAATATTATCCTCCATACGTGGATGACTTAAAAGACGACTAAGAGTATTCCAGTGAATACATGGGCATCAGTAGCAATATTTAGAGGTACTTGTAATTGGCTCTATTTGGGTTAAAACGTTATCCTCTTTACGTGGATGACATAAAAGGCGAATAAGAGACTTCCAGTCAATTAATATGCTGTAGTGTTTATTGTTTAGATAATATAAAATATATAAAACTAGATGCGCTCGCGACTTTTTCCGCGTAAAATAACTTAAAAAAATTGAGTTTACTTTAGTGTGATGATATATAGCCTATATGGATGAATGGTCTATTTAACACTGAAAGAATTTTCCAAATCGGACCAGCAGTTTTTGAGCGCGTTCAAGCAAACGAATAAACAAACTCTTCAACTTAAGTATTAGTACAGATAAATAAACGCCTATATCTAATAAACAATTTTTCTTTAGAAAAACATAGACAAAACCATGGGTAAAAGCTAGTGGTCCCAAAAGCTATGCGTCGAACGGTACCACATAATTAACTCTAATGGGGTTATCCCATTAGCTGCTACCGGAAAACTTGAGAAAATTGCTAAATCAACAGAAGATCCTCCGTGAGCAATATTTGAAGATAAAGGAGGGACCTTGCGGATTTCAGTCCATACCTTGTACCGTTGAGCTATTGAGGCTCAAACATTATAGTATTTTATGCAACAGTTGTATAGAGTTCAAAGAAGGCAAATGGCGGGAGTCGCAAACTGAGACGCCACGAACCTTTTTTGACCTAGTTGTGAACCGTTGCATACAATACTTTTTCTATGACTAGACTAAAAACGTTTCAAATAAAACACATAAAAAAATGTTTTGTTGTAAGCCTTGGTATATGTGCCGAGATTTAGAGGGTAAATTTTTTTCCGTAAGTTCTTGAACTATGGTCGAAATTTCTTCAGGTATACTTGCAAATTCGTCGTCATCCAATTTTATTCATTGAATTAAGAGTACTTATCTCTATGAATAACTTAACTAAATAATAAAAAACTAAATAAACAGCTAATTTTAATTCATCTAGGTATAAATTGAGAAAAACAACGCGCGGGAAAATAAAATGTGTTTTTCTTTTTTTTTTCGTTTCAACTGCCAGGCTCTTATAAAGTTTTCGTATGTTTTATAGTCTATGGCACCATAAGCGTGTTTTTATTATCTAATGAAAAAAAGATAATAGAGGCCTAGATCCAGTCTTGACATATTGAAATACCTTTAGGTAGTATGAAATAAGATGTCAATACGTACATTCTATAGTACTGTTGCTGATTGTTGAGAAGAAAGAAGTGAGGTTGCTGGAAGGCGGTACGATCCAATGGCCATTGTTGCCGTGCAGTAAAGCGATACTGCTTGTACGTGGTCCCACTTCTAAGGCATCAGCTATCCATCTACAGACATAAAAAAATTAAATTTTATTTATTAAATAAAGAGGCAAACAAACGCAGTTCAAATTCTAATTAACAATTTGGTACTAATAAACTTTTACAAAAAACGTTGACCAGATTAAGATCCATTGCTTTTCAACCGAGCCTTAGTTTCAACGAGCCTTTACTCAGTACTAGCGGACCCAGCAGACACGTTGTCCTGCCCGAACGTTTGGTTACTTACTATTTACTACATTATATTATCCTATAACATTATTTATTGCCCGCTCACGTTCCTGTACTCGTCCCGTTCCCGTTCCCGTTTCATTCATTTTAGCTTTTGCTTTGCCATTTCTTTGTTATTATATAAACCTTGTCTTAACTATAACGAACACAACAAAAAAGAAATTATCCAATTTGTGTGCAGTCGTTCGAAAGTTATACACCTGCATACATTTCAGCGATTCATTTTTTGTATATATCGCTATAAATTGATGTAAACTAACCTATCTTTCAAGTTGGATCAAACTGCATGCGGTGTGCAAATTTGATTAAAAACGGTTAAGTAGTTTAGACGTCCATCACGGAAAAACATCGTGACGCGTCTTTTGATTGAACTATAGCTGATGTTTTTATATTTGACAAAATTTATGTTACAGATAATTTTATGTTACAGATGTTACAAATTTTATGTTACAAATAAAATAGAAATATTAGGTCTATAATTAAGAAGTATAGATAACCTACGAAATGAACTGCTCAGTTTCGTATCCCCTCCAGGAGCCATCCGTGGCGACTATTAGGTCCATGATGGGAACATTCTTGAAACTCGCCAGACAATCGCGATGGTTCTGTCTCAGAACCACGGCTGGAACATGCCAACTCTGTGAAGATCTGTTCCAGAAATAATCTCGCAATTGCGTGTTTTATGTAGGATCATACCAGATTTGGCTAGGCAGGGGAGGGAACACTGGCAGTGAAGGTGAGTGTTAGTGATCACTATAAATCGGATATCAAATATAAACCAGTGCTAGAATGGGTCACCCATCTATCACCCGGTCGCAGCCAGAGCAACTTAACTTATCGATCGACTCAAATGACGACCACTGATTAGGCCACGACCACCTCAAAATTTTTGCATACCGGCAGTTTTCATACAAACAATAACTCGATGGCTCCTACGTAAATAATCGTAGGTCACAATTTTGGCATTTTCACTATTTTACATTTTCTAAATGAACTTCAATACTAAAAAGTTAATATACTTTTTTAATTTCAAATTAATACTTTGAATAGTAGTAGTAAATTAAAAATGGTGATTTATATTTTTCATCGTATGTACATGAGGCGTAATTTATCGTTAATACCCTCTAATGAGGGTTTGTTTGCTATATTCCACAATGCAATTTAATGCTCATGTAGTGATAAATTGTAACAGGATTTTTTATTAAAACTTTAAATTCAACGGTACCGAGACGTCATTTCCAGAAAAAAAAATCAGTTAAGAGATATTGGCACTTCACTGCCGATTTATTTTAAACCTTCGTCAGCAAATTGCAAATTTCAGGCACTTTTTTCGATCTCCCTGCAACGTGGTGGACAGCACACCCACATGTTGAATTGCTACGAAATTCGCCTCTATTATAGATTTAAAATATTAGACCTAAATGCTACATTTATAAGGTACCTACGCGTCCCAATCTGAGAAGAACCCGCAAAGCAATTGTAAACATTGCGATAGTCGACTGTCAAAATAAATCTTAAAATATCAAATACGCAGTTGTTCAGTAAAAATATGAAACCATTCGTCATTTGTGCCGATACAATAACAACACTACTCGTATCTGTACATGCGTCTGTGTTACGCAATTAGTGTTTTCATCTCAATTCACTATGATATTTGTGTGTGCAGAATTTCAAATGCTTTCTCGCTTCGAACATTTCATCATCATGCAAGATGGATACTATATGATTAACTCCGCTTTTAGAAATTACTATTTCTTTTCTATTGATATGTTATAAAATATTTTTTGGCATCTGGAATTATTCCAGAGATAAGAAATAATAACTTTACAAGGTAAAAGTATTAACAAATACCTATTTGTAGTTTAAGTATAGACAAAAATAACATTTTTCTAAAAAATGACAGGACATAGATACTAATTTTAAGAAAATTTTAAATAAGCTGTCAAACATAAAATAGGAGAAAACAATTACGAAATAATTTTATTTATAAGTTATTAAACATATTTAGTATTAAGATACTTTTTCATCGTCACAGGTTTTTTCGTTCTACGCTACAAATATAAACAGTTATTTCAACATTCTAATAAAATAAATATATAGAAACCTTCACGATATATGCTTATCTGAAAGGAGATTCATTATGGTACAGTTAAAACAGGTTGCGCTTCGATTGAAATCAGTCAAAAACATACAGAAGATCACGAAAACCATGAAGATGGTTTCGGCTAGCAAGTAAATTATTTTATATATTACATTGAATATAATAATTCTTTGGGCCGATACCAATGGGTGGATTTCACTGCTGGAAAAATGGGCTAATTTCTTCTCCCTCCCACAGATCCGGAGCTGGTTAAACTTTAATTAATTTAAGTAAATTTTATATTGTTAATTTTCATTATCGTCAGTAAAGCGCACCACTTCATTCCATCCTCGGCTATTCGCAGCCAGCCTCTCTTCAGTACCTGCCACTCTTCCTATATCGTCAAATCATCTAGTAGAGAACGTTCTACACTACGTTTGCTAAGATGGTCGTCTCCACACGCGAAAATTCGTGCTCGATCATTCTTATTTTTAGGTTCACCAGAGCAGAACGTGAATTGGCGTCAGCCAGACCATTTGGTTACGGGCCTCAGAAATTCTACGAATCCAGTCAGTTAATAAAGGTGCCCGAAAAGACGGATGTCAAAGGGAAAACCGAGACGACACCAGAACCAGGGAAAGAAGAACAGGACGTTAAAGGCGCCAACGTTCTTTACGTTGCTGTCACTTCTGACAAAGGTAGAATAGTGTTATGGTGACCTTAATGACTTTTTGATGGTTTATACTTTATTGGAATATAGGTCTTCATTACGCGTTACGCGGATATAAGCTATACGGGAATATAATACTCAGTTATAGGCAATATCTTCTTAGGATTTTTTTGAGATATGCCAAACTTTCGCCACCTTTTATGCTGCAGATGTCTCTGGGCGACGGTAACCACTTCCGATCAGGTGGACTTTCGAGCCGTTTGCCCCCTTTTTTCTATTAAAAGTATAACGAAAAAGAGGTAGCTACAATTATTATATACAGTCCTGGCCCGAGGTAAAGTTTAGGATGGAGCAAAATCCAATTGTGGCGACCCGCTAACTTACCCTGTTTATAATTTTTACTATAAAATATCTTTAAAATAATCGCATTTTATTTTGACTTATATGTTGTGTTGTAAAAAATATGATTAAAATCATTATCATAACAAATTAACTAATGGCGTAAGGTCCCGCGACCCGCCGCGGCCGTAAGATAACTTCGTTCATCTGTACTTTACTTTATATGCCATTTTTATAGTTAATTATTACGAGAACAATAAGTGTGGCGAGCTGCATATTAAGAAATGACCGCAATTAGTTTTGATTAATTTTTATTTCTTTTTTCGTAACAATGTCGTTCACATTTTTTTTATGTAAATCCTAATTCATTGTACAGAAAAATGCCTACAAAAATTAGAAAATATTGGTCTGCCACCTTTTCTTTCGCCGCAACAGCTCGGCAACTCGTTTCAATCTGGTTGTGTTGTCATATTTCTCTGGTGATTTTACGTTCGCATGTTTATATTTATTAACTTAAAGCCATTTTTCTATCTTTACAATGAAATAACGCTGCCAGTTTAAGTGGTCGAAAATCGCGTGGACATCAATTGAAATTACAAGAATTAAGAGGTAGAGGTATTCGATACATGAACTGCTATTAGGGTGTTGGATGCCCACCGTAGAATACTAGTTATGTAACGTCACACTTTCACTGTCTTTGTTAAAAAGATCAAAAATTCAAAATTTACCTGTTATATAGGTTTTTCGTATAATGGATCGAATTTCAGTCTACCGATTTTTACATTAAGGAAAATCGATAAAGACTTCAGCTTATACTGTAGTATGATTTAAATAATGGGGATATGATGATATGGGGAATCCCATACTATTCGAGAAGCCAGTCGTCGCCGGGAGCCGGACTAAGACCCCGCCATTTGAATATGTCGCTTAAGTCGTCATGTATGGGTTCAATAATGAAAATGGTAATAACTTTATCAAACACGTGGTTTTAAATACCGTATATCATTCTCATATAGGACTTGGTCTATGATAATTGATAACTCATATCTTGGACGATGCTGACCCCGACTTACCATCGCAGCATTCGTCCCGAACGTGAAATCAATTTATAGATGTAGAAATAGTATAATAATATTACATATCACCCTAAACATGCTGTTTAACCTGACATTGACCATTTATATTAAGACGTAACTTTCAAACTTCTCACCATTATCTATGGAATCTATCATTTTTAACTTGTATTCGTTTTATCTGTATCAGTATATAAAAATGTATCCCAATTTCCCCTGGCCACGGCACCACGTTAGAACGGCTGGACGTATTTCGCTAATTATTTTTTCATCGTGTTTGTCATTGTCAGGAGAAGGTTGTGAAAAAAAAGGAAAATTAGAAAATTTAATTATTTTTATTTATATAGAAAATTAGAATACTTTAACATCATATTTTATTACTTTTAATGTAACTGGGACGGGGACGTGGACGGGAATAATATGATAGGATAATAGAATGTAGTAAATAGTAAGTAACCCAACGTTCGGGTAGGATAACGTTTGCCGGGTCCGGTAATTATTTAATAAAAAGTATATTGTTACCGTATATTTTATTTACAAAAAAATATATAAGTATTAATATTTGGCTTTCTTGGTCTTCTTCTTCTTGATCTGACAAGACTGTATATGTGCGATGGCTACGTATGATTAAAAGTTGCCGTCACTGACATATAAATAAGTTCAGAGTAAAACTAAATGTCGGTCATGGCTGAAAACTTTCGCGCACTGATAAAGATGTTTATTACGGATATTTTTATCCAAGGATTGGTCCAAGGAATATAGATTATTGTGATGATTAATAAATGCTTTATATTTGTAATGTAAATAGAAATAAAATCCCACATTTTGTCTTACCCTATTCTCGTGATGCAATGAGTGCGTTCAACTGAAATCAGTATTCTTAAAAAAAGGCTTACTTTTGTCGAATTTTAACGTTTTGCGAATATTAAGTTCCGGAGTTCATATCGTATCTGCATGAAATTAGATAAAACCCAATAAAACGTTACTTGAATAAAATGAAGTCTTATATGCTTTTGCTAATAATCTAGAACAGGTTTATCAAAAGAACATTTTCCGCGTGCTTTTGCGACATAGATGATTAGTTTAATAACATTCGATTTTCCTTGAAGATGGGTTTTCCCTGTCCGCTTTTTTACACATATAAATTTAAATATTTGTTTGTACCGTAGGAACAAAATGGAGAACTTCGTGATATTCAAATTTTTTTATATTCACTGTGACGTCATCGGTCCTATTCGAGATCGCCGCACTGCTAATCGTTAAAGTATTAGTTTCGTAGTAGAACTAGGGCTCTTGTTGTGTTATTTTTTTTATATTATAAGGGGCAAACGAGTATGCGGTAAGTAACTTCCGATTGCATGGATATCTGCACCACTAGAAGGTTCGCACATGCGATGACGGCTAGAGTAGGGATTTAGGCCACCGAATCTCTCAAAAACCGAACGAAACGTGACAACGATACCATCACTTGACGTGATATCATTGCCGCCACTTTACTCCGATCTTATCTGTGAAAGGGAAGGAATGGTACACGGACGCACCGATCTAATTCGGCTACAGAGCACAAGGATTGCAGGCTTGGCGCTACTCGGAACATTATATATTTCTTTTTATTTGGGCAGAGAGAATTCACGATGAATTAGAACCGGCGGTGACCTCATGATATGGGACGTGTTCAACTGTTCACCTCTGGGCTATCGTGGTTGCGGACGATAAATTTTATCATCACCATTCGCCTTTATTAACTAGATAATATTTTATAGATTTAAACAATACATTAAATGTACAACAGCAGAAGTGCGTTTGGTTCTTTCTTTATTTTATGAAACTTTGGATGGTCAGACCGTTAGTTGACGTAGCAACACATCTGCGTCGCCACGATATGCGTTGCCACGCTGTGATCACATAAACAGTGTGGAGTCGCTTCGATAAGTACAAAGTCACTCAGCAACTCTCTCCACACTCGGCTCGACAATCGCATCCCATCTCTTTATTCGCACTAAATAAAGAATACGATATACCTATAGCGTAAACAGTGTTGTTTAGTATTGTACACGTTATGATTTGTGTCTTGTGTTATATTTATTAACCGACTTCAAAAGAAAGAGGAGGTTCTCAATTCGATTCGTCTATATATTTTTTACGTATATACAATAATTAGGTTAATATTTAAGATCCGATTTACGTGATTTATCTTTAGTTTCCTGCAGAATAGTCGCCATTTGGTCTCAAAAAACATTTAACCTAGTTTGGCCCAGTAGTATTATGAACATTTTTTTATTTCTTAATTGATTTTTTTATACGTGTCTTACGCGATTACTCCGCCATGTATGAATCGATTTTGATCATTCTATTTTGTTGTGTAGACCATGCCCGAGGATACAAATTTTATCACGCTTGTGATAAAATTTGTAAATTCTAGAAAAATTCTAGAAATTCATATACATATACATAGATAAACTTTCGTCTCTCGAACTGCGAAATCTCACCTGTCTTTAGAGCAGTGCGTTTAGTTGGCCAACCGATAATCGTATATAGACAAAATACTACTTTCTATAAAAAAATTAAGGAAAAGATTAATTAAGGAAGGCGGTTTTCTTTCTATTAATAAATTCTTTTTATAAATAAAAAGAAAACCTCCTTCAAAAAACACCAATTAATTAAAAATTAAACAAGTGATTAGTATTTTCTTACGATTTAGTAGACACCTACTAATGTATTCAAGTCTGCGGTACCATAGCGCTTTCCCATCTAATGAAATTCAAGTAAGCTCATTCCATCGTTAAGAAAACTATAAAAGCTCAGTATTGTCACACTAACGCATCCCTAAGTGATTTAACTTTATAAATTAATATAAAACCTTCATATTTAATTAGTTATTTCCTACATATAATATTCTCGTATCACGACGTTTGTTGCTAAACTCTTATGACCGATACTTACTAATTAAATAAATAATTTTGAAATTTTGAAAATTTTTGCGCGTATTTGGTAGGTTTGAGAATCGTTCGCAGACAATTTTTTAAAGTGAGAAACGTGGCCTACGTGGACGAAGTCATGGGGCACAGCTAGTTTAAGTTGTAAATTGAAAATGACCCCGATAAAAAATTAAATAAAAGTTATAACAATATTTATTTTCGAGTCACTCATGTGTATAAGAAAATATCACGTTAATATTCGGACTGTAAGTAATTTAAGATAGAAAAGTTGATACAATCATAAATGTTTAATACTACTCTATACGCACATTAAAGGTTCCGTGCCATCGCATAATACTTTACCACATTATTTTAAGATTTATAATTTTTTAAAGGATTTCTTATAATTTTACAAAGTCATTGTAATTTTTTTTCATAAATATACCATTTTCGGATTCTTTCCTATATTTGTACTTTAGGATATAGCTTCTTGCCAAATTTCATTATTCTAGGTCAACGAGAAGTAGCCTATAGGTTTCGATTCCCTTTGCGATTGTACTAGTATGGGAAATGCAACATAAATGGCCATATATTTTGATGACGTATACTTAGAGAGTTGGTTTTCATAGCCACAAGGAATCACAGACCTAAGTATTTGGTACTAGTCTTAACTTTATACATCTACGCGTTTCTGTGAAAAATAGTTTACACGGATAGACATACAGATAGACAACGAAGTGATCCTATAAGTGTTCCTCTTTTCCCTTGGCGGTACGGAACTCTAAAAATTAACAATATCAATTATAAGAAAAAAAATTGGGTTATTTCTATTATTAAAATGCTAGAAGTCGATTAATAATATCATGGTTCTGTAATTAAAAAAAAAGCGATTAAGTCATTCTTGACTGACCCATTGGCGCAGTGGGTAGTGAGCCTGCTTTCCGCTTCGGGAGTCGTGGGTTCGATTCCCACCTCAAATGTAGGTGTATTACATGTATGTATATATTTCTACAAAAAAATGAGTATTACAGTCGTCTGTTACCTATAACACAGGTATTAAGTTGTTCACCTCAGGAACAGACGTCCGTGTGTCATATAGTTCTGTATATATTTATTTATTTCATGATTACCAATATTAACTCTAGCTAAATTTGAAAAGACATTTCATATTTGAAGGTACGATGTGATATTTAGAAGTCTAAAAAAGGCAGCGTTTATGAGACTATTTTTAGACAGCCTTCAAATGTCGTTCACATTATAAATTAGGAACCCGATGTGCAAACTGTTAATGTGGTCTTATAAAATAACACAAACTCTAATCCAATCAATTTTAAATTATTATTATAATTTATTGTCTTATTTACAATGCTAATTTAATGATTTTATCAAAGCCAAAATAAAATTTACCACAATCTCATTATGTATTTTAGCGAAATCTAATATCTAAACACTTATTAGATAACCGCAAAAAATACTGTTTTTAAAATATATCTCATCCTTCAAGTTGTATGAAATACGACTTATTACGACAGTTCTAACCAAATTGTGAGGTAAATTTCGAAATTAAGGTGCAGGATGTGATTTTATTAAAGCCAAAAAGACAGAATTTCTATTAAATCATTCCTAAGCACCCTTTAAATGTTGTGTTGCCTTTGTCTGCGTAAAATTAGGTAAAAAAATTAGATTCAACGTGATGGTATATAGCCTATAACCTTCCTCGATAAATGGGCTATCTAACACTGAAAGACTTTGTCAAATCGGATCGGCAGTTCCTGAGATTAGCGCTTGCAAACAAAGAAACAAACTCTTCAGCTTTATATATTAAAGTATAGGTATATAGTAGATACATTTCCAAAAAGAGTTCGAAATAAGATGATTAAAAAATATGTGAAAATAAAAATTGCTATATTTTTATTCTTGTCCTATAATAACCTATTACTTACTGGAATGCCCAGAACATATTGGTTTTAACAGTTCATCGGTGGGTGATAAATAATTTGGGGAGCGTAGTAGGACGCCCTCCAGTTAGGTAGAGTGCACACTTCCGAAGGCTTGCGGTTAGGTGCGTCAAATAGAAGACAGGGTGAAATTGCGCGATTTGTGTTAGGCCTATGTCCAGTAGTGGACTGTCATAAGCGGATGATGATGAATAATTTAAATGACATGCAGACCGTATATGAAAATCGTTCCTAAAGAATTAAACTCCTACTAAACTAGGCTTCTTGAGTTCTCCATAGCGGTATAATTTCTTAGATTCTGAACACAATCCATGATGTTCAATAATATTACACCGTGACTAAATACTGGTCGTTGGCTATAGCTCACCCGCGAATTCGTGCTGCATGCCTATTTAAAAGTTAATAGGAATTTTGCTCAATTTCGTGATTGTTCGCAACTATTATCGATTTTGGTACTATCCACACCGATCGTCGTTGACTACACTCCGGTGCAATGAAATCGCAGATGAGCGCATATTGTTGTAAAAGGTTTTTTTTTTAATTTAAAAAATACATTTTTTTAAAATAGGATATTAAAGATTATTCACTGGATGGATATTGATGTATCTATAAAACTGCGCAGTTTTAACTGTACAGTTTTATTGCAAAGCTTTATCGAAACGTGTGTAGCGGCTATTACGGTTTTTCATATCGTTTTTATTTTATATTTTTTAATAAAATAGTGAAACTTTGACACAATATTGCAGAAGTGTTAAAATAGAGAGTTACCTTAACACTCATTTTCATTGTTATACTCATATTTTCCTTGTAATACTGTAATCAAAGTCAAGAGTACAAGAAAATGTTTAATATAACTAGGTAATATTATACTATCAAGTGGAGAAGGACCTGTGCCATATTTAAGCCACGCAATTATAAGAAATATCACGTGATCATATGAAGTGGCATCTTTATCAGGCCAAGGTCAAGTTTGGGTCCTTGCGCCATCTCAGTAAGAATAATACTTGTAGTATGCATTGATACTACGTAAATATTATTAAATGTTTATTATAATTATAATAACTCACCAAATTATTGAAAGCACGCGTCGTACTCACATTGATCACAATGTACTTAGTTGTTACCAAGTGAACGGTCATAACACAACTGCCCTGTTTACCTGTGTGTTTCTGTATTTGTACTCTTATGAAAAACTACCCTCATTGAGGTATACACTACATCACTTACCTTAGTAGGTATTACTAAGTAATTACGTATAGCACCAGCTATCCAATATCACTGAAGCTGCTTTTAATGTAATAAACATAATTACAGCAGGCTCCCTGTTAACCCTAGCCGGATTATGCTAATTGGTGTTTTCTCACCGCTTTGCAGTGAGCCGTTTTATTTTTGTGACAGAATTTAAGATAAAACGAAAAAGTAAGTGGGTCAACATTTTAAGTGTTGTTAAGATATAGTTTATTAAAGTGGAGGATTATCATATGAATTGTATAAATTGACTTTGTAACTTGACTATATATATCACAAAGTGACATTAATCGGGTCCCACTGTTTTACGTGTCTTCCGAAACACGAAGCAGGTCGGATATTTAAAAAAACCAGTGTCAAAATGGGTCATGCATCACCTGGCCGTTGTAAGGACTGATTAACCTAGCGATCAAATTCCGGCCACTGTTTAAGCTAGGACCTCCTTTAATGAATAAAATAAAGAACACAATCAATAAGATTATGCTAGAATATTAGGAATACTTTTCTTTAGGTATATTAGACATACCTAAAAAAGAGTATTCCTAATATTCTTTATAAAAAAGAAGTGGCAATGAACGTATTTATTACCAATGAAGGCTTTATGACGCTTTAATTAGTAAACTGTCTGGGAAGTTAACGTTTGATATTCTAGAAGCATAAAATAATATTTTTTACCAATTTATTTTATCGACAATAAAATTTCCCTCAGCGGATGAACGGTTTTTATTTTATCGCGCAACAACAAAGAATAATAAATAATCAGAAGAGTTAATTATATAAACAAAATTGTTATCCATAAACGAGACCATTTTTATGCTATTTTTTTAACTTAAAATTTGGTTAGAGGTATGGCTTTCAGTTCGCGTCGCAACACCGCTTCCGAAGGACCCCAGACGGAAACTGGTCAGGGGAACCTAATACTTAATCACGTAGGTAAAAAAGTCGTATGTATACTTTTGATACCATTTATACGTCCTTATTCTTCCATCATGGGTGACTTTACCTCGACAATCTACATCTCTACAATTTAAAAATCTTTATTCAGATTGATACCGCTGTAATGCTGGATCGATTACCAAATTAAAGTTTGGACTCTAGTTCCGAGATTAGACAGTTACAGACATTTATATCTCCTACTCCTTTAGGCATCTAACATGGTGAGGCGTTTTACCTTATTATAAGTAACTAGCAAACCAGAAAAACAGGCTTGCACAAGGGTCATCTATCTCCCTTTGAGAAATGAATATGGACTTTTATTGGAGATTCTGAAGTCGCATCGATACGGGAATGTTCGAAAAACTTTCCTATTAGGAAACTATATCAGTCCTTATTAAGGAACACAATAACTCTTACTATCTGCGATGCATATACACCGGAATAGTAAGATATATCCAACTAAAGGAGTCCTGAAGATACCGTTCAAACTTGACGGCATTTACGAAGCAAACTGCGCATTAACCTAGCCAACCCCTTAATGTTAATTCAACAATTTATATTGAAACTTCGCTAAGACACGAGGCCTGGGTATAAATTACACCCCTTATGGTCGAGAATTAAGCATCATTTATATTCTCTAGACTTTATGACCGCTCCACATAGGTCTTGACGTCAAATTCTTGTGTGTTCTATAAAAATATTTTTAGACTTGCTGAGCCAGTAATTTCGTCATCTTAGAATTCAATGTCATGAATGAGAGTACGTTTTATGTGTGAATGTTTATTATTAAATATTATTATATTGAAGCTATTTATGTGTTGTCGGTATATATGTATATACGATACTAGTGGATCCGGCAGACGTTGTCCTGCCCGAACGTTGGGTTACTTACTGTTTACTTCATTCTATTATCCTATAATATTGTCCCCGTTCCCGATACCTCTCCTTTTCCCTTTACGTTCCCTAATGGTTCAATATTTTGGCGTTAATGGCTTAAACGCGAACGATAGATATATACTCTCGTGGGGTTTTTTTATATAACTAGTAAACATAAACATTTCCTTCATACACTATATACGTGTAACTCTTAACGGTTTTTGCAGCGCACGCCAGAATAGCTCGCAGATGGCAGAATTTTCTCCTACTTACTTGACATTTATCGTTATGTTATAGGTAACAGCCGCCTGTTATACACAAATATATTTTTTTGTAAATATATAAATACATACATATGGATAATACCAGACTCGAGGCGGGAATCAAACCCACGACCCCTGGAATTGGAAGTCTGGTGAGATCAATGTACTTTTAAAACTCGACAGCATTTTTAATTTTTAACTTAACGCAATCTGGGGGCGAGTGCAGAGCTTCAACCGGCAAATGGTGCATTGCAGGCTAAGACGGACTTAATTAATTTTCCGCGACTTAACATCTGTTTTAGTCCAAAATCTAGGTGACGATGGAAATAATACTTTAATAAACTAGTGACAGAGCTCAGTTTCCAATGTTAATTAGGAATTGCTAATGCCAGGTGCACATGTGGGCGGAAGAAGGAAATATGAAATTTTCTATGAATCTTGGCTGATTTTCACGAATATAATTTATTCATTATAAGAAAGAAATTTTAAAGACATAATATAAATCAGAATGCGACTTTGAGATTTTAAAATAAAAAAATAATGTTTTCTTTAAATTTATCAATGTAAAAACAAACAATACCAGCTGGAAAATTGTGTTTCAGCGATTTCATAGATGTTGTTAAAACTATGACAGATATCTTTCAAACGATATCCCATAAATTATATAAATGATTTTAACTCTTTTAGAGAGATTATTTCTTCAATTTTAATTGATATGGCGGGACTACTTAGGCATCAAAATAAATTAACAAATATTCGAGATAATCTAGAAACATCCAAAAATTCAATCGAAATACTGACCTGTTGCTATTTTAAAGGTTAAAAATTTAAGACTTGCGAATGCGAGATCGCGATATGACCCGAGACTTAAATAATTTTAGTGTTTATAAAGGTTGTTTAAATAATAACTTTCTATCGCATTGCTAGCAATATCTCAGCATCGTCCTTGCACTGGATGTAGAGCTTAAACTGAATAGAGAGGGCCTTGCAGCGTTTGCAGCAAATTAAAATGGACGCCATCAAAGCTGTAGCCCGAGCCGCTAATGAGGTTCAAAGGTTTGCGTGATCGTGTCAAGGTCGCATAAATGAATACGGGTTTGGTTCAAAGGGTCGTTGAATAATAGGGAATTATTGAACCAGTGACCTATGCACTTTGAAATAATAGACTTGATTAAAAAGGTATTTATGTACGTTAATTTCGACTATTCATTTTCATTTAAAGAGTTTATAATTAAGAGATAGGATATTCGATCTTGAGCTCTTACCTCACCGAGACGCCATGGCGACGTCGCCAGCTACGCAGATATCTGCGGTTGCCAAATGAGTAGCCGCTAGTAATCGTGGCTACGCTTCTAATTTGGCGACGTCGCTAAACCGTCGCCAATTGTCGTCAACCCATCCTAAATTTTAATATGAATTGCTTGGGAACTGGCGACGTCGCCATGGCGTCTCGGTGAGGTAAGGCTCATAAAGCTAAGCTGACGAAAGTAGGAAACCTAGTCTCGATGTGATAAAAGCCATCAAGGAATTAAAATAAAAATCAAATACTATCGTAACCTAATTATACAATCCTTGAATGGATCCATCACCACGTAGGAGATATATAACCAGGAAGATTAAGAGAGTGATATACAAATATTATTCTGTTTCGGCAAAAGCCGGGGAAAACGGCTTGTAATGAGGTAAAATTATCCATTGTTTATAATAATAGTTTGTTAATAAACAAGAAAATACGAGCAACTTCTTCAAAGAGTGGATAATGAGGCACTCGACCACGCTAACGAGCTACAAGTTTTCGCAATAGAAAGTCTAGTAAAAGTCTAGTCTAGGGTTTCCACAAAACAAACCCTAAGATGAGCCTCAATAGCTCAACGGTTTAAGGTATGGACTGAAATCCGCAAGGTACCCGGTTCAAACCCCACCGCCGTTGGGCATTGTCGCATCCACTCCTAATACAAGCTTTTCATTTAAGCTTAGTAGGAGAGGAAAAGGGAATATTAGACATACCTAAAAAGTATTCCTAATATTCTTAAAAAAAAAAGAAAAAGAAGCTATGTGAATACCAATATTTTATTAAATATGCAATGTTAATATATTAAATTATTAAAATAAAACGATGCACACAACAATGCCATAGGATTTACACACACATGTATACATAATACGCATCTTTTACTATAAAATTGCGTCAACGCGTAGTCATGACGACCGTTGGTACATTAACTGTCAATGTCGTCGATGGAATTAATTTTTTTTATACATCTTTAAATATACTAAGCAAATACAAAGATTTGTATCCGAGTTTCGACCAGCAGATGATATCTAATATATAATTAGTGTATAAGTCTATATGAACGCAATCTCTACCGAGACTTGCAATTTTGGCACCTGAGACTGCAATGGTTGGTACTTTCACATAGTAAGCATATGACTTAGAAAGGGTTTTTCAGAACATCATTCTTAAGGAGCAGAATAAAAATTGGAACGTTAGCATTCAGGAATAAACATCGCGTTGTTGAGCGAAATAACAACTATTCTGTCGACGGCTAAAATTCTCTATGAAACGTTTGAAAAAACGTAGGTAAACTAATCAAATATTTATATGAATCCATCCAAACTTGAATTCGCAAACGTTGCGGGCACTGGTCCGTTGATAATATATTTATGCGAAGGGTTAGAGATCCTTCATTGGGACGATTTGCATGGAACCGGCTCAGGTAAACATTTGACAAATGGGCCAAGGTCGGACACTAAACCTTAGACTATGGTATAAGTCACGAGAGGTGAGTAGTAACTGTTTACAGCTACTTGCTAAGGAAAGCCCAGAAAATGTGCAGGATTAATGGAGAGGAAGTTAAAGCAAGAAAATAGGGAAGTAAATGTATATGAGGAAAATAAGAAAAACTATCAAAATACACTGAAAACCAAAACCAAAACTAAGACTTACATATTTTTAAAAACAAACCCTTTTTTAAACCGTAGTACAAAATATATGCACAAAACAAGGAGTGAAATATGCCCAACCGGACACATGCTTTGTTATAAATATGTAATATGTACATTTTTTTAAAAGCCAAGGAAATTTTTAATCAACAGAAATGATGCGTGAGTAAAATGATTGAGAAATAACCAAAAAGGTGGTATAGGTAAAGGTAAAGATGGTAACGTGAAAAATGGTAGACCTTTCGATTCTTCCCAAGCTTGTAGACAACTGTAAAGTTTTTTTTTAAAACAGGTTCATTAATCAAGTTTAATTTACTAAATATCGCGTATTTTGAAGTTTTTGAAACGTCAGGATAAAAACATTTAAAATTATTTAAATATCTTATATAAAATACGCGATTTGTACCAGTCAAATGAAAAGTTTTATTTAATAGCTAACATTAAGAACAATTTTTGGTTACATTTATAATAATAATAATAGCCTTTAAACCTTTATTCAAAGATCAACTTAACCTGATTACAATATTCTAACACTAATAATATTTGCCTTTGCCGATTGGCAAACAGATCTGGAAAAAAAAAACAACAGATATTAGACTAAGTTTGGTTACATTTATTATAATTTAAATAAATTTGTTCATAGGTTTTATTAACTTGCGTTCTCTTTCGACGATACACTCTACCGTCAATCGCTTGTAACTCAAACCCATCATAATCCCGGATACAGTAATGCGTTTACCAACCTCGTTTTAACAAATTGGAGGGGAACAAGAAAATATTTGTTATATGAAGTAATTCGTTGAACTGAGGTGAATTTTCTCTTATGGACGATTCAAGGAGATTACGAAGAATTTGTTAAACCGAGGAAGTCGTTATATTGAGGTACGTTATATTAAGGTTGCACTGTATATAGATGTATGTGACTAAACTCTTGAAAGGTTATATTCTCATTATAAAATGTGTATAGAAAACTTTTGAGATATGATTTAAATTCTCTTTTCCTAAAACTTTCGATCGTAGACTTATAAGTTCGTAGTAACTGTGGAATGCAATCCCATTACCGTATACTTAGTAAGCAAGCACCATATTGGACACGTATTTAAACGCTATATCGGCATCCAATCGAAACCACATGTCATTAGTATGGGCAGGAGCTATCGATGGGTCACTTGAACCCATAAGGGCACCACTTAATAAGGTATGCACGTTTTTTCGGCCCTCTGAACTAGCGCCGGTCTGATAACAGCGCGGTCACTGGGTGAATTTCAAAGACAAATAAAGAGTAGAACGCCATGTTATGCGGGCACTTCCTCGTACCAATAACGGACTTTTGGAAAAATCTTTTCGGTAATCACTAGGAATATTTTTGTATGGCGCATTCTCGGCTACAAAATTTTATACTAAAAACTTTTATACTCCTAGTATTGACCGTTTAAATTTTTATACTACTGTCTGTAACCCGTAACTCGCCCGCGTGAATTCAGTGATTTTGTTAAATTTTGTGGGTTTTAATGTTTTGTGCAGAACCCTATTTGTTTCTGTAAAAGTAAATAAATAAAATTTAAGAGTGTTTGTAACGTCGAAATATATAATTTTTCTAATTGCATACTATATGTAGGATACCTATAGAAAAAACGCAAGTTAAAACATTGTCCGTTTGTTACGAGTAATCTCCGAAACGCCTGAACCGATTTGGACGAAACTTTCACAGATAGATAGCCGATTTTACAAGGAATAACATAAGCTATTTTGCATTTAGCTAAAGATACTTAGGGTTCCACACATAAAAAATCCTCGAATTTTAACAAATTCACTGAATTCACACAGAGGAAATCGCGGGATACGGCTAGTTAAAAATAAAAACAATCAAATTTAAAACAACGAATACGACGTCAATCGGATCGTTAACGAACCTGTATTGATAGACGAGTGCGGACATTCTAAAAATGCACGACCCGCCAAGTATTCACCTCTACATGCAAAAAGCGTGTACACGCAAAACACGCAACTTGTCAATAACATCGGCTCACAGCGCGTGATTGAGTTCACAAAAACGCTAGACAAACACCAACAAGCGGTGCAATTATATAGTGGAGGGGCGTGCATTTTTAGACTGAAACACCTTTACCCAGATACGTTCTGGGAATCTTTTTGCGAACCACAGTATGCACAGAAAATGTTAGGAATGAGGTAGGTAATAGAAACAAGAGATACACTTAGCTAAACATTTTAATGGAATACTTAATAATACGTAAATCACAATAACAAAGGTTACTCAATGTCTTCTTATCCTATACTTATACAACATAAAACATTAGTTTTTTTCGTCCATAAACTAAGGTAAAAGCATAAACAACGGTTATTAGAACGAATTGTAGAATTTTGTTTTTTTTTTTACTTTAAAGAATAATAAAAAGTTTTCTGACGGGATGTCCAATGATTTTTTCAATACAGAGAAGCAGAACAATTTTTTTTTTAATCTATCGCACGCTCAGTCATGAACTGACCAATTAAGCTTTAGGTCTAAAGTCAGTCACTGATACAGGCAGCTACGTTTCAACGTCCTCTATGGTGGAACTTGAACCCACGACCCCCGGAGCAGTAGGCAGGGTCACTGCCTACTGCGCCAACAGGCCAGCCAAATGGGCCAGCCAACCTTCTTGATTATTTTTCTATTTTTAAATCTAAATAGTCTTTATATACATCAATCTAATTCTTAATATACCCATGTTAAAATTTGTTACAAAGGCAAGTAAGTATAAAGCTGATTTTTTTATAATTTTATATCTTGTAAAATACTAGTTTATGCTTACCTCCGTATCAAATCCCCCCCCCCCCCATTGATGTACAATTTGGTATAGTCAAATCAATATTGTAATTTAGGCAAAGGTGTATAACTCAAAATTTGAAGATTTAATATCTCAAAAACTAAGAGCATCTCTTTCATCTGAGTATATTTTGGGTAGTAGCGCCTTTTTCCCAAGCATCTCCCAAGTACAGTCCAACCCTAAGTTGTGCATTAAAATAGTATTTGAATTGAAGTCTGTAACATTACTATGGGTAAATGAAATACAGGCAATGTGAAACACAATACATATGGTAATAACAATTTTTTTATTTCAGCTTTGCAAGTATTTGCTATAATATTCATTATTATTCTGTCAATCCTTATTGTATCTTCACTCTTAATGGTAAGTAAATATTATTCTTAAATTCTGCTTCCTTTTTTAAAATTTTTGATTAATTTGAGAATTATATTCTGTTGCAATGTTGATGCTTTAGAAATACATACATTAATTATTACGTATATTTGACTATTATGTATTATCTAGATTCCTTTTAATTTTTCAATAAGTTATGTCTTTGAACACAGATATCAGTTATTTCTGACATATATCCTTAAACAGAGAAGAGATGAATTTCTTAGCATTGCATGGATTCACCATGCGGGTACCAAATCCATCGCATTGCTGAGGAAGGAACCATAGCAGTGCCTGGGACTTGTAACCCAGGTGTAGGTTTAAGAGTGCTTTTTATAGTGGCCACTAACACTTACCTTCACTGCCAGTGTTCACTCCTTTGCCTAGTTAAATCTGGTATCATCCTACGAGTGCAGCTTTAGAAGTCCTTTCTAATAATGAACTTACGATAAGTCTTGATAGGCCTAGGTTTTTTAGTCGGATGTATAGGAATTTTGTTGGTGCATACCTCGCTCCCACTTCACAAACCAAAAACGGTCACAAAACTGGCTTATACACATACTGTGTATAAGCCAGTTTTGTTTTTGGTGACCTCATTGGGTTAGGTCAAAGTACTTATTAGTTTTTATAAGATGGTCTTTAGGGATGTTGGTCATGGAACTGTAAGATCTATACAAGTAGTAATAGCTTTAATGTCTTCGAGTAAAGGAATATGTCCTGCCTGGATGACGAGACAACAGCATCCTCTGGGATTTTGTAATATTTTTCATACATATTTATCAAAAGAGCCCAATTGGATGCAGTATCTAAGATGGAGATGGGCTTGGTACTCAATTTCATATTTGAATGTTCTTTAATGAAATCAATGTGCTTTTTATTTGCAGTCAGTCTCTTTTTTGCTCTTGCGACAGAGAGGCTTACTGTAATCTATTTATATAAAAGCGAGGGTCACCTTTCACAAAATCTCAAAAGTCGCTGGCCATACAAACATGAAATTTGACAAGGAGTTAGTTTATTATTATTAAACATCTGCTAATAACAGATTTTTCAGTGAGGCTGGATAAAGGAGATCTAAACTTTCTCACAAGTTTAATTTTATATGAACAAAGTTGATGGAAACATCTAGTTATTCTATATGTTTAATATGGAATGTGTTTTTAATTTCAGGTTATTGGCATTAATATCTGGATGAGAGGTTTAAAAAAAAAAAAAAAAAAAAAAAAAAAAAAAAAAAAAAAAAAAAAAACGCATCTGTTTTACGTGCCTTCCGAAACACGGAGGTGGTAGGATATCAATAATAAAACCAGTGCAAGAATGGGTCACCCATCTATCACCCGTTCGCGGCTAGAGCGACTTAAGCTAGCGATCGACTAAAATGCCGACGACTAATTAGGCCACGACCTCCTCTTCCCTTATCTTAATTATAATTGTTCCCATTCCATACTCTTCCGTCCGCGCAAGTTTTGTAAAATGGTACCGAAAGTTTTTGGTTCATGTATTAAATATATAAATGGAGAATACTTTTCTACGTGTAGAGATTTTATACCCCTGAGGAATGTTACGGAAAATGAACTCAGCTGTACTTTGTAAGCAACTTCCGTACGCCATATAGTTGATCAATAAATGTTATTATAAATTGATAATTAAAAAATCCTAATATTTATTAAATGTAAACAAAAATAAAATAGCTCAATAATAAATTGTTTCGGTTAGTATAAATTTGTGATTATGACAGAGTTAGATGTTTTTAGAGGGACTTCAGATTTAGACGGCAAACGCCCTAAAACTCACTCACAAATACCAGCGGCGGGCGTCAGTGATGTAAATTGGAAATCCACCTTAATAGCCAAAGGCAATATGCAGCATTACATTAAATTATAATCGATTTCTTTGAAGTGTTTTGAAAAATGCTCCATTATTAACCGACTTTCTAAATCTAGAGTTGCACAGCTCTTCCGAAATTAGATTTTTGGTATGTCGATTGCGCGGTACAACCTTTAATCTAGTTGCCTAACAAACTATAATTTTTTTTTAATAGTTCGTCAATAACTATCAATGGATCACACCTTATTATATTAAATATAAAACTTCCTTTTAAAAAAATTGTAAGTTAACTAAGATTATTTCATCAGTAAAAAATGGCCAAAAGTTTTTTTTTCTGATCGTGTAATGCTGTTGGTCAGAGTGTCCTTCACAGCGTCAACGGGCGGGCGGCCAAAAGCGTTTCAAGACACGCTTATATAGAGGGGTTCCGTATCTGATACGCTATAAACGTATTTGTTAAATAACTTTTAAAGTTGTTTTCCGATTTCGTTCAAAATAATTTTCCTAATGAGTTTTTCAACATGGAAAATTTCAATTTCAACATATCTGCCAGCCTTCTAGTGATGCAGATGTCTATGGGTGTCTGAAGTCACTTAGGTGACGAACCGCCTGCTCGTTTGCCTGTTGCAAAAAAAAATTGGAGGTTATATACACCACGCGGACTAAGTCATAGAAAACAGCTAGTCTATACACTGGATGTGGCTACACCTTTATCTATGCTAATTATCTAATGTCGATTAGTTAAGGTTGAGGCATTGATGGTAGCAATTAGGCAAACGCGAGTTTTAATCTCAGATTTATTGCCCGCGGGACTGATTAAACGTCTGCTGTAATCGTAAGTGAGCCACAGAATCAAAATGGCCGCAATCACTGTTACTTTAACGAGTTACAGATAAGGCCGGATTTTTTAAGAGAAAACTAAGAAAATAAATTATCGAACACAGAAGTTTTGTATTTACTTGTATTACCTTTTTCTATAATGACAACCTACTAACAGTATAAACGTGAAATTTGTAAAATTGGATGTATGGATGTATGTTTGACGCTCTTTCACGGAAAAACTACTGAATGGATTTTAATAAAACTTTACAGTAACATAGTTTATATATCAGACTAACACTAAGGCTATAAATTATATTATTGTGTAAATTGACCAAAATATAAAGAAAAATGTCATAACCAGTGTCAGAATTGGTCACCCATCGAGGCGGGAATCGAACCCACGACCCCGGAGCAGAAGGCAGGGTCACTGCCCACTGCGCCAACGGGCCAGTCAATATTCAGAAAGACATCAAAAAAGATCGTAGCTTAGGCATTGGCATTTGAGTCGATTGCTAGGTTAAGTAGTTCTTAGCAGCTGATAGGTGGGTGACCCATTCGAACACTGGTTTTTCAAACGTCCCCGTTTTTTTCGGAAGGCACGTAAAACAGTGTGTCCCGATTTATGTCAATGAGTGATATTAATAGTGAGATTGTGGGGGTTTCGGGGATGAAGTCAGACAGAAGTTGGTCACCTTAACTCGTTCCTCTGCAGCTTAAATGCATCCTGGTACTGGACCGGAATAAAGCTAGGTTAAAGACGATTCATAAAGACATCATAATATGAAGCGGTACACCGAAAATTAAAAAAAATTAAAACGAAATACTTGTTTTTTGCTAAAGCTACGTTAAAGACGATTCATAAATACGTCATAATATGCAGTGGTACAACGATAATTAAAAAAAAAATAAAACGAGATAAAAAAAAAATTGTGACTAAAAATAAAAGTTAAAATTTTGTCGTAGTCATAAAAATGAGTTTTGTTTCGTATAAAACTGCAATTATTTTCGAGTGTATATTTGAAGTTTTTCTACGGATACATGAATACGGATAATCATAAAATGCCTTTTGATACCGGAATAAAAATGGAGTAGCCCGAATGCAGTTTGGAATTGGATCTCGCTGAATTCAGTTCGCGGGATATGTTTGGCCGTATTTTCGTGATCCTATATAAATTACACGGTTATATTACCTATTACTGATGTTTTTTTTAATTGGCTTAACATTAAGTAGGTGATTACGAATTGAGTCTATCTGTGATTTTTAAATAAAATCGGTAATTAAGCAGTTTAAGGACTTTTCTCAAAAATGCATATTTTGTTTTTTTATCCTCTGGAAGTTGTTGTTTGTACTTTAATGAGTGAAATTCCGGGGGAGGCTGACTTGTTTTTTCAAATAAATGCTATATATGATAGGGCATTTTCGAGCATTTATACTTAAATGTTAACACTTAATTGCATACACGCATAAACATGCATTTCTGTGTTAAAATCAAAAAACGACCGTGAAGCGACCAAGGCGATAGCTTTGCGATCACTGTGTTAAAAAAAAAAAATAAGCGTGAAGCGACTACTTACGGAGGGCAGACTCAGATGGGACGGGCACGTGGTGCCAGCGCATGATTGAAGATTTTCGTCGCTTCCATCACGACAATCAGCGATGCCGTCGCAGCGCAGGAAAAGATCTATCAACTCACCGTTTTCACATACGAAATTAGTCCTGTAATTTTTTTTTCACATTACACTCTCGGCTAAGGAATCTTTCACACAAAGGCATGATACCTAATTATATTTTTTTATGTCAAAGATGCCTTACATCATTGGAAATGGGCTGATACTGTTCAAACTGCTGGATCGATATTAACCAAACATAGCTGAGAACTACCGCAAGGAAACTGGCTCTCGAATGAAAAAACCCGCATCGAAATAGTTCCTTCCGTTTGAGAGCGACGATGCCACACCCACAGGCATAGACGACAAACTCATAACACCCCTCTTATTGCTTTCTTTTCTTTTATATTATAAGGGGTAAACAAGCAGGCGGTTCATCATCTAAGTGACGACCATGGACATCTGCACCACCGGAAGGCTCGCAGGTGCGTTGTCCTTATAAAGAAGGATTTAGGCCAACGGGAGCTCTCACAAACCGAACGAAACGCGACAACAACACCATCACTAGACGTGACAGCATTGCCGCCACTTTACGCCGATCTCTTTGAATGATCATTTCAATGATCAGGTAGTGTGGTCGGAGACTTTGTGTAGCTGCGCAAAGTTTTGTAGAACTTTTTAGTCTTCAAGGACAAAAATTTACCCCTTGAGCTGTGTCTTCGACATCAAGAAATCCATTATTATGACATATAAGGGTGTCTTGTCTATGGACACACCTGTCCTCGGAGTTTCATTGTCCCTCTAGTTTATGGAGAATATATTAAGGAACAACATCTCTTATAGGAAAAAAGTTGAAAAACTGTCAAACACTATACATTATACATTACTAAACATTATAGCTTAGATAGTAGTTCAGAAACCGTCGAGAATAGCGCTAGTGTACACAAATGGTATGATTTGAATGTAGCAATAATATATGAATTGATCAATAAAGTTTCAGAACGGCGCGGCATGGTATGAAGATAGCAGTGAATTGACCAATGTTAACTTTAATATTTACCATGATGCTGATGTGGCGCCTCCTTATTTACGTATTTAGACGGACACTTTAAATGCAGATATGTTACTCCTTTATGTAGTCTTCATGATTCAATTTTAATAAATAATTATTTTATGGAGATTGCTTAACCTGAATTATTGAATTGAAACAATATCAGATGTGCGTATTGCGTCATGAGAATGAGATCTATCAAGACATTAACACAGAAATGATAACGTCCGAATTTGTATGTAATTTGTTTTCTAATTTAATATTTAAATGTAGCCAAGTATGCCGAAAAATTTATAAACACTAGCGCGCTAACATAGCTGAAAATGATGGTTTGAGTTTTTATTAAAGCGTATCACGCTATACCATAAAGTCAAAATCAAATTTTGACGGTTGGTAATCGGCAAGTAAAAATGACAGAATCGGACAGTTGCCATTTCACAAAATAAACTACTTTTTTTACTTCGTTCTTAAAGTAATTTTTTTAAAGTATTTCTTTGCATCTCGGAGCGGCGGAAAGCGTCGTAACATTTATAGCACTCGTATTTAATAGCTAAGCAACCTATACGATAAAATGAAAGGCTACGTTGTAACGTTGTGTTTTGTATCTTTTCGCAGCAATGGACACATAGTAAATATGAATCACACTCAATATATCGCCCCTTAATCTAGTCGAGCTCCAATTTGCGGAAGGAGCCGGCAGTCGAGTGGATATCTTGCGTGAGGTCGTTCTTCTCGAGGGCGTACAAGTCGACGCACATGTCGTCGAGGGCCAGCAGCTCCGTTCTGTGCTTCAGGAGCTTCCTCTTTAATTCCTCGATCATATCTCTCAGGGGCACTGTGCCTCCGTACTCCTTGGGCAATATAGAAGGGTCAACGAACTTGGTTAAATCTTCCGATGTGCGATGAAACTGCAACAAAATTATATTAGAGATGATATTAATAATTGGTTTTAAGCAAAGACCTTAAAGTTTTTGCTATGATTATATTGTTACATTTTTTTACAAAATTTTCGAAGGTAATTTAATTTACTTAGGTTGCTGTCGGACGGGAGGTGGCACAAGTGACAAGACAGAAGCCGGTGGCGTAATCGTATCGGGGACAAAGACTCAGTTTGGGTCGCTGCGCCAGAGGAGTAAGTAGATTAATTTATAGGTATAATACGGTATATTGCGTATAAACTGTATTACACGCAGTATAAGGTTTATACGCAGGCGCGGATTCAGCCTCCAAAAAAGGTGGTGGGCACAGCCAGTATATTTTTAGCTGGTTTTCGCCCAAATGCGAGTTGGCGTATGGATTTGCTCCTATTAAGCTACGACCTAAAGTCCTTGAGAGAGAAATCTTTAAAGGAATATTGTATTTAAAATTACTTGGTATACGTACAACGCATCTGCGAGCACTCTGGTGTTGCAGTTGTCCATGGGCGTCGGTAGGCACTTATGTGAATGCTGCCTGCTCTTTGCCCTTTGTTATATAAATAAAATTGAAATAACAGATAAAAACAATATAAGCGGACCGGGGCAACTCTAGGAAGATGAAGATTTAATTTATCTCTCCGAATTGCGTACTATATACACTTGGGTGCAATTAAATCCCACATGAAAGAATTTTTTTGAAAAATGTTTTTTTATCATTTTTTTTTTATTTTTTAACATGAGATTGAAGATCTTTCACCGGATAAATATCGAAATGACCTTTAATCCCATACTAAAACATAAATATATATTTTAATTAAAAAATATATGTTTTTTTTTAAAGAAGTATTTTCTCATGTAAGGATTTCATTGTACTCGAGTGTGTGTATGATATGATGTTTAATGAGTAAAATCGAAGAATATTCATCGCTTTTGATAAATTTTAACATAAACGTGCAAGGCCGCTAAGATACAAGGTGGCTCGCCACCTGTCCGCGTAGGTAATTATCTCACAACAGATGCCCCTACCTGCTCTCGTGCCTTTCGTATTTTGTTACAAAAAGACCAAAACAAAACTGTCCATATTTTATACGGACATGCTGGACGGCCTTGATATATGTATAAATGGTATAACGTGCCTCTTGGAGTTGCATGAAATAAATGTCTATTTAATCATTTTATTACGTTATTAGAAATTATAAATGTATTATTACTAATTATTATAAAAACTTTTTAAAACTTATTATAATATACAGATGTATATAATATAGACTAATAGACATTAATGATTCGAATGTAGACATTCTTATAATTAGTGCTAATATTTTAAATTAACAAAATATATGCTTATGAGTCGATGTTAATATAACTTTTGTCCACAGAAACGGAGTTCCTGTTGGTACCACCATCGTTGATCGCTGTTGCGTGCATAACGGCAGCGGCAAGGGGGCTTCGTGTCCGCATGACCATAAACGACCTATGTATCCTCACGCGGACACCTGCGCCGGCCGCCGAGCTGGTAGCGAGACACGTGGAGCGAGTACTGGCCCGAGAGACCCAGCCACAAGAACCGAGAACCAGACACGTTCAACCAGTAAAGCAGCCGACCACAGAACAAACTCAGCTCCCAGACACCCCAACAGACGTTCAGGATGTACGCTTTTGAGCCTGGTTATAAAAAAAAATTGGCCTTTCACCGGTGTGCCTATGCGTACAAAGAGTGGATTTTCAAATGTAATATTATGTATACTATTTTTTTAAGTTAATTCACTCTTTGATGTTACAATTAAATAAAGTCTTTGCAGTGTATCTAACATCTCTTGAAGCCGCTATAAATATATTATTTAAAGTTCTAGTAGCAGTTTTTTAAGGAAATCACATTCATTTAATATAAAGACGATTTTGTCTTAGAATACAGAGTATATTCTATCGATATGAATATAATCGTTTAAGAATAGCGCTGATAGTTTAGATTACCGAAACTAAAAAAAAAATAAAGTCAAATGTGAGGTGTATTGGGTATTTGATTGTTGTTGAGATGTTGCATTTTGAACATTACATTTACTCTACACTAGAACTACCATAAACTATGAGATCTTTTTTTTTTAAGTCGAAACCGTCATGCATTTATAGATGAAGTATTTTTATTTGTAATCAAATAAAAAATAGTCAAATGCCCAATAGGTGAAATTTGTAGGTGAGGTTTTGAATAGTTTATTGTTATGAAATTTATTTGTTCGCACACCTGGGTACGCAAGAAGTCTTCAAAGAGAAAAAAAAATCTTTTTTCAATAGTATGAACTCGGAAGATAGAAGAATTGTCCATTGATCTCAAATTATTGATATTTATATGTTATATTATAGTGTTTTAGTTATAGATTTAGGTTATTTATTGATTATAAACTATTACAGTTCGACAGTGCGAGAGAAATTCTGCCCTATGTTGATCTCCAATGATTCCAAAAATTATTTTTAAGGTTTTTTTAAAGTTGTCCATCGAGTAAAATTGATAACCGCACTTGTGTAATCAAATAACCATTATTGTAATCACAAAATCATCAATGTCGAGACAAATAGAATTATATTTAAAGATTGCATAAAAATCAGCCCAGACAAATAAAATTTTAAAAAGTTTTCGGAAAAAATTAAGCATGTCATTTGGCATGTATTACTGGTGCAAAAAAATAAAAACATTTCGATGATTTTTATTGTTACACGTGAATAGCAATTATAAAATTTCTGTGTCTAGACTTATAAACAAAATAGGATCTCAGGTTTTTATTATATTACAGGAGAAGTTGATGGATATTTTTAATTTTTAATAAGAGCCGGTTTTGATTGAAATATTTAGGTGTGTAATTTTTTTTATTAGGTCGATGTTATGTTTAGCAAATTCTAGTCACATGTTTTATACATTCCTGTTTTCGACCAAACTTTATTATTAGATTTAATTTAAGTATAAGTACATTATTAGTGTAATGTCGGGAAGTTACTTGTCCTGCTGCGTTTATCTCGTAATTAGATATTAAAAAAGTCAAAGAAAACGGGTGAAAATATTTCGTGATTACATGACCGTTTATATTTCGTGTGCAGAAGGGTTTCAAACGAACATAGATTTAGAACAAAAGTATTCTTTCTGGATGTCCTAGCGTAAACGAAAGCTCGTTCTTTGCGTTCCCACCATAATAACAACGCGCAAAAACCTAGAATCTTTCTGAGCGCACACAGAAGAACGAAATAATGTTTTATCTCAGTTTAAATTAAAAAAAAAATGATTGAGTGGGGGTAGAATGAGCATTCGATCGCCTGATGTAAAAAAATACTATTCTTGTCTATGGTGTCCATAGAGTACTCATAGTTGTCGGACAAGTAACTTCTCATTATAATTTATACTAGTTTATTCTATTAAATAACTGTATAATGTAATGTTTGT